>NBIV01000106.1:0-247172 GCA_003194525.1 Gracilariopsis chorda
TTGGCGACATTCCAGACACCATTATTACGGCATGCAGCACGGAGACGGTGACGCCCCAGCATATAATCATCACCACGCTTACCATGGAAACGAGGAATTTTCATTCCAGATGTGGATTCCGTTTCAACTTCGGAGTCGGACATGGTTCCTACGGGACTAGAACCAAAGGAAAGCAACAAAAGCAACTATGTAGATGCCAAATGTAGTGATATCCACGCAATTTATTGAAGCCGAAAGAGGGATTTCAAGGCTTCTGTTACACAAAGAACCAGAAAAACTGGAGCGGAGAAGAATCTCAAACACTCAACAGCGAAAACTTCAGCAGAGACCGTGTAACCAAGTCTACTACGCTTGTCGAGACGCGTCTCGTACGCGATCACAGGCAGAGTTCGGGTACTCAACGCCCGGAGTATACTCACAGGACGTACTGATACAAGCCTGGACAGAAATAAAACTTCTTAAGACGGGCGCACTGGCAGGAAATACTATCCCCGCTACCCTAGAGGTCCGAATCCTCTGGTCCCTGGTAACTCTCTCCAGGTGAGATGCGGTTTCTGCAACCAATCCTGCTCTGCGCACTTCAGAGCGAGGGGCTTTACAATCCGTACGAGACGTCCAAGGGAGGCTAGTAGCTGACGCGATAAGCTTTCACCAGTTAACCCCTTCTAATCACTTGCCGGAAAATAGCACGGTCTTCCTTGTGCGCTGAAGCAAAGAAGCAGGGATCGGAACAGGCGCAGGTCGGCTTACCAGAGAAGGTGTCTCTGAACGCTTTGCCTACTTTCACCACTGCCACTCGACTTCCACGAGGTTCGCTCGCTCGCAACGCAACGCGTACCTGCGCGAAAGAAAAACCAGTCTTCGTAGAATCCCAAGAGATATTAGTAGAGCGCGACGTCTGCAAAAAGTCGACGCTCTGGGCCCATAACCTGTTGCAACGCACGCGGGTTATGAAAACAAAAGGGAAGAAACAACGGGAGGAAGAAGAAACAAGAAAATAAAACAAGGAAGGTTGTCAGCCTTAGTCGACCAGTTTACTCGACAGCAGGCAAAGCCAATCTACATATACCCTACCGCACACACTTCACCGTCGTCGCGGCAAGCGACGGCGGTGGTTGCACCATTACACTACACGTTATTCGTGTGTGCAGCTGTACACGAAAAGCGCACACAATCTAGAGGGTCACAATTTCAAATAACTAAATCAATCAATGCGGCAAATCCATTGCCAGTCCCTTGATCTGGAACCAGCTCTAAAAAATCAACAATTACCATCCTGGCACTCCAACCCCTCCGCGCAGCCCGCAAACGCACATTGTCCCAAATCACCCAATACAGCTCCCATTCGCATCTTCGGCATTGCAGCACAACCGTCTACTGCGCGCACACTTGGACCAACCACATTGCTCCACTTGTGCATATCCGCAATCCAGTACCATACAGTCCATAACACTTGTACGGTATACAATGCATATAGCATTTTGCAGTAGCCAATCACATTGCCGTTTCACGTTGGGTTTGAGCAGAGGCGCATATGCGCTTTTGGAGCGAGGGGCTCCAAAAGTGCCCATCGTCCCCTGAAGGTTTGGTTTTGGACCAAACTGACACCTTCTGTGGGGGTTGGCCAGGCACTCGACCACTTGTAGAGTTCAACACTTCAACAGATACTAGGTTATATCCAAGATTCGGAACTAGCAGCACTTTCGCCAACCTGAGGTTCACATCTGAGAAGGGTAGTATGACATCTCCTTGTTGCGCGGCATTCACCGTGGTGTTGTCAGCTAGCTCAATTGTCTTTTCTGGCATGTCAATCAGTGTGTCTGGAACGAACGCAGATACAGAACAGAAGAAATGAGACGTAGCACCACTGTCCGCATAAGTGTCGATGTGGCTAATAGCTGGCGGTACCACTGAAGACTTCTCACTAGCAACACCAGCAATCTCAACTTTGGACGCTCTAATGGATGACTTCCCAGAACGCTTTGGCTTCCCAACTGCGTTCACCCTCAGCTGGTCCAAATTGCTTGTGGCAGATGGTTGTCAGGGTTTTCTGGATTCACGTGACATCGGCCTTGAGTATGTCCATCATGGTCGCTGAGGGTGCAGTGGTACCCATTTCTGCTTCCAGCAGCATACGCCCGACCAGTGGGGTCGTTAACAGTGGTCGAATCTGACGCGTTACCATCATTTTCATTACCAATCGATGATCTGCTGTGTCCACTTATTCGGGCACCACCCTTGTTTCTGTTCTTTTTGTGATTACGACCTTTACCGGAACTACCTGAACCCATTTGACGAGCATTATATTCATCAATCAGGGTTGTCGCCACATAGTCCCATGTCAGTTCGGAGATCTCCTTGGTCCTAAGTGCTGCTGCAGTTGACTCCAAAGAGCAGTTGGGGTCAATAGAGGCCAGAAGCATAGGAGCCTTGTGAGACTCAGGTATAGCGGCATCCTTGCCCATGCGGTCGAGCTGCGAGAACAGAGAGGCAAACTGGTCCACATACTCAGACATGTTTTGGCCTTTGTATGACATTTTGAACAGCTGAGTCTGCACAGCTATACGAGACACAGTCCTGTTTGAGGCATATCTCGCATCAAGTAGTTGAAGCATGTGACCAGGGTCATCATCCACATCCATGACTACACGCAATGGGGCATCACCAAGTGCACAAATGATGATTGCACATGCCTTTTCGCGCTTTGCAAGTATACAGGAGGGTGTCTGGGGCGCACTAGAAACAGACGCTTGTGTCATTGTGGCACTAGATGACTACTCCGAACTGGACATAACCACATTCCAAACACCTTTAATTCGACACGCAGCACGTAGACAGTGTCCCCATAGGGTGTAATCTTCACCTCGCTTACCATGGAAGCGTGGGATCTTCACACCAGAGGTGGTTTCGGACTCAACTTCGGAGTCAGACATTGTTCCGGAAGGAGATCAACCACCAAAAAATGAAACCAAATGAAATGAAAATGAAGCAGAGTGAGGGACTCGATGCTTAGAAAGTTGACCAGAAGCTAATATGAATGCCTGATCGCGATACAGCTATTGACTTGCAGCTGATGTCACACTATGAGGATGGAACTGGAGCGGAGTATCTCAAAACTCAACAGCGAGGGCGCCAGCGGAGACCGTGTAACCAAGTCTCAACGCTCATCCAGACGCGTCTGGTACGCGAATCACAGGCGGAGGTCGGATCCTCTACGCCCGGAGTATAGTCACGAGTAGCTCTGAAGCAAACTCGGAAATGAAAATAACTTCGTAAAGGCGGGCGCACTGACGGGAGAAACTACCTCCGCTACCCTAAGGGTTGAACCCCTGGACCCTGGTAACTCTCTCTAGGTGAGGTACGAAATTCTTCTTGACCTACCCTGTTCTGTGCACTTCAGAACGAGGGGCTTTACAATCCGTACGTGTCGTCCCAGGGAGGTTAGTAGCAGTCGCGATAAGCGTTCACCAGTTAACGCCTGCTAGACACTTGCAGGAAAATAGCGCGGTCTTCCTTGTGCGCTTAAGCAATGAGCCGGGATCGGAACAGGCGCAGGGCGGCTTACCAGAGAAGGTGTCTCTGAACGCTTTGCCTACTTTCACCACAGCACCAAGTACTTCCACAAGACTCGCAAAGATGATCTGCGCAAGACGATGAATCGAACGAAAGAAAGTCAAAAGAGCGCAACGTCTGCAAAATATCGACGCTCTGGGCCCATAACCTGATGATGTAAACGATAGTTGGGCTTCGGCGGAAATGAAAAAGGAAAGAAAGAAAGAAAATAAAGAGTGAAGGTTGCCAGGCTTGGGGCCGAGTTTACTTGGTACTGCGACTTCAGAGTCTTATATAGCACATCTACTTCGCACTTCCACTACAAGAAAACCCTACAGCACTAAATGGGGACACCCAATACTACCAATCATAATCAAACATAACACAATAAGGGTTGCACAAACTGATTACAGCTTAGTACAACCAGGCATAACAACATTACAACACATTGCAACCACGCACACCAAGTGAACCAAGCAGCCAACAACGCACAATAAGTGAACCGGACATGCCAACAATGTGCCAGCATGCTGCAGCACTGTATACACACTTCCTCGCATCATCATGACAGTGACAAAGCACAAATACACATGCCACCGCATCTATGTACATACCCTAGGTGTGTTGCGTGCATGGCACGTGCTTACTTGCACAAGCGCACACATGACACACTTCCATATACCTGTAAACCACATGTAGCCACACATATTCTTCAGTACCATGCCCATTCACCTTATGCCAAGTGGCCAGTTCCGTGCCCAGGACCCATAGAATGCATAACACTTGTAACCAATACGTTGCATATGAGTATTTGCAGTAACCAATCATATGCCCGTTTCACGTTGGGTTTGAGAACACACGCATATGCGCTTTTGTAGAGCAGGTCCCAAGAACAGCCCTCCGTTATATCAAACTTTGGTTCCAAGTGTTGCTTTACGATGTCCCAGGACTACCAGGCACTCGACTATGTGCTAACATCAACATCCAACCGATCCAGTTATGCCATACCACTTGTACACACCACGTTACATATGTACATTTGCAGTAGCCAATCAGAAGCCAGTTTCACGTTGGGTTCGCGCACACGCGCATATGCGTTTTTGCAGAGGTACCCTCTAAAACAGCCCATGCTCCCCGGAACATTTGGTTTTCAGTGACAGCACAGGTACTACTGGCAACAATGGGTTGCTCGTGTGCTACCGGAATGCGGCTTTGACATGAAACCTTTGGTTCCTCTACACTCTGACAACCAGTGCGCATTGGAGTGGGCTGGTGGTGAAAGGTGTCCTTCTAGTCTTGCTAAGCACATTGATGTAAAGGTTCAATTTATCCGAGATCTCATAAGAGACAATGTGATTAGTGTTCAAGACGTCCCAAGTGAGCTGAATGATGCCGATTTACTCACCAAGCCATTGAGACGTATGAGTGTTAATGCAATTCTCAAACGGCTTGGTCTTGGACAGGAACTCGAGGAGCAGTGTTGAAGTGTTGAACTCTACAAGTGGTCGAGTGCCTGGCCAACCCCCACAGAAGGTGTCAGCTTGGTCCAAAACCAAACCTTCAGGGGACGATGGGCACTTTTGAAGCCCCTCGCTCCAAAAGCGCATATGCGCCTCTGCTCAAACCCAACGTGAAATGGCAATGTGATTGGCTACTGCAAAATGCTATATGCATTGTATACCGTACAATTGTTATGGAGTGTATGGTACTGGATGGCGGATATGCACAAGTGGAGCAATGTGGTTTGTCCAAGTGTGCGCGCAGTAGACGGTTGTGCTGCAATGCCGAAGATGCGAATGGGAGCTGTATTGGGTGATTTGGGACAATGTGCGTTTGCGGGCTGCGCGGAGGGGTTGGAGTGCCAGGATGGTAATTGTTAATTTTTTAGAGCTGGTTCCAGATAAAGGGACTGGCAATGGATTGGCCGCATTGATTGATTTAGTTATTTGAAATTGTGACCCTCTAGATTGTGCGCGCTTTTCGTGTACACCTGCACACAGGAATAACGTGTAGTATAATGGTGCAACTACCGCCGTCGCTTGCTGCGACGACGGTGAAGTGTGTGCGGTAGGGTATATGTAGATTGGCTTTGCCTGCTGTCGAGTAAACTGGTCGACTAAGGCTGACAACCTTCCTTGTTTTATTTTCTTGTTTCTTCTTCCTCCCGTTGTTTCTTCCCTTTCGTTTTCATAACCCGCGTGCGTTGCAACATTTGGTGCTGTGGTGAAAGTAGGCAAAGCGTTCAGAGACACCTTCTCTGGTAGGCCGACCTGCGCCTGTTCCGATCCCGGCTCCATTGCTTCAGCGCACAAGGAAGACCGCGCTATTTTCCTGCAAGTGTCTAGCAGGCGTTAACTGGTGAACGCTTATCGCGACAGCTACTAACCTCCCTGGGACGACACGTACGGATTGTAAAGCCCCTCGTTCTGAAGTGCGCAGAACAGGGTAGGTCAAGAAGAATTTCGTACCTCACCTGGAGAGAGTTACCGGGGTCCAGGGGTTCAACCCTTAGGGTAGCGGAGGTAGTTTCTCCCGTCAGTGCGCCCGCCTTTACGAAGTTATTTTCATTTCCGAGTTTCCTTCAGAGCTACTCCTGAGTATACTCCGGGTGTAGAGGACCCGACCTCCGCCTGTGATTCGCGTACCAGACGCGTCTGGACGAGCGTTGAGACTTGGTTACACGGTCTCCTCTGGCGCCCTCGCTGTTTAGTGTTGAGATACTCCGCTCCAGTTCCCTCCTCATAGTGTGACATCAGCTGCAAGTCAATAGCTGTATCGCGATTGGGCATTCATATCAGCTTCTGGTCAACTTTCTAAGCATCGAGTCCCTCACTCTGCTTCATTTTCATTTCATTTGGTTTCATTTTTTGGTGGTTGATCTCCTTCCGGAATAATGTCTGACTCCGAAGTTGAGTCCGAAACCACCTCTGGTGTGAAGATCCCACGCTTCCATGGTAAGCGAGGTGAAGATTACACCCTATGGCGACACCGTCTACGTGCCGCGTGTCGAATTAAAGGTGTCTGGAATGTGGTTATGTCCAGTTCGGAGGAGTCATCTAGTGCCACAATGACACAAGCGTCTATTTCTAGTGCGACCCAGACACCCTCCCGTATACTTGCAAAGCGCGAAAAGGCATGTGCAATCATCATTTGTGCACTTGGTGATGCCCCACTGCGTGTAGTCATGGATGTGGATGATGACCCTGGTCACAAGCTTCAACTACTTGATGCGAGATATGCCTCAAACAGGACTGTGTCTCGTATAGCTGTGCAGACTCAGCTGTTCAGAATTTCATACAAAGGCCAAAACATGTCTGAGTATGTGGACCAGTTTGCCTCTCTGTTCTCGCAGCTCGACCGCATGGGCAAGGATGCCGCTATACCTGAGTCTCACAAGGCTCCTATGCTTCTGGCCTCTATTGACCCCAACTGCTCTTTGGAGTCAACTGCAGCAGCACTTAGGACCAAGGAGATCTCCGAACTGACATGGGACTATGTGGCGACAACCCTGATTGATGAATATAATGCTCGTCAAATGGGTTCAGGTAGTTCCAGTAGAGGTCGTAATCGCAAAAAGAACAGGTACAAGGGTGGTTCCCGAATAAGTGGACACAGCAGATCATCGATTGGTAATGAAAATGATGGTAACGCGTCAGATTCGACCACTGTTAACGACCCCACTGGTCGTGCGTATGCTGCTGGAAGCAGAAACGGGTACCACTGCACCTTCTGCGACCGTGATGGACATACCCAAGACCGATGTCACGTGAATCCAGACAACCCTGACAACCATCTGCCACAAGCAATCTTGGACCAGCTGAGGGTGAACGCAGTTAAGAAGCCAAAGCGATCTGGGAAGTCATCCAGTAGAGCGTCCAAAGTTGAGATTGTTGAAAGTTGAAAGGAAGTTGAGGGGATGGAAGGGAAGTTCGCCAGCTCTTGCTTGGATTTACTTGAAAGTCCTTCAGACACATCTTATATACCACTCTAAACTCGAATTGCGCGGGAACACCAACTACAAGTAAAACCTAAACCACTAAGCAGGGACACTCAATACTACCAATCATCATCTAACATGACATAGCCAGCTCAGCACAACCTCATTACACCAACGCACACCAACGCACCAATGTTCTGTAATAGTTACGTGCATACACATGACCATGACAAGGCACAAATTCACGACTCCAACACACGCCAGCACATGCCAACACATCACGGTAAGTCAACACGTCACGGTAAGTCGGCACGTAACCTGTGGTGTTAGTGCCATGTCATCATGTGGCAATGCACACAACACCCACGTCATCAATATACCCGTGCATGTGTAAACCTGTTGATAGTGCATGCGCACCTTACCATTGTACCAACCACTGCTGTACCACTTGTACCAGGTGTCAACCACTTCATCAGTATCCCCTGCACACAACGTACACTGTGACCACTGTAGTAGCTGGACACGTGGGTGTGTCCAACCGATCCAGTTATGCCATACCACTTGTACGCACCACGTTGCATATGTACATTTGCAGTAGCCAATCAGAAGCCAGTTTCACGTTGGGTTCGCGCACACGCGCATATGCGCTTTTGCAGAGGTACCCTCTAAAACAACCCATGCTCCCCGGAACATTTGGTTTTCAGTGAAAGCACAGGTACTACTGCCAACAGAGATTGCTGGTGTTGCTAGTGAGAAGTCTTCAGTGGTACCGCCAGCTATTAGTCACATCGACACTTATGCGGACAGTGGTGCTACGTCTCATTTCTTCTGTTCTGTATCTGCGTTCGTTTCAGACACACTGATTGACATACCAGAGAAGACAATTGAGCTAGCTGACAACACCACGGTGAATGCCACGCAACAAGGAGATGTCATACTACCCTTCTCGAATGTGAACCTCAGGTTGTCGAAAGTGCTGCTAGTTCCGAATCTTGGATATAACCTAGTATCTGTAGGTCGCTTAGCTGACAAGGGTATCCAGTCACGGTTCTGTGGTAAGGAGGTAACCCTACAACATGAGCACGGGTTTGACATTGGACGTGGGACTCGTCATAATCGTTCCCGTCTGTACATGCTACCCAACCCCATTGACCACTGGGATACATCCAAGATGCTTTCTGCAACAGACGACAGCACAAGTACATTGTGGCATCGCAGACTGGCACATATGAATGAGTATGACCTACAAAAGGTTCATGAACATGTCGATGGAGTCCCAAAACTCAAGTGCATGGAGGAGATATGTCGATCGTGTCGGCTTGGCAAAGCACATAAACTGCCATTTCTGGGCAAGTTTGAAAGATCTGACAACGTTGGAGACATTGTGCACTCAGACATTATGGGTCCATTAGTGCCATCGTTCCCAGATCGATTCCGGTATGCATCTGGATTTGTGGATGATCACTCGCGATATGCAGTACTTGGGTTCATGATGCATAGGTCTGAGATTGCACAAGTGTTCTTGGGTGTGAGACAGAAGCTCAAACAGCTTGGAGGAGAGCATGTGCTTATTCGAAAGCTGCACTCTGACAATGCCGAAGAGTACATCGCCTTGCAAGAGAATCCCAAGAATGGTCTCCAGGAGGTATCGTTTTCTCCACCGTATACCCCAGAACATAATGCCATTGCAGAGCGCATCAATCGCACTATGGGTGAAGCTGCCCGCGCTTTGCTCATTCAAGCAAATCTTCCAGAATGTTTGTGGTCATATGCACTGAAACATGTTATTTATGTTCGCAATAGAGTGCCGCACTCCACCACTGGCGTAACACCGTATGTGCTAGTGACTGAAACCAGCCGCATATGTATTAAAAATGAATCCGGGCACCAAGTTCGAATCTCGTGCACTTCAGGGAGTGTACTTGCAGACTCTTGAGCATGGTGTTTATGAGGTCCTAGTCACTGATGACGATGATATTCCTCGAATAGTAAGGTCCCGTCATGTCACTTTTGATGAATCTAGGTTCCCTGGTGCACCATATCTCGGCAACTATATGGATGACGAAAGCACATCAGATAGTACTTATCATTCTAAGAACGATATGGATAGCATCAGTTCGGATGAATTTGATGATTTAAACGATAGTTGGGCTTCGGCGGAAATGAAAAAAGGAAGAAAGAAAGAAAATAAAGAGTGAAGGTTGCCAGGCTTAGGGCCGAGTTTACTTGGTACTGCGACTTCAGAGTCTTATATAGCACATCTACTTCGCACTTCCACTACAAGAAAACCCTACAGCACTAAGTGGGGACACCCAATACTACCAATCATAATCAAACATAACACAATAAGGGTTGCACAAACTGATTACAGCTTAGTACAACCAGGCATAACAACATTACAACACATTGCAACCACGCAAACCAAGTGAACCAAGCAGCCAGCAACGCACAATAAGTGAACCGGACATGCCAACAATGTGCCAGCATGCTGCAGCACTGTATACACACTTCCTCGCATCATCATGACAATGACAAAGCACAAATACACATGCCACCGCATCCATGTACATACCCTAGGTGTGTTGCGTGCATGGCACGTGCTTACTTGCACAAGCGCACACATGACACACTTCCATATACCTGTAAACCACATGTAGCCACACATATTCTTCAGTACCATGCCCATTCACCTTATGCCAAGTGGCCAGTTCTGTGCCCAGGACCCATAGAATGCATAACACTTGTAACCAATACGTTGCATATGAGTATTTGCAGTAGCCAATCATATGCCCGTTTCACGTTGGGTTTGAGAACACACGCATATGCGCTTTTGTAGAGCAGGTCCCAAAAACAGCCCTCCGTTATATCAAACTTTGGTTCCAAGTGTTGCTTTACGATGTCCCAGGACTACCAGGCACTTGACTATGTGCTAACATCAACACTCCTCCTCGAGTTCCTGGGTCAGACCAACTCTATCCATGACCAATTGCGTCATAGCAGGACTAAGTGGCTTAGTGAGTATGTCAGAATCATTGTCCTCACTTGCCACATATTCCACGCTTATCACCTTGCTTTTGACCAAGTCCCGGATAAAGTGTATCTTCACGTCAATGTGTTTGGCACGTCCAGAGGGGCAACGCTCACCAATGGCCCACTCAATCGCACATTGATTATCTGAGCGTAGTGGAGTTCTGTCATTAACCGGTATCCCAGATTCCTCAAGTACTCGAGATATCCACATTAGCTCCTGACTTGCCATCACCAATGCGTAGTACTCAGACTCGGCTGTAGACAATGCCACCGACGCCTGCTTACGGGCACCGTAGAAACAAACACATGACCCAAGTTTGATCATAAAGCCAGACAAAGACTTGCGATCCGTGGTGTCGCCTGCGTAATCAGAGTCCACATAACCATTCAGCAGCAGGTTCCCACGGTGATAAACAAGTCCATGGTGAGTAGTGCCACGTAAATACCTTAGCACGCGCTTCACCGCTCGATGACAATACCGAGTTGGTGCTTTTTGAAAGCGTGCTAGGATAAGTACAGGTGCCAATATGTCCAAACGCGTGCGTAATGCCAGGTACAGCAGAGACCCGATCATCTGCTGATACAACTGGACTTCAAATTGGGACTTGTCCTCCTCCGCATCAAGCGAGGAAAAGAAGGATTCCACCATTGGGCTTCGTGCAGGCTTGCTACCTTCCAGTCCAAACCGACGTAACATTCCACTGACATACAACGGGTGTGCTAGTTTCACACCTAACAAATGGCCATTGGAGTCCATTTTGCAGCTTAATTCAACACCAAGATACATTCTGACACGAGTCTCAACACGTAGGTCATACAGTGACTTGAGCTCCTCCACTATGTGGGAACGTTGTTCAGCAGTTGGCGTAAATATGAGAAGGTCATCTACGTATACCAGGATGTATGCGTAAGTGTTGCCGGCTAGTTTGCGCCTGAAAACACATGGTGCACTGGGTAGTTCTTCAAAACCTATGCCTGTAATGTCCATGCTGAACTTCGTATGCCATGCCAGATGAGCCTGCTTAAGCCCGTATATCGCCTTTAGCAGTTTGTAGCATTGTGACTTGAGACCAGGAATGCCACGCGGTGACATCACCCACACATCTTCTTTGAGTTCACCATTAAGGAACGCTGTCTTTATGTCAACCTGTGCAACAAAAATCTGCATACACAACATCAGGTACAGGAACATGCGAACCAAATTGAACGAAACAACTGGTGCATACGTCTCTAAGTAGTCCTCACCATATGTCTGGTGGTTGCCCCCAGCCACTATTCGAGCTCTAAATCGGTCAACGGAGTCATCTGCGTCACGTTTCACCTTCAGTATTACATGCGTTGGTAGTGGCTCGGACTTTGGTGAGTCATCAGGAATCCATGTAGCCTTGTATTCTAAAGATGCCAACTCTTCATCAATGGCATTTAGCCATTGCTCTCTTTCAGTTGGGGTGGCAGACAGTGCTTCCTTTAGTGTGGGATCATCACTCGTGGTCACCTCAACCTCAGATTTGGCAGTGCCAGCCATATGCCACCAGCGTTGTGGTGCACGCCTTGTGCGACGAGGATACCGTGACTGTGACTCAGAGTCAACATTTTCATGTTCAATGTCACCTCCATCGTCATTTGACTGCTCTTCATCACTCGAACTGTCCTCGGCAGCATCAAAGTTCACTGTTGCAGGGTCAACCATAATGTCTGTTGGTGCCTCAGGGTGGTCTATTGTACCATTTTCTGAGTTTGACATGATGTTTTCAACATCATCAACAGAGAATTCATCCGAACTGATGCTATCCATATCGTTCTCAGAATGATAAGTACTATCTGATGTGCTTTCGTCATCCATATAGTTGCCAAGATATGGTGCACCAGGGAACCTAGATTCATCAAAAGTGACATGACGGGACCTTACTATTCGAGGAATATCGTCGTCATCAGTAACTAGGACCTCATAAACACCATGCTCAAGAGTCTGCAAGTACACTCCCTCAAGTGCACGAGATTCGAACTTGGTGCCCGGGTTCATTTTTAATACATATGCGGCACATCCAAATACTCTGACATACTTCAAACAAGCCCTAGTTTCAGTCACTAGCACATACGGTGTTCCGCCAGTGGTGGAGTGCGGCACTCTATTGCAAACATAAATATCATGTTTCAGTGCATATGACCACAAACATTCTGGAAGATTTGCTTGAATGAGCAAAGCTCGGGCAGCTTCACCCATAGTGCGATTGATGCGCTCTGCAATGGCATTATGTTCTGGGGTATACGGTGGAGAAAACGATATCTCCTGGAGACCATTCTTGGGATTCTCTTGCAAGGCAATGTACTCTTCGGCATTGTCAGAGTGCAGCTTTCGAATAAACACATGCTCTCTTCCAAGCTGTTTGAGCTTCTGTCTCACACCCAAGAACACTTGTGCAATCTCAGACCTATGCATCATGAACCCAAGTACTGCATATCGCGAGTGATCATCCACAAATCCAGATGCATACCGGAATCGATCTGGGAACGATGGCACTAATGGACCCATAATGTCTGAGTGCACAATGTCTCCAACGTTGTCAGATCTTTCAAACTTGCCCAGAAATGGCAGTTTATGTGCTTTGCCAAGCCGACACGATCGACATATCTCCTCCATGCACTTGAGTTTTGGTACTCCGTCGACATGTTCATGAACCTTTTGTAGGTCATACTCATTCATATGTGCCAGTCTGCGATGCCACAATGTACTTGTGCTGTCGTCTGTTGCAGAAAGCATCTTGGATGTATCCCAGTGGTCAATGGGGTTGGGTAGCATGTACAGACGGGAACGATTATGACGAGTCCCACGTCCAATGTCAAACCCGTGCTCATGTTGTAGGGTTACCTCCTTACCACAGAACCGTGACTGGATACCCTTGTCAGCTAAGCGACCTACAGATACTAGGTTATATCCAAGATTGGGAACTAGCAGCACTTTCGACAACCTGAGGTTCACATTCGAGAAGGGTAGTATGACATCTCCTTGTTGCGTGGCATTCACCGTGGTGTTGTCAGCTAGCTCAATTGTCTTCTCTGGTATGTCAATCAGTGTGTCTGAAACGAACGCAGATACAGAACAGAAGAAATGAGACGTAGCACCACTGTCCGCATAAGTGTCGATGTGACTAATAGCTGGCGGTACCACTGAAGACTTCTCACTAGCAACACCAGCAATCTCAACTTTGGACGCTCTACTGGATGACTTCCCAGAACGCTTTGGCTTCTCAACTGCGTTCACCCTCAGCTGGTCCAAGATTGCTTGTGGCAGATGGTTTTCAGGGTTGTCTGGATTCACGTGACATCGGTCTTGGGTATGTCCATCACGGTCGCAGAAGGTGCAGTGGTACCCGTTTCTGCTTCCAGCAGCATACGCACGACCAGTGGGGTCGTTAACAGTGGTCGAATCTGACGCGTTACCATCATTTTCATTACCAATCGATGATCTGCTGTGTCCACTTATTCGGGAACCACCCTTGTACCTGTTCTTTTTGCGATTACGACCTCTACTGGAACTACCTGAACCCATTTGACGAGCATTATATTCATCAATCAGGGTTGTCGCCACATAGTCCCATGTCAGTTCGGAGATCTCCTTGGTCCTAAGTGCTGCTGCAGTTGACTCCAAAGAGCAGTTGGGGTCAATAGAGGCCAGAAGCATAGGAGCCTTGTGAGACTCAGGTATAGCGGCATCCTTGCCCATGCGGTCGAGCTGCGAGAACAGAGAGGCAAACTGGTCCACATACTCAGACATGTTTTGGCCTTTGTATGACATTCTGAACAGCTGAGTCTGCACAGCTATACGAGACACAGTCCTGTTTGAGGCATATCTCGCATCAAGTAGTTGAAGCTTGTGACCAGGGTCATCATCCACATCCATGACTACACGCAGTGGGGCATCACCAAGTGCACAAATGATGATTGCATATGCCTTTTCGCGCTTTGCAAGTATACGGGAGGGTGTCTGAGTCGCACTAGAAATAGACGCTTGTGTCATTGTGGCACTAGATGACTCCTCCGAACTGGACATAACCACATTCCAGACACCTTTAATTCGACACGCGGCACGTAGACGGTGTCGCCATAGGGAGTAATCTTCACCTCGCTTACCATGGAAGCGTGGGATCTTCACACCAGAGGTGGTTTCGGACTCAACTTCGGAGTCAGACATTATTCCGGAAGGAGATCAACCACCAAAAAATGAAACCAAATGAAATGAAAATGAAGCAGAGTGAGGGACTCGATGCTTAGAAAGTTGACCAGAAGCTGATATGAATGCCTGATCGCGATACAGCTCTTGACTTGCAGCTGATGTCACACTATGAGGAGGGAACTGGAGCGGAGTATATCAAAACTCAACAGCGAGGGCGCCAGCGGAGACCGTGTAACCAAGTCTCAACGCTCATCCAGACGCGTCTGGTACGCGAATCACAGGCGGAGGTCGGGTCCTCTACGCCCGGAGTATAGTCACGAGTAGCTCTGAAGCAAACTCGGAAATGAAAATAACTTCGTAAAGGCGGGCGCACTGACGGGAGAAACTACCTCCGCTACCCTAAGGGTTAAACCCCTGGACCCTGGTAACTCTCTTCAAGTGAGGTACGAAATTCTTCTTGACCTACCCTGTTCTGCGCACTTCAGAACGAGGGGCTTTAAAATCCGTACGTGTCGTCCCAGGGAGGTTAGTAGCTGTCGCGATAAGCGTTCACCAGTTAACGCCTGCTAGACACTTGCAGGAAAATAGCGCGGTCTTCCTTGTGCGCTGAAGCAATGGAGCCGGGATCGGAACAGGCGCAGGTCGGCTTACCAGAGAAGCTGTCTCTGAACGCTTTGCCTACTTTCACCACAGCACCAAATACTTCCACAAGACTCGCAAAGATGATCTGCGCAAGACGATGAATCGAACGAAAGAAAGTCAAAAGAGCGCAACGTCTGCAAAATGTCGACGCTCTGGGCCCATAACCTGATGATTTAAACGATAGTTGGGCTTCGGCGGAAATGAAAAAGGAAAGAAAGAAAGAAAATAAAGAGTGAAGGTTGCCAGGCTTAGGGCCGAGTTTACTTGGTACTGCGACTTCAGAGTCTTATATAGCACATCTACTTCGCACTTCCACTACAAGAAAACCCTACAGCACTAAGTGGGGACACCCAATACTACCAATCATAATCAAACATACCACAATAAGGGTTGCACAAACTGATTACAGCTTAGTACAACCATGCATAACAACATTACAACACATTGCAACCACGCACACCAAGTGAACCAAGCAGCCAGCAACGCACAATAAGTGAACCGGACATGCCAACAATGTGCCAGCATGCTGCAGCACTGTATACACACTTCCTCGCATCATCATGGCAATGACAAAGCACGAATACACATGCCACCGCATCCATGTACATACCCTAGGTGTGTTGCGTGCATGGCACGTGCTTACTTGCACAAGCGCACACATGACACACTTCCATATACCTGTAAACCACATGTAGCCACACATATTCTTCAGTACCATGCCCATTCACCTTATGCCAAGTGGCCAATTCTGTGCCCAGGGCCCATAGAATGCATAACACTTGTAACCAATACGTTGCATATGAGTATTTGCAGTAGCCAATCATATGCCCGTTTCACGTTGGGTTTGAGAACACACGCATATGCGCTTTTGTAGAGCAGGTCCCAAAAACAGCCCTCCGTTATATCAAACTTTGGTTCCAAGTGTTGCTTTACGATGTCCCAGGACTACCAGGCACTCGACTATGTGCTAACATCAACAGAATTCTCTGTTGATGATGTTGAAAACATCATGTCAAACTCAGAAAATGGTACAATAGACCACCCTGAGGCACCAACAGACATTATGGTTGACCCTGCAACAGTAAACTTTGATACTGCCGAGGACATTTCGAGGGATGAAGAGCAGTCAAATGACGATGGAGGTGACATTGAACAGGAAAATGTTGACTCTGAGTCACAATCACGGTATCCTCGTCACACAAGGCGTGCACCACAACGCTGGTGGCATATGGCTGGCACTGCCAAATCTGAGGTTGAGGTGACCACGAGTGATGATCCCACACTAAAGGAAGCACTGTCTGCCACCCCAACTGAAAGAGAGCAATGGCTAAATGCCATTGATGAAGATTTGGCATCTTTAGAATACAAGGCTACATGGATTCCTGATGACTCACCAAAGTCCGAGCCACTACCAACGCATGTCATACTGAAGGTGAAACGTGACGCAGATGACTCCGTTGACCGATTTAGAGCTCGAATAGTGGCTGGAGGCAACCACCAGACATATGGTCAGGACTACTTAGAGACGTATGCACCAGTTGTTTCGTTCAATTTCGTTCGCATGTTCCTGTACCTGATGTTGTGTATGCAGATGTTTGTTGCACAGGTTGACATAAAGACAGCGTTCCTTAATGGTGAACTCAAAGAAGATGTGTGGGTGATGTCACCGCGTGGCATTCCTGGTCTCAAGTCACAATGCTACAAACTGCTAAAGGCGATATACGGGCTTAAGCAGGCTCATCTGGCATGGCATACGAAGTTCAGCACGGACATTACAGGCATAGGTTTTGAAGAACTACCCAGTGCACCATGTGTTTTCAGGCGCAAACTAGCCGGCAACACTTACATATACATCCTGGTATACGTAGATGACCTTCTCATATTTACGCCAACTGCTGAACAACGTTCCCACATAGTGGAGGAGCTCAAGTCACTGTATGACCTACGTGTTGAGACTCGTGTCAGAATGTATCTTGGTGTTGAATTAAGCTGGAACATGGACTCCAATGGCCATTTGTTAGGTGTGAAACTAGCACAGCCGTTGTATGTCAGTGGAATGTTACGTCGGTTTGGACTGGAACGTAGCAAGCCTGCACGAAGCCCAATGGTGGAATCCTTCTTTTCCTCGCTTGACGCGGAGGAGGACAAGTCCCCATTTGAAGTCCAGTTGTATCAGCAGATGATCGGGTCTCTGCTGTACCTGGCATTACGCACGCGTTTGGACATATTGGCACCTGTACTTATCCTAGCACGCTTTCAGAAAGCACCAACTCGGTATTGTCATCGAGCGGTGAAGCGTGTGCTAAGGTATTTACGTGGCACTACTCACCATGGACTTGTTTATCACCGTGGGAACCTGCTGCTGAATGGTTATGTGGACTCTGATTACGCAGGCGACACCACGGATCGCAAGTCTTTGTCTGGCTTTATGATCAAACTTGGGTCATGTGTTTGTTTCTACGGTGCCCGTAAGCAGGCGTCGGTGGCATTGTCTACAGCCGAGTCTGAGTACTACGCATTGGTGATGGCAAGTCAGGAGCTAATGTGGATATCTCGAGTACTTGAGGAATCTGGGATACCGGTTAATGACAGAACTCCACTACGCTCAGATAATCAATGTGCGATTGAGTGCGCCATTGGTGAGCGTTGCCCCTCTGGACGTGCCAAACACATTGACGTGAAGATACACTTTATCCGGGACTTGGTCAAAAGCAAGGTGATAAGCGTGGAATATGTGGCAAGTGAGGACAATGATTCTGACATACTCACTAAGCCACTTAGTCCTGCTATGATGCAATTGGTCATGGATAGAGTTGGTCTGACCCAGGAACTCGAGGAGGAGTGTTGATGTTAGCACATAGTCGAGTGCCTGGTAGTCCTGGGACATCGTAAAGCAACACTTGGAACCAAAGTTTGATATAACGGAGGGCTGTTCTTGGGACCTGCTCTACAAAAGCGCATATGCGTGTGTTCTCAAACCCAACGTGAAACGGGCATATGATTGGCTACTGCAAATACTCATATACAACGTATTGGTTACAAGTGTTATGCATTCTATGGGTCCTGGGCACGGAACTGGCTACTTGGCATAAGGTGAATGGGCATGGTACTGAAGAATATGTGTGGCTACATGTGGTTTACAGGTATATGGAAGTGTGTCATGTGTGCGCTTGTGCAAGTAAGCACGTGCCATGCACGCAACACACCTAGGGTATGTACATGGATGCGGTGGCATGTGTATTTGTGCTTTGTCATTGTCATGATGATGCGAGGAAGTGTGTATACAGTGCTGCAGCATGCTGGCACATTGTTGGCATGTCCGGTTCACTTATTGTGCGTTGTTGGCTGCTTGGTTCACTTGGTGTGCGTGGTTGCAATGTGTTGTAATGTTGTTATGCTTGGTTGTACTAAGCTGTAATCAGTTTGTGCAACCCTTATTGTGTTATGTATGATTATGATTGGTAGTATTGGGTGTCCCCACTTAGTGCTGTAGGGTTTTCTTGTAGTGGAAGTGCGAAGTAGATGTGCTATATAAGACTCTGAAGTCGCAGTACCAAGTAAACTCGGCCCGAAGGCTGGCAACCTTCACTCTTTATTTTCTTTCTTTCTTTCCTTTTTCATTTCCGCCGAAGCCCAACTATCGTTTACATGATTACGCCGCAACGACGAAAGAGGCAACAACAGCGAAACGGATGAACGGCGGTGAGGGAGAGCAGCGACAGACGAACGATACGGAAAGTGATAGCGGCAGCGGTCAGCGGGGCTGGGCCCATAACCTGTTGATAGTTGAAAGGAAGTTGAGGGGATGGAAGGGAAGTTCGCCAGCTCTAGCTTGGATTTACTTGGAGGTCCTTCAGGCACATCTTATATACCACTCTAAACTCGAATTGCGCGGGAACACCAACTACAAGTAAAACCTAAACCACTAAGCAGGGACACTCAATACTACCAATCATCATCTAACATGACATAGCCAGCTCAGCACAACCTCATTACATCAACGCACACCAACGCACCAATGTTCTGTAATAGTTACGTGCATACACATGACCATGACAAGGCACAAATTCACGACTCCAACACACGCCAGCACATGCCAACACATCACGGTAAGTCAATACGTAACGGTAAGTCGGCACGTAACCTGTGGTGTTAGTGCCATGTCATCATGTGGCAATGCACACAACACCCACGTCATCAATATACCCGTGCATGTGTAAACCTGTTGACAGTGTATGCGCATCTTACCATTGTACCAACCACTACTGTACCACTTGTACCAGCTGTCAACCACTTCACCAGTATCCCCTGCACACAACATACACTGTGACCACTGTAGTAGCTGGACACGTGGGTGTGTCCAACCGATCCAGTTATGCCATACCACTTGTACGCACCACGTTGCATATGTACATTTGCAGTAGCCAATCAGAAGCCAGTTTCACGTTGGGTTCGCGCACACGCGCATATGCGCTTTTGCAGAGGTACCCTCTAAAACAACCCATGCTCCCCGGAACATTTGGGTTTCAGTGACAGCACAGGTACTACTGCCAACATTGAGTGTCCCTGCTTAGTGGTTTAGGTTTTACTTGTAGTTGGTGTTCCCGCGCAATTCGAGTTCAGAGTGGTATATAAGATGTGCCTGAAGGACCTCCAAGTAAATCCAAGCGAGAGCTGGCGAACTTCCCTTCCATCCCCTCAACACCCTTACAACTTTCAACAGAGTTGGCATCTTTAGAATACAAGGCTACATGGATTCCTGATGACTCACCAAAGTCCGAGCCACTACCAACGCATGTTATACTGAAGGTGAAACGTGACGCAGATGACTCCGTTGACCGATTTAGAGCCCGAATAGTGGCTGGGGGCAACCACCAGACATATGGTCAGGACTACTTAGAGACGTATGCACCAGTTGTTTCGTTCAATTTCGTTCGCATGTTCCTGTACCTGATGTTGTGCATGCAGATGATTGTTGCACAGGTTGACATAAAGACAGCGTTCCTTAATGGTGAACTCAAAGAAGATGTGTGGATGATGTCACCGCGTGGCATTCCTGGTCTCAAGGCACAATGCTACAAACTGCTAAAGGCGATATACGGGCTTAAGCAGGCTCATCTGGCATGGCATACGAAGTTCAGCACGGACATTACAGGCATAGGTTTTGAAGAACTACCCAGTGCACCATGTGTTTTCAGGCGCAAACTAGCCGGCAACACTTACACATACATCCTGGTATACGTAGATGACCTTCTCATATTTACGCCCACTGCTGAACAACGTTCCCACATAGTGGAGGAGCTCAAGTCACTGTATGACCTACGTGTTGAGACTCGTGTCAGAATGTATCTTGGTGTTGAATTAAGCTGCAAAATGGACTCCAATGGCCAACTGTTAGGTGTGAAACTAGCACAGCCGTTGTATGTCAGTGGAATGTTACGTCGGTTTGGACTGGAAGGTAGCAAGCCTGCACGAAGCCCAATGGTGGAATCCTTCTTTTCCTTGCTTGATGCAGAGGAGGACAAGTCCCAATTTGAAGTCCAGTTGTATCAGCAGATGATCGGGTCTCTGCTGTACCTGGCATTACGCACGCGTTTGGACATATTGGCACCTGTACTTATCCTAGCACGCTTTCAGAAAGCACCAACTCGGTCTTGTCATCGAGCGGTGAAGCGCGTGCTAAGGTATTTACGTGGCACTACTCACCATGGACTTGTTTATCACACTCGGTATTGTCATCGTGCGGTGAAACGCGTGCTAAGGTATTTACGTGGCACTACTCACCATGGACTTGTTTATCACACTCGGTATTGTCATCGTGCGGTGAAACGCGTGCTAAGGTATTTACGTCGCACTACTCACCATGGACTTGTTTATCACCCTGGGAGCCTGCTGTTGAATGGTTATGTGGACTCTGATTACGCAGGCGACACCACGGATCGCAGGTCTTTGTCTGGCTTTATGTTCAAACTTGGGTCCTGTGTTTGTTTCTACGGTGCCCGTAAGCAGGCGTCGGTGGCATTGTCTACAGCCGAGTCTGAGGACTACGCATTAGTGATGGCAAGTCAAGAGCTAATGTGGATATCTCGAGTACTTGAGGAATCTGGGATACCGGTTAATGACAGTACTCGACTACGCTCAGATAATCAATGTGCGTTTGAGTGGACCATTGGTGAGCGTTGCCCTTCTGGACGTGCCAAACACATTGACGTGAAGATACAATTTATCCGGGACATGGTCAAAAGCAAGGTGATAAGCGTGGAATATGTGGCAAGTGAGGACAATGATTCTGACATACTCACTAAGCCACTTAGTCCTGCTATGATGCAATTGGTCATGGATAGATTAGGTCTGACCCAGGAACTCGAGGAGGAGTGTTGCTGTTAGCACATAGTCGAGTCGCCGGTAGTCCTTGGACATCATGGTGCAACACTTGGAAACAAAATTTCATATAACGGAGGGCTGTTTTTGGGACCTGCTCTACAAGAGCGCATATGCGTGTGTTCTCAAACCCAACGTGAAACGGGCATATGATTGGCTACTGCAAATCCTCATATGCAACGTATTGGTTACAAGTGTTATGCATTCTATGGGTCCTGGGCACGGAACTGGCCACTTGGCATAAGTTGAATGGTCATGGTACTGAAGAATATGTGTGGCTACATGTGGTTTACAGGTATATGGAAGTGTGTCATGTGTGAGGTTGTGCAAGCAAGAACGTGCCATGCACGCAACACAGCTAGGGTATGTACATGGATGCGGTGGCATGTGTATTTGTGCTTTGTCATTGTCATGATGATGCGAGGAAGTGTTTATACAGTGCTGCAGCATGCTGGCACATTGTTGGCATGTCCGGTTCACTTATTGTGCGTTGTTGGCTGCTTGGTTCACTTGGTCTGCATTGTTGTAATGTGTTGTTATGTTGTTATGCATGGTTGTACGTAGCTGTAATCAGTGTCTGCAACCCTTATTGTGTTATGTCTGTTTATGATTGGTAGTAGTGGGTGTCCCCACTTAGTGGTATAGGGTTTTCTTGTAGTTGTAGTGTGACGTAGAGGTGCTATATAACACGCTGAAGTTCCACTACCAAGTAAAATCGCCCCAAGCCTGGCAACCTTCACTCTTTATTTTCTTTCTTTCTTTCCTTTTTCATTTCCGCTGAAGCCCAACTATCTTTTACATCATAAGGCCTCTATTGACCCCACCTGCTGTTTGGAGTCAACTGCAGCAGCACTTACGACCAAGGAGATCTTCGAACTGACATGGGACTATGTGGCGACAACCCTGATTGATGAATATAATGCTCTTCAAATGGGTTCAGGTAGTTCCAGTAGAGGTCGTAATCGCAAAACGAACACGAACAAGGGTGGTGCCCGTATAAGTGGACACAGCAGATCATCGATTGGTAATGAAAATGATGGTAACGCGTCGGATTCGACCACTTTTAACGACCCCACTGGTCGTGCGTATGCTGCTGGAAGTAGAAACGGGTACCACTGCACCTTTTGCGACCGTGATGGACATACTCAAGACCAATGTCATGTGAATCCAGACAACCCTGACAACCATCTGCCACAAGCAATCTTGGACCAGCTGAGGGTGAACGCAGTTGAGAAGCCAAAGCGTTCTGGGAAGTCATCCAGTAGAGCGTCGAAAGTTGAGATTGCTGGTGTTGCTAGTGAGAAGTCTTCAGTGGTACTGCCAGCTATTAGTCACATCGACACTTATGCAGACAGTGGTGCTACGTCTAATTTCTTCTGTTCTGTATCTGCGTTCGTTCCAGACACACTGATTGACATACCAGAGAAGACAATTGAGCTAGCTGACAACACCACGGTGAATGCCACGCAACAAGGAGATGTCATACTACCCTTCTCGGATGTGAACCTCAGGTTGTCGAAAGTGCTGCTAGTTCCCAATCTTGGATATAACCTAGTATCTGTAGGTCGCTTAGCTAACAAGGGTATCCAGTCACGGTTCTGTGGTAAGGAGGTAACCCTACAACATGAGGACGGGTTTGACATTGGACGTGGGACTCGTCATAATCGTTCCAGTCTATACATGCTATCCAACCCCATTGACCATTGGGATACATCCAATATGCTTTCTGCAACAGACGACAGCACAAGTACATTGTGGCATCGCAGACTGGCACCTATGAATGAGCATGACCTACAAAAGGTTCATGAACAAGTCGAAGGAGTCCCAAAACTCAAGTGCATGGAGGAGATATGTCGATCGTGTCGGCTTGGCAAAGCACATAAACTGCCATTCCTGGGCAAGTTTGAAAGATCGGACCACGTCGGAGACATTGTGCACTCAGACATTATGGGTCCATTAGTGCCATCGTTCCCAGATCGATTCCGGTATGCATCTGGATTTGTGGATGATCACTCGCGATATGCAGTACTTGGGTTCATAATGGATAGGTCTGAGATTGCACAAGTGTTCTTGGGTGTGAGGCAGAAGCTCAAACAGCTTGGAGGAGAGCATTTGCTTATTCGAAAGCTGCACTCTGACCATGCAGAAGAGTGCATTGCCTTGCAAGAGAATCCCAAGAATGGTCTTCAGGAGGTATCGTTTTCTCCACCGTATACCCCGGAACATAATGGTATTGCAGAGCGCATCAATCGCACTATGGGTGAAGCTGCCCGAGCTTTGCTCATTCAAGCAAATCTTCCAGAATGTTTGTGGTCATATGCACTGAAACATGTTATTTATGTTCGCAATAGAGTGCCGCACTCCACCACTGGCGTAACACCGTATGTGCTAGTGACTGAAACCAGGGCTTGTTTGAAGTATGTCAGAGTATTTGGATGTGCCGCATATGTATTAAAAATGAACCCGGGCACCAAGTTCGAGTCTCGTGCACTTGAGGGAGTGTACTTGCAGACTCTTGAGCATGGTGTTTATGAGGTCCTAGTTACTGGGGACGACGATATTCCTCGAATAGTAAGGTCCCGTCATGTCACTTTTGATGAATCTAGGTTCCCTGGTGCACCATATCTCAGCAACTATATGGATGACGAAAGCACATCAGATAGTACTTATCATTCTGAGAACGATATGGATAACATCAGCTCGGATGAATTCTCTGTTGATGAGGTTGAGAACATCATATCACACTCAGAAAATGGTACCATAGACCACCCTGAGGCACCAACAGACATTATGGTTGACCCTGCAACAGTGAACTTTGATGCTGCCGAGGACAGTTCGAGTGATGAAGAGCAGTCAAATGACGATGGAGGTGACATTGAACATGAAAATGTTGACTCTGAGTCACAGTCACGGTATCCTCGTCGCACAAGGCGTGCACCACAACGCTGGTGGCATATGGCTGGCACTGCCAAATCTAAGGTTGAGGTGACCACGAGTGATGATCCCACACTAAAGGAAGCACTTTCTGCCATCCCAACTGAAAGAGAGCAATGGCTAAATGCCATTGATGAAGAGTTTGTTGGCAGTAGTACCTGTGCTGTCTCTGAAAACGAAATGTTCCGGGGAGCATGGGCTGTTTTGGAGGGTACCTCTGCAAAAGCGCATATGCGCGTGTGCGCGAACCCAACGTGAAACTGGCTTCTGATTGGCTACTGCAAATGTACATATGCAACGTGGTGCGTACAAGTGGTATGGCATAACTGGATCGGTTGGACACACCCACGTGTCCAGCTACTACAGTGGTCACAGTGTACGTTGTGTGCAGGGGATACTGGTGAAGTGGTTGACAGCTGGTACAAGTGGTACAGCAGTGGTTGGTACAATGGTAAGGTGCGCATGCACTGTCAACAGGTTTACACATGCACGGTTATATTGATGACGTGGGTGTTGTGAGCATTGCCACTTGATGACATGGCACTAACACCACAGGTTACGTGCCAACTTACCGTTACGTATTGACTTACCGTGATGTGTTGGCATGTGCTGGCGTGTGTTGGAGTCGTGAATTTGTGCCTTGTCATGGTCATGTGTATGCACATAACTTTTACGGAACGTTGGTGCGTTGGTGTGCGTTGATGTAATGAGGTTGTGCTGAGCTGGCTATGTCATGTTAGATGATGATTGGTAGTATTGAGTGTCCTTGCTTAGTGGTTTAGGTTTTACTTGTAGTTGGTGTTCCCGCGCAATTCGAGTTTAAAGTGGTATATAAGATGTGCCTGAAGGACCTCCAAGTAAATCCAAGCTAGAGCTGGCAAACTTCCCTTCCATCCCCTCAACTTCCTTACAACTTTCAACAAGAAGCTGCTCGAGCTTTGCTGAATCAGACACACTGGCAAGAATGCCTATGGCCATATGCATTGAAATTTGATATTTGTATATGCCATAGATCTCTCCAGTGTACCACAGGCCTGGATCTATACCTTTTGGTTGGTGGTGGTAAGCCGTCGTTGAAGTATGCTAAAGCATTTGGATGCGCAGCACATATATTGAAAAATAACCAAGACACCAAGTTCGAGTCTCGTGCACTTGAGGGGGTGTACATGCAGACTCTGGAGCATGGTGCTTCCCAGAAACTCGAGGATGAGAGTTGTGGTTAGCAAATAGTCGAGTGCGTGGTAGTCCTGGGACATCATGGTGCAGCAGTAGGAAACAAAGTGATGATGATAAGTGAAGGTGATAGATGAAGTTGGGCTTCGACTGAAATGAGAAAGAAAGAAAGAAGCAAAAACAAGAGTGAAGGTTGTCAGCCTTGGGGTGGTTTAATTGGAGATGAAACATCCGCAACTTATATAGCACCACTAGAGTGCACTACAGCTACAATAAAAACCCTAACCACTAAGTGCGGACAGCCAGTACTACCAATCATATTCAAACATAACACAATAAGGGTTGCACAAACTGGTGACAGTTCACTACAACCATGCATAACATTATTCCAGCATATGCCAACGAAGCATGGTAAGTGAAAAAACCATGACAACAATGTGCCAGCATGTCACAGCCCTGTATAATGACTTACTTGCGTCATCATGACCATGACAATGTACAAGTTCCCATGACACTGTATCCATATCGATAACCTAAGTCCATAGCGTGCTTTTCACGTGCTGGGACACACAATCACACGTCTGCCGCAACTTGATGTCCCTGTAAACCAGTACAGCCACACAGAATCTCATGTACATTGTCCATTCATATTATGCCAAGTGGCCCATGCTGTGCCTATGACCCATACAATGTATAGCACTTGTAAACCACGTAATGCATATGGGGAAATGCAGTAGCCAATCATAAGCCCATTTCACGTTGGGTTCGAGCACACGCGCATATGCGCTTTTGCCACGGGTTTGCTCAAAAGTGCCTATCGTTATATGCAACTTTGTTTCCAAGTAGTCTACCATGAAGTCCTAGGGCTTCCAGGCATTTGACCATGTGCCAACATCAACACTCCTCCTCGAGTTCCTGGGGAAGTCCCACTCGTTCCAATATCAATCGTGCAGCCACAGGGCTAAATGTCTTGGGCGGTTGTCTGCGTCCTTGTATTCACCGGAATCATACTTCACAGATATGAGTTTGTCCCTGACCAGTTGCCTAATGAAGTGCACCTTGACATCTATATCCTTCGCACGACCAGAAGGGCAACGTTCACCAACAGCCCATTCAATAGCACACTGGTTGTCCGAAAGGATTGGCACACTGTTATCGACTGCTATTCCAAACTCCCTTAGCACACGTGATATCCAAAGTATCTCTTGAGCCGCCATTACCAATGCATAGTACTCGGCCTCACCAGTAGACAGAGCAACTGAGCATTGCTTACGAGCACCAAAGAAACATGAGCAGCTGGACCCAAGTTTAATCAAATACCCAGAAAATGACTTGCGATCTGTGGTATCACCCCCGAAATCAGAGTCTACAAAAGCATTTAAACATAGACGTCCATGTCGGTACACTAAACCATGATCACCAGTACCACGTAGGTATCGTAACACACGTTTGGCTGCTCGACGGCAGTATGCAGTACGAGTATTCTGGAAGGGCGCCAGTATAAGAACAGGAGCCAAAATGTCCAAACGCGTACGTAATGCCAAGTACAGCAGAGACCCGATCATTTTCTGACACAATTGAACATCACGAGGTGATTTGTCCTCCTCCACGTCAAGTGAAGTAAAGAACGATTCTACCATAGGGCTTGGTGCTGGTTTCGAATTTTGCAGTCCAAACCTGCGCAGCATCCCTTCGGTATATATGGGTTGTGCCAGTCTTACACCCAGCAGCTGCCCATTGGAGTCCATCTTTCAGGTGAACTCAACACCAAGGTAGAGTCTTACAAGATCTTCAACCCTCAGGTCATACAATGTATTGAGCTCATCCAAGATTCGGGACCGTTCTTCAGCACTTGGCGTAAAGATGAGCAGGTCGTCCACGTATACCACGATGTACGCATAGATGTTACTGTTCAACTTCCGTCGAAACACACATGGTGCACTAGGCAATTCTTCAAATCCTAAGCCTTTAATATCAGTACTGAACTTGGTGTGCCACGCAAGGTGATCCTGCTTGAGTCCATATATGGCCTTTAGCAGTTTGTAGCATCGTGACTTCAGTTGAGGGATACCACGTGGAGACATTACCCAAACGTCTTCCTTCAGGTCACCATTCAGGAATGCAGTCTTAATGTCAACCTGGGCGATATACATTTGCATGCATAGCATAATGTACAGGAACATGCGATCCAAGTTGAAAGACACAACTGGTGCATAGTTTTCCATATAGTCCTGACCATATGTCTGGTGGTTTCCTCCTGCTACGATACGAGCTCGGAATCGGTCAACTGCAGCATTTGCATCACGTTTCACCTTAAGAATGACATGTGTAGGTAGCAGCTGTGACTGCGGTGAGTCATCCGCAACCCAAGTACCTTTGTCATTAAGTGATGCGAGCTCTTCATCAATGACACTCTCCCATTGCGCTCTTTCTGATGGAGTTGAGGACAATGCCTCCTGAAGTGTTGGGTGGTCACTGGTGGTCACCTTGACTTGAGATGTAGCAGAACCGGCCATATGCCACCAACGTTGTGGTGCAAGCTGATTTCGACAAGGGTACCTGGAGCCTAGTCCAGGCTGAACACTCGACTCACCAAGATCACTAGAATCATTGTCGCTGTCCTCGCCATCACCAGTGTCACTAGCAGCAGGGTCTGAAATTGGAATTTCAACATCATTCACAGTTTCTGCAGGATGATCCGGTGCATCTGTTGTACCAATTTCTGGGACAGACCGAAGTTCTTCAACGCTATCAAGTAAGAACTCATCTGAGCTTTCACTACGGCTGTCGTACCTATCGCTACTATAGTCGATGTCTGATGCACTTTCGTCATCCATATAATTTGTGAGATACGGTGCCCCAGGGAAGGTGGATTCATCAAAAATGACATGCCGGGACCCCACAATTCGCGGAATTTCACAGTCATCAGTGACCAGAACCTCCTAAACACCATGCTCTAGAGTCTGCAAGTACACTCCCTCAAGTGCAGAGACTCGAACTTAGTGTCTGGGTTCATTTTCAATACATACGCTGCGCATCCAAACACTCTAACGTACTTCAACGACGGCTTATTACCAGTCACTAATAGGTACGGAGTCAAGCCGTTGGTAGAGTGGAGAACTCTATTGCGAACATATATAACTTACTTTAATGCATACGGCCATAAGCATTCTGGTAGGTTGGCCTGAATCAACAAAGCTCGAGCCGCTCCTTCCATAGTGCGGTTGATGCCCTCGGCAATGGCGTTATGTTCCGGGGTATAAAGAGTTCAGAACGACGTTCCTTGCAGATCATTGGCAGGGTTTTCTTGTAGTGCAATGTACTCTTCTGCATTGTCGCAGTGCAAATTCTGAACAAGCACATTCCCTCCTGTAAGCTGCTGGAGCTTCTGCCTTATCCCCACAAACATATCACTGATCTTAGATCTATGCAACATGAAGCCGAGCAGAGCATACCGGGACCGGTCATCGATGAATGCAGACGCATATTGAAAATGATCAGGAAACGATGGGTGCAAAAGAGCAAGGATGTCCGAGTGCACAATGTGTCCAACCTCTTTTGCTTGTTTAAACTTTCCCAAAAATGGAAGTTTATGCCTCTTGCCAAGTCGAAACGGCCGACATACCTCCTCCATGTGCTTTAGCTTTGGGACTCCATCGACTTGCTCGTGTACCTTTTGAAGGTCTCGTGGGTTCATATGTGCAAGTCGGCGGTGCCACAGCTTTGTGGGGTCTAAGTCTTTGGCAGATAGGAGCGTTGTGTGACCAGTATGCTCGATTGTACGTGGCAGCGTGTACAACCTAGAGCTTAGGTCTCGTTGACCACATCCAATTTCAAACCCTTCTTCATGTGTAAGGCGAACCTCACATGCACCGAACATGGATTGAATGCCTTTATCGGCCATACGACCAACAGACACCAAGTTGTATCCAAGATCTGGTACGAGCAGTACATCTGTCAATCGCAGGTTAGCCTCGACGAAGGGCAGTAAAACATCTCCTTGTTGAGTGGCGGTTACCGTGGTGTTGTCAGCAAGCTCAATAAACCTCTGAGATACATCAACCAATGTGTTGGGTACATACGCAGATGCGGAACAAAAGAAATGGGAGTGGCTTCGCTGTCTGCATAGGTTTTCAATCCATTAGACGCAGATTGTTGATATGAAATGATGTTGATAGATGATGTTGGGCTTCGGCGGAAATGCAAAGGAAAGAAAGAAAGAAAATCAAGAGTGAAGTTTGCCAGGCTTGGAGGCGAGGTTACTTCGTACTGCAACGTCAGAGTCTTATATAGCACCTCTATTGCGCACTAACACTACAACACAGCCCTACACCACTAAGTGGGGACACCCAATACTACGAATCACAATCAAACATAACACAATAAGGGTTGCACCCACTGATTACAGCTTAGTACAACCATGCATAACAACATTACAACACATTACAACAACGCACACCAAGTGAACCAAGCAGCCAACAATGCGCAACAAGTGAACCACACATGCCAACAATGTGCCAGCATGTTACAGCACTGTGTAAACACTTACTTGCATCATCATGACTTTGACAAAGCACAAATTCACATGCCACCGCATCCATGTACATACCCTATGTGTGTTGTGTGCATGGCACGTGCTTACTTGCACAACTGCACCTATACAACACCTGCATGTACCTGTAAACTGGACGTAGCCACACATATTCCTAAGTACTATGCCCATTCAACTTATGCCAAGTGGCCAGTTCCATGCCCATGACCCATACGATGCATAACACTTGTAACCATTACATTGCATATGATTTTATGCAGTAGCAAATCATATGCCCGTTTTACGTTGGGTTTGGGAACACACACATATGCGCTTTTGCAAAGCAGCTCTCAGGAACAGCCCTCCATTATATGAAACTTTGTTTCAAAGTGCTGCACCATCATGTCCCAGGACTACCATGCACTCCATCATGTGCTAAAATCAACACAGATGGGAGCACCGTAGACTTCTTGACACCCATTCTAGCAATCTTGATCTTGGATCTTCTTCTTGCAGCTTTCCCAGAGGGTTTGGACTTGTCAGCAGAACTAGCTTTGAGTTGGTCCAAGATGACTTTCGGTAAACGGTTCTCCGGATTCTCAGGGTTCATGTGGCATTGGTCCTGCGTATGGCCGTTGTGGTCGTAGAAGGTGCAATGATAACCGTTTTCACTGGCCACAGCATAAGCACGCCCATTGGACTCAAAATTGGAGTTGGAATCTGATGCGTGACCATCATTTTCGTCCCCATTTGAGATTTTCTTGCGTCCAAATTGACGGCCATTGCCCTTACCTCGGTTATTTTCGCGGTTACGACCACGACTAAAACTGGCAGAACCGAGTAGACGAGCGTTGTACTCGTCAATGAAAGTAGTTGCCACATAATTCCACGTTATTTCTGAGATCTTTTTAGTCCTAAGTGCCGCAGCAGTTGACTCTAGTGAGCAGTTGGGGTCAATAGAAGCCAACAGCATTGGAGCCTTATGTGACTCTGGAATGGCAGCGTCCTTCCCCATTCGGTCCAATTGTGAGAATAAAGTCGCAAACTGGTCCACATATTCTGACATATTTTGGCCATTATACGACATTCGGAACAGTTGAATCTGTACAGCGATACGAGATACCGTTCGATTAGATACATAACGTGCATCTAATAGTTTCAGCATCCGGCCAGGATCATCTTCCAAATCCATGACAACGCGTAGGGGAGCATCTCCAAGTGCACAAATGATGATTGCACATGCCTTTTCGAGTTTTGCCATTAGTCGGGAATTGCTCGGGGTAGCACTGGAAGTTGAATCTTGAGTCAATGTAGCAGTCGATGACTCATCCAGAGTTGTTGCCACTACATTCCAGACACCGACACGCTGCACGGTGTCGATGTCGCTATAATGTATAATCCTCACCACGCTTACCATGAAAGCGTGGGATTTTCACACCGGAATTAGTTTCAGTCTCAACTTCGGAGTCAGATATAGTTCCACAAGGAGCTGAAACACCAATGAATATATGCTCCGAAGCAGGGTGAGGAACTCAGTGCTTTTCGGAAACCGATTTCCAAGAGAGGGAATGTGTTGAATAGGATGATAAGCCACACTTTGTGGCTGAGATCACACTAAGAAATGAATACCGCAGTGGAGTAATCTCAATACCGAATAGCAAGGGTGCCAGCGGAGACCGTGTGAACAAGTCTCAACGCTCTTCCAGACGCGTCTGGTACGCGAATCACAGGTGTAGTTCGGGTCCTCTACACCCGGAGTGTCCTCACGAGCAGCTCTGAAGCACACTCGGAAAAGAAAATAAAAGATGAAATTTCGTAAAATCGGGCGCACTGACAGGAAGAACTACCTCCGCTACCCTAAGGGTTGAACCCCTTGACCCTGGATGCTCTCTCCAGGTGCGAGGTGCGATTTTCTTCGACCTGCCCTACTCTGCGCACTTTGAGAGCAGGGTGCTCAATCCGTACAAAACGTCCCAGGGAGGTTACTTACAAGCGCGATATGCTTTCACCAGTTCACCCGTGCTGGTCTCTTCCCGGAAAGTAGCCCGATCTTTGTGCACTGAAACTAAAGAAACCGGATCGGAACAGGCGCAGGTCGGTTTACCAGAGACAAGTCCCTGAACGCTGTGCCTACTGTCACCTCTGCAACTAGGTCTCCACAATATGCGCAACGCAAAAACAAAAGAAAATTAAATAGGAGCGACGTCTGCACTATGTGGACGCTCTGGGCCCATAACCTGATAATGATAAATGAAAGTGATAGATGAAGTTGGGCTTCAACTGAAATGAGAAATAAAGAAAGAAGTAAAAACAAGAGTGAAGGTTGTCAGCTTTGGGGTGGTTTAATTGGAGATGCAACATCCGCAACGTATATAGCACCACTAGAGTGCACTACAGCTACAATAAAAATCCTAACCACTAAGTTCGGACACCCAGTACTACCAATCATATACAATCATAACACAATAAGGGTTGCACAAACTGGTCACAGTTCACTACAACCATGCATAACATTATTCCAGCATATGCCAACGAAGCACGGTAAGTGAAACAAGCATGACAACAATGTGCCAGCATGTCACAGCCCTGTATAATGACTTACTTGCGTCATCATGACCATGACAATGCACAAGTTCCCATGACATTGTATCCATATCGATAACCTAAGTCCATAGCGTGCGTTGCACGTGCTGGGACACACAATCACACGTCTGCCGCAACTTGATGTCCCTGTAAACCAGTACAGCCACACAGAATCTCATGTACATTGTCCATTCACATTACTCCAAATGGCTCATGCTGTGCCTATGACCCATACAATGTATAGCACTTTTAAACCACGTAATGCATATGGGCAAATGCAGTAGCCAATCATAAGCCCGTTTCACGTTGGGTACGAGCACACGCGCATATGCGCTTTTGCCACGGGGGTGATCAAAAGTGCCCATCGTTATATGCAACTGTGTTTCCAAGTAGTCTACTATGAAGTCCTAGGGCTTCCAGGCATTCGACCATGTGCCAACATCAACACAAAGTTTCATATAACGGGGTGCTTTTCTTGAGAGCTGCTTTGCAAAAGCACATATGCGTGTGTTATCAACCCCAACGTAAAACGGGCATATGATTGGCTACTGCATATCCTCATATGCAATGCATTCATTACAAGTGTTGTGCATCCTATTGGTCATGGGCACGGAACTGGCCACTTGGCATAAGTTGAATGGGCATGGTACTTAGGAATATGTGTGGCTACGTCTAGTTTATAGGTACATGCAGGTGTTGCATAGGTGCAGTTGTGCAAGTAAGCACGTGCCATGCACACAACACACATAGGGTATGTACATGGATGCGGTGGCATGTGAATTTGTGCTTTGTCATAGTCATGATGATGCAAGTAAGTGTTTACACAGTGCTGTCACATGCTGGCACATTGTTGGCATGTGTGGTTCACTTGTTGCGCATTGTTGGCTGCTTGGTTCACTTGGTGTGCGTTGTTGTAATGTGTTGTAATGTTGTTATGCATGGTTGTACTAAGCTGTAATCAGTGGGTGCAACCCTAATTGTGTTATGTTTGATTGTGGTTGGTAGTATTGGATGTCCCCACTTAGTGGTGTAGGATTTTCTTGGCGTGGTAGTGCGCATTATAGGTGCTATATAAGACTCTGAAGTTGCAGTACCAAGTAAACTCGCCCCCAAGCCTGGAAAACTTCACTCTTTATTTTCTTTCTTTCTTTCCCTTTCATTTCCGTGGAAGCCCAATATCATCTATGAACATCATTTCATATCAACAGTTTCGTACGGATTGAGCACCCTACTCGTGAAGTGTGCAGAGTAGAGCAGGTCGAAGAAAATCGCACCTCGCACCTGGAGAGAGAGCATCCAGGGTCCAGTGGTTCAACCTTTAGGGTAGTGGAGGTAGTTTCTCCTGTCAGTGCCTCCGCTTTTACGAAGTTTTATCTTTTCTTTTCTTTTCCGAGTGTGCTTCAAAGCAACTTATGAGTATACTCCGGGCGTCTTGGACCCAAACTCCGCCTGTGGTTCGCGTACCAGACGCGCCTGGACGAGCGTTGAGACTTGGTTACACGTTCTCCCCTGGCGCCCTCACTGTTGAGAATAATCCAATCCAGTATCACCCTCATAGTGTTACATCCGCTGTCAGTCCAAATCTGCACCTCTCGAACAGCTCTCTATTTTGATAGCGATTCTAAGTATCGAGTCCCTCACTCTGCTTCATTTCCGTGCATTGCTTTTTCCTATTTTGGATACTGAACTCCTTCTGGAACCATGTCAGACTCCGAAATTGAGTCACAATCCACTTCTGGTGTGAAGATCCCGCGCTTCCACGGTAAGCGGGGCGAAGATTACACCCTCTGGTGACACCTTCTACGTGCGGCTTGTCGAATTAAAGGTGTCTGGAACGTTGTCATGTCAAGTTTCGAGGAGTCACCCAGTGCTATAATGACATAAGCGTCTGCTTCTACTGCTACCCAGAACCCCTCCCGTATAGTTGCAAAGCGCGAAAAGGCATGTGCTATCATCATTTTTGCACTTTTCCATGCCCCATTGCGTGTAGTTAGGGAGGTGGATGAAGACCCCTGTCGCATGCTTCAGCTACTAGATGCGCGATATGCAGCAAACAGGACAGTGTCTCGTATAGCAGCACAAACGCAGCTGTTCGGAATGTCATATAACGGCCAAAACCTGTCCGAGTATGTGGACCAGATTGCCTCTCTGTTCTCGCAGCTGTACTGCATGGGCAACGATGCCATTACCGAAATCTCACAAGGCACCCATGTTTCTTGCTTCTATTGAGCCCAGCTGCTCATTGGAGTCAACTGCAGCAGCATTTAGGACCAAGGAGATTTCAGAACTCACACGGGACTACGTGGCGACAACCCTGATTGATGAATACGATGCCCGCCAAATGAGTTCAGTCAGTTCTGGTAGAGGTCGCAGTCGCAAGAAGAAGAGGAACAGGGGTGGTGCCCATATAACTGGACACAGCAAATCATCAAATCGTAACGAAAATGATGGCAATGCATCAGATTCAACAACAGTTAACGACCCCACTGGTCGTGCATATGCTGCTGGAAGCAAAAACGGGTACCATTGCACCTTCAGTGAGGGCGATGGACACACTCAAGACCGCTGTCACATGAGTAAAGATAACCCTAATAAACCACTTGCCACAAGAGATCTTGGATCAGCTGAAGCTCAACTCAGTCGAAAAGCCCAAGCGCTCCAGAAAGTCATCACGGAAGGCATCCAAGGTTGAGATTGTTGGAGTTGCAAGTGAGAAGTCATCAGTGGTACCGCCGGTTATTGATTGCATCGACACATTTGCAGACAGTGGTCCTACCTCTCATTTCTTCCGTTCTGTATCTGATTTTGTTCCAAACACACTAATTGACATACCATATAAGACAATTGAACTAGCGCACAACACTACTGTCACTGCCACCCAATAAGTACATGTCATACTACCCTTCTTTGATGTGAAGCCAGGTTGACTGAAGTACTGCTTGTTCCGAATCATGGATATAACTTAGTGTCTGTGGGTTGTCTAGCTGGAAACGGTATCCAATCACTGTTCTGTGATAAGGAGGTACGCTTACAATATGAAAATGGGTTTGAAATTGGACATGGGTCACGTCATCAACGCTCCGGATTATACACCTTGCCCAACCCAATCGCCCATACGGACATATCCAAGATGCTTTCTGCAACGGACGACCGCACAAGTTCATTATGGCATCAAAGACTGGCTCATATAAATGAGCATGACCTACAACAGGTTCAGGACCATGTCGACGGAGTCCCAAAGATCAAGTGCATGGAGGAGGTATTTCGGTCATGTCGCCTTGGCATACGGACATATCCAAGATGCTTCCTGCAACAGACGACCGCATAAGTTCGTTGTGGCATCGCCGACTGGCACATATGAATGAGCATGACCTACAATAGGTTCATAACCATGTCGTCGGAGTACTAAAGATCAAGTGCATGGAGGTGGTATGTCGGTCATTTTGCCTTGGCAAGGCACATAAGCTGCCATTTCTGGGCAAGTTTACACGAGCCAAGCACGTTGGGGACATTGTGCACTTAGATATTATGGGTCCGTTAGTGCCATCATTCCCAGACCGATTCCGCTATGCGTCCGGGTTTGTGGATGATCACTCACGATACGCAGTACTTAGGTTCATGATGCAAAGGTGTGAGATCAGTGAAATGTTCCTGGGTGTGAGGCATAAGCTTAAACGGCTTGGAGGAGAGCATGTGCTTATTCAAAAACTGCACTCTGACAACGCAGAAGAGTACAATGCCTTGCAAAAGAATCCCAAGAACGGTCTCCCGGAGGTATCTCTTTCTCCCTCGTATACCCCAGAACATAATGCTATTGCAGAGCGCATCAATCACACTATGGTTGAAGCTGCCCGAGCTTTGCTTATTCAAGCAAATCTTCCAGAATGTTTCTGGTCGTACGCACTAAAACATGTGATTTATGTTTGCAATAGAGTGCCGCACTCCACGACTGTCGTGACTCTGTATGTGCTACCGACTGAAACTAGGCCTTCTTTGACGTATGTCAGAGTATTCGGATGCGCCGCATACGTATTAAAAATAAATCCGGGCACCAAGTTCAGGTCTCGTGCACTTGAGGGAGTGTACTTGCAGACTCTTGAGCATAATGTTTACGAGGTTCTAGTTAGTGATGACGACCATATTCCCCGAGTAGTAAGGTCATGTGATGTCACCTTTTGATGAATTTAGGTTCCCTGGAGCACCATATCTTAGCAACTATGTGGATGACGAGAGTGCATCAGACTATACTGATAGTTCTGAGGATGATATGGATGCCATCAGCTCGGATGAGATCTCTGTTCACGATGTTGAGAACGTCATGTCAAACTCAGGAAATGGTATCATAGACCACCCTGAGGCAGCTACAGACATGATGGTTGACCCTGCAACATCAAACATTGATGATGCAGAGCACAGTTCTAGTGATGAATAGGGGTCAAATGGCCATGAAGGTGACAATGAACAAGTAAATGATGACTCTGAGTCACAGTCACGCTATCCTCGTCGCACCAGGCGTGCACCACAACGCTGGTGGCATATGGCCGGCACGGGCCAATCTGAGGTTGAGTTTACCACGAGTGATGATCCCTCACTCAAAGAAGCACTGTCTGCAACCCCAACTGAAAGAGAGAAATGGCTGCATGCTATTAATGACGAGTTGACATCTTTAGAAGACAAGGTTATATGGGTTGTGGATGACTCACTAAAGTCCCAGCCCCTACCAACGCATGTCATACATAAGATGAAACGTGATTCAGACGACTCCGTTGACCAATTTCGAAGTCTATGAGTGGCTGGAGGCAACCACCAGACATTTGGTGAGGACTGCTTAGAGACGTATGCACCAGTTGTTTCGTTCACTTTGGTTCGCATGTTCTTGTACCTGATGTTGGGCCTGCAGATGTTTCTTGCCCAGGTTCACATAAAGACCGCATTTCGTAATGGTGACCTCAAGGAAGACGTGTGGGTGATGTCACCGCGTGGCATTGCGGGTCTTAAATCACAATGCTACAAACTGCTAAAGGCTATATACGGGCTTAAGCTGGCTCATCTGGCATGGCATACGAAGTTCAGCACAGACATTAAAGGCATAGGTTTTGAAGAATTACCCAGTGCACCATGTGTTTTCAGGCGCAAATTACCTGCTGACACTTATGCATACATCCTGGTATACGTGGATGACTTTGTCACATTTAAGCTTAGTGCCGAACAACGTTCTCAGATATTGGAGGAGCTCAAGTCGTTGTATGACCTACGTGTTGAGACTCGTGTAAGAATGTATCTTGGTGTTGAGGTAACCTGGAAGATGAACTCCAATGGCCAACTGCTAGGTGTGAAACTTGCATAGCCGTTGTATCTCAGTGGCCTGTTACGGCAGTTTAGACTTGAGTATAGCAAGCCTTCACGGAGCCCAATGGTGGAATCCTTTTTTTCTTCACTTGATGTGGAGGAGGATAAGTCACCGTATGAAGTCCAGTTGTATTAGCTAATGATCGGGTCTCTGCTGTACCTGGCATTACGCACCCGTTTGGATATATTGGCACCTGTACTTATCTTAGAACGGTTCCAGAAAGCACAAACTCGTTATTGTCATCGAGCGGTGAAGCGCGTTCTGAGGTATTTACGTGGCACTACTCACCATGGACTTGTGTATCACTCTGGGAACCTTCTGCTGAATGGTTATGTAGACTCGGATTACGTAGGTGATACCACTGATCGGAAGCCTTTGTCTGGCTTTATGATCAAACTAGGTTCATGTGTTTGTTTCTACGGTGCCCGTAAGCAGGCATCGGTGGCATTGTGTACAGGCAAGTCTGAGTACTACGCATCAGTGATGGCAAGTCAAGGGCTAATGTGGATATCTCGAGTACTTGAAGAATGTGGATTATTGGCTAATAATAGTACTCCACTACGCACAGAAAACCAATGTGAGATTCAGTGCCCCATTGGTGAGCGTTGCCCCTCTGGACGTGCCGAACACATTGACGTGAAGACACACTTTATCCGGGACTTGGTCAAAAGCAAGGTGATAAGTGTGGAGTACGTGCCAAGTGAGGACAACGATGCTGACATACTCACTAAGCCACTTAGTCCTGCTATGACGCAATTGATCTTGGATAGAGTTGGTCTAAACCAGGAACTCAAGGAGGAGTGTTGATGTTAGCACATGTTCGAGTGCCTGGTAGTCCTGGCACATCATGGTGCAGCACTTGGAAACAAAGTTTCATATAACGGAGGGCTGTTTTTGAGAGCTGCTTTGCAAAAGCGCATATGCGTGTGTTCTCAAACCCAACCTGAAACGGGCATATGATTTGCTACCGCATATACTCATATAACCTACCTAAGAATTGCTCCGACAACGAGCATGTTGACCCCTTAAGATGCATTAATAAACACACATTTATTTCCCTCCAAATGACTAGCCAATGGTAATCAAAGGATTTTCCCTAGTCGCGCAAATCGGTCGACCACGTGTACAATCTGTCACTATCGACAACCTCAGCTTCTATCAGCCCCGTTGAACCCCTCTCACACGTGGATATCTCTGGCGGCCAGCGAACAGGCAAATCCTTGCTGCGTCCAATTAGGTGGTAGTCATCCAATTCCGTGTACACGGTGTCAATTTTCGGGCCAATGGAGCACAAACTGTCCTCCAAAAAAAAACCAATTGACATCATGGTGCACATGTGCTTCAATGCAGCCTGTATTATGCACAATTTTTCCAATAATGTTCCCAAATGCGGTAGAATAGCATCCTTACGGTCTCGCAAAAGCATAGTGTTAGGTAGCTAACCTCTCTTTGGGACATATCGGCCATTGTGTTAGACGATAGTTGAAATGAAGAAGTAGAATGAAATAAGTTGTAGTTGGCTGCTTGGAAAAAAATTTTCTGCAACTTTAGGGTACGTCCTAGCTTAACTACATAATTGTCATCATATTAGACATTATGTAAAATACAAACGTATCCTATTCAAACAACAAAATAAATGAAGTATGGTAAAACGTACGTATACCCTTCTAACAAAAGTAATTATAGTTTACGCAGTGCATACGTACGCTGCGCAGTAATGCCAACGTATACCCTTCTAGCAAAGGTTTTAATCTATGTATTGCATACGTAGGCCACAAATTTCTGCAAATGTAGAACGCTGTAACAAGAATTGGCACGGACTACATGTTGCATACGTAAATAAATCGTACTCGATATGTATTGACGTCTGAAACCAAGACCGAATAAGAATGCAATGCATATGTTCTTAGTAAAGTACTAAATATGTAAACTATCAAGGTACTGCTGGTGTCAGGAACATCTTGAAACAATCAAAACAATATGTATACGTATATGTCAGGCGAGAAACTATTTTGCAAAACCAGTTCTCTACTTAAGGGGCAGAGACGTTACATGTTCCATCAAAAGATGATGAATAACCATCTCAATCTCTCAACAGTTTCCGCAGTCCAAACTGAGCTCTTCTTCGCATTGACCGCCATCACAATGTGGTGGACGCTGGTCAGGAGCTGGCCGTCGTCCAAAAAAAAATATACAACCCGTGCATCATCGAGACATAACCGACGAGCTTGTGCAGGTGGACTTAAAAACTAGAAACGAGCTTCCCCAAAAATCTTATGGAACCTCATAACCCTGCAGAGATTTACTTGAACTCCTCTCATTCTTCCAGCATTCAACAGGAAAGAGATAGGACGGTTATGCAACTGGCTGGGAGACCTCGCCAAGGCATTCATTATGGAGCAAAAAATGTCTGGGATGCAAGGACAGAAAGTATTCGTCAAGGCCTCGCACGTCCGAGCTCTTCATATGCAGACTACCAACCAATCAATAGCACACTTCCAGTGTGGTGCGGGACATGTGGTGCAAACGGCCATCGAGCAACTCGATTTCCTCTCAAAGATTCGGGGTGGGTTCTTTGTATTCGTATGTGCAAGTATTTTGGCGCATTTCTGCTTGATGCAGTGACCGAAAAAACATGCTTTGGATATAAAAGCCCCAGATTGCTCATAGTTTCTTACACACTAGTGCATATCAATGCGCAATTTAAAGACATATATCGGTTACGTTCTTTTCAAACGCTATCAACACTCTTAAATGTGTTATTTGCAACCTTTGTCACATTCATAGATGTGAAGTACGTTTGGGGTGGAGGTCCATCAATCCTTCGACTTCAAGGAAATGTTTCTCTTTCTGTTCGTGGCCAGGACATGTGCCACACAATTTATGGTTGGAAGGGCCTCCCAGTCTTAATTCGCGTGATTATTATTCTTCTTTCATGAGAAAAGTGGCGTGTAACCCGAATATTCGATACTTGGTTCCACGTTTATACGATCTCATGCAACTAAGACCAGATATTGCCCGACAGATATATAGAAATTTGTTCAGACCAGACAAAAGTGTTCGCAGGAGATCAAACGCAGACAAGTCTACTCTTGACATCTCTGCAGACGGTTTTCAAGAAGGATTAGTTGTCCGGAATTATCAAATTGCCCGTGAAGCCAGAATCGCGGTGAGCTCCGGTGCAGGACCGTTACCAGAAAACAGCCGAGGTAGACCTCTTGGAATGAGAGCTTTCGTCGTAGAGCCAAGTGAAATGTCCAGGTCGAAAGCTCCAGTTGCCCAGCTGGTAGGGGGAAGATGATCCCATCACATGTCAACCGGAAGTATTCGACGTCGAGTTGTCAATTACAAGCGTTTGAAGCCTGATTCAATGTACGCTGGGAAAGGACCTTTCCCACTGCTCTACCATTACGGTGATATTCATGCCCCGTATAATACAGCAACATATATTTCATCAATGGGTGGGAACAACCGAGACGAAAAGGGTCTAACATGGGCAGAACACTCTAAGCGAAGACTGTACACCGATAATGTGCTGCTGAACTCTGGTAGTCTTCTTCAGCAATAGTTGCTTCGTACTAGCACAAACATTGAAGACTTGAGAATTCGTTACTTTGAAACAGAACAGATGAGAATAGTTGAAGAACGGGAGTTGCGGGCTGGAACCCATACCGGAACAGATGAACTTGGCCATCCCGGTAAACTCTTCTTTCCAGGTAATCACAAAAACTCTCCGGCGTACTGGAGACAAAAACGACTGGATGTGCAAGCAATGGTTGCTAGACTGGGCTCCCCTACGCTTTTCGTCACAGTCACAATAGAAGTATGGCGGAAAGAGATGAAAAGGCTTAGTATGGACAACGAAAACACCGGAGCATTTTCTCCATAGGGAGACCGAAGCCGCCTTTTGATAAACCAGATCTTATTGCAAAAGTGTATAACCTGTATACAAATTCAATCATGAATGATCTACAGAATAATTCAGAAGAGCTCTTTGACTTGAAATGTATTGGGGATTGCCACCAAACTTGAATTCCAGGAGAGAAATACTCCACATCATCACATTCTTCTTTGGTTAAAGGGGGGCGTAATTGAAGATCCTAAGATCATTGAAACTTTGATCAAAGCCGAACTGCCTCGGTCTGATTCGACTGAAGACCAAGAACTCCGAAAATTGATGAAGAAATTCAATATGCACAGACACTCTCCATATTGCCGTGGTCATACCTCTGACGGGAGGTACAGATTTGGGTATGATCGACAAGAAACTGTGGCTGAAACAACGATAAATGGGTACTCAAACCGACTGACCCACCGAAGAAGAAGAACAGAAGATTTGAAAGTGGTTCCCTACAATCCAGATCTCACAATAAAGTACAAAGCTCACATGAATGTTGAAAGAACCCAACGTGGCAGCGCTGTAGCATATTTGATGAAGTATGCTTTCAAGAGTGCCCAATTACAGGATTTAGTTGTATCAAGTCGAACGGAAAGCCAATCAAGTGCACAGAGCGACATGCTTCAAAATGAGATCAGGGCGTACATGAGAGTGATAGTGGTGGGCGCGGTTGAAGCTGCATGGATCTTCTTTGAGTTCAGGCATGTTCGCATCAATCCAACTGTACAGGCACTTGACATACATCTCCGTGGAGAGCGACAGGTTTTGATTCGAAACGTAAGACTGCCTGGACGTCTGAAGTCTTCTCTGCTGGAAAGATATTTCAAACGACCTTACCGGTACATGGACTTGGACTACATGACATACTACGAAGCTGTACGTGTATAAGATAGGCTATCCCGCTCTGTACCCGAGTCTGACTCCACTCGGGATGGAGGAAGTCCACAAATGAACGTCATGCAGCGATCCGAAAATGATCGAACTGTGACTCGAATTAGATTTGCTTCTCCCGCAAATCCCGAACTCTTCGCTCTTCTAATATTGCTTATGAACTCTGAATTCAGCTCTTTTGATGATCTGAAACGTGTTGGGAACGAGTCCTACTCGACTTATAGAGAAGCGGCAGTAGCCTGTGGACTATATATCCATGGTGAAGAGTACAAAATGGCTTTTGATGAGGCATTAAAATACCATTCTACTCTTGCTGAGCTGCGTTACTTTTTTTCCACTTTCTTTCAACAAGGGGTAAATCCTAAAACTGTGATTTAAAAGCACGAATGAGCTCTAACCGCAGATATAACCGAGAGAAACAGAGCACAAAGAAGAGAAAAACTACTTCGAAGAATCATTGAGATTTCGGACAGACATGGCGGTCGGCTTATCAGAAATGATGCCATCTTTCATCATAATGTATCACAACTTTATCTCAGATAGAGCGAACTGCACTTAGCATAGGAACAAGCTGAAGTACGTCGCAGCTCTTCTTCGAGGTCCAGTTGAAGGTTAAAAGAGCGATATGATGATCTGAAAGAAGGCCAGAAGCAAGTTTTTGACAAAGTAATGGGAAAAATACAATACCCAGAGAGAATGGGAGAGTTTGAAAGACTCAACACACACGGAAGCGTTTTTTATTAAAAGGACGAGCGGTCACAGGGAAGAACTATCTCCTATATTTGCTGAGAGCTATTGTTGAGCACGAAGGCCCATTGGTGCAGATGACAGCCACGATAAGTATTGCTGCTGCCCTATAGGAAGGCGGAAGAACTTTGCATAGTTTTCTTGGATTGGGAGTTGATGACAACAAAGATTCGCAAAGTAGAGCGAGCGTCGCACACTTTCCAAGTACGGACCACGATCACAGAGATCAGAACTAATACGGAAGACTGTTTTGCTGGTAATCGATGAAGCTTGAATGTGCCCGAAAATGCTGTTCGAGATTGTGAACATCGTACTGAAGGACGTAAGAAACTCTACGAAAGACTTTATAAGCATGGTCGTAGTTATGGCAGGCGACTATATGCAACTGCTTCCAGTGGTTCCAAGAACGAAAACAGTAGCCGAAAGTGATGGAACAATTCGTATTTTTCCAGTGAGTCTCCTGCAGGAGCTTCCATGGTACTCTTGCAAGCTTTGGGACAGAAGATTCAAATTTAGTTGCCTTACAGAACACTTTCGTGAACAAGATGATCCATGTTCTGCAAAAGGTTTGCTCAGTCTTGGTCGTGGGACGTTTACAGCATCGGAAAAGCTTCCACTCATGTCTACGTCTGATATACACGAAGCATACAAGTTGCTTTGGAAATGGTTACAACACGGAAGAAAGAATATGTCAAGCTCAACCGATTGATTGTTGTGCCAACAAATCAATTGGTGGAGGAACATAACCAGAACGCATTGGAGTATTTCCCAGGAAGTATGTTTGACTTGAAGTCTGCAACAACGATCGTTCCCAACCGAGGGCCAATCGGTGAAAACTTTCACAAAAATAGTATCATTGGACCTGAAATGAGGTATAACTACGCTCAAACTGTAGTCCCGCACCACCATTTGAAACTGAAGTGGTGTGTTCCTGTTATGGTGATTCGAAATGTACTTCATCCGCAATTGGTGAATGGAAAGATATTTATCACTACCAGCATTTCTCGCAGATTGATTCGACTTTTGGGCATTGATGAACATGGGGAAATTCAGCAAAGATTTTTACTGCAACGCATTGACTTTGTTTTTGAGTTTGCGTATGTAAAAGTCAAACGTAGACAGTTTCCCATCAGATTGGCATTTGCAGCAACTGTGCATAAAGCGCAAGGACAAACGCTGAAGAAAATGATAATTGACTTTCGAACAAACCTTTTTTCGCCAGGTCAGGTCTATGTTAGACTTTCGCGTGTGATAAAATCTGAAGATGTGTTACTGCGGCATAATGAAGAAGAGACGCCCCAAAATGCGCATTATTTCTATCCAATGCCAATGAGCATCAAAAACCCTGTTCTACAAAAAGCTGTAGACTTTGTAGAGGGGCCTCATTAAATTGATATAGTTTAGGTTAGGCATATACCAAAACTTGTGCGGATATTTTATGCAATATTTTGGCTGCGGCGCGAGGTGGCACCTGCGGCCGAAGGCCGCTTTTCCTTCTATGCCATGTAATGGTTACGAGTGTTGTGCATCGTATGGGTCATGGGCATGGAACTGGCCACTTGGCATAAGGTGAATGGGGATGGTACTTAGGAATATGTGTGGCTACGTCCAGTTTACAGGTACATGCAGGTGTTGCATAGGTGCAGTTGTGCAAGTAAGCACGTGCCATGCACACAACACACATAGGGTATGTACATGGATGCGGTGGCATGTGAATTTGTGCTTTGTCATATTCATGCTAATTCAAGTAAGTGTTTACACAGTGCTGTCACATGCTGGCTCATTGTTGGAATGACTGGTTCACTTATTGCGCATTGTTGGATGCTTGGTTCACTTCGTGTGCTTTGTTGTAATGTGTTATTATGTTGTTATGCATGGTGTTACTTAGCTGTAATCAGTGTGTGCAACCCTTATTGTGTTATGTTTGATTATGATTGGTAGTATTGGGTATCCGCACTTCGTGGTGTAGGGTTTTCTTGTAGTGGTAGTGCGAACTAGAGGTGTTTTATAAGACTCTGACGTTGCAGTACCAAGTAAACTCGCCCCCAAGCCTGGCAACCTTCACTCTTTATTTTCTTTCTTTCTTTCATTTTCATATCCGTCAAAGCCCAACATCATCTATCAACATCATAACACATCAACAGGTTATGGGCCCAGAGCGTCGATACTTGCATAAGTTGCTCCGTTTCAACTTCTTTTATTTTTGCATGTGCGCGTAAGATCGAGCTGATATCCCGCAAGAGACCAGCAGGCGTTAACTGGTGAAAGCATATCGCGCTTGTTAATAACCTCCCTGGAACGTTTCGTGCGGATTGAGCACCCTACTCGTGAAGTGCGTGGAGTAGGGCAGGTCGAAGAAAATGGCACCTCACACCTGGAGAGAGCATCCAGAGTCCAGGGGTTCAACCCTTAGGGTAGCGGCGATAATGTTTCCTGTCAGTGCGCCTGCTTTTGCGAAGTTTCATCTTTTCTTTTCTTTTCTGAGTGTGGTGCACAGCTGCTCATGAGTATACTCCGGGCGTAGAGTACCCGGACTCCTCCTGTGATTTGCATACGGAACTCGTCCCACTGAGTGTTGAGACCTTGTTACACGGTCTCCGCTGGCATCCGAGCTTTTGAATGTCGACAAATCTCCACTCCAGTATCTATTTCTTAGTTTGACATCAGCTACAATTCGGCAGCTCTACCGCAATCAATCTCTTTAATCCCAGCTGATCGTTGATTCAAGGCATTGAGTCCCCCACTCTGCTACATTTGTATTGTTTACTTTGGTATTTAAACTACTTCTGGAACAATGTGTGACTCTGAAGTTGAGTCCAAAACCACCTCTGGTGTGAAAATCCCACCCTTCCATGGTAAACGTGGTGAAGATTATACGTTATGGCGACATCGTCTACGGGCTGCATTTCGCATCAAAGAAGTCTGGAATGTCGTAATGTCAGGCTTGCAGGTGTCATCCAGTGCTACCACGACGCAGGTGTCGGTCTCAAGCGCTCCGCAGACCACTCCCCGTGTACTTGCCAAATGAGAAAAGGCATGCGCAATCATAATATGTGCACATAGAGATGCCCATCTGCGTGTGGTTTTACAGGTCGATGATGACCCTTGGCGTATGCTCCAACTTCTTGATGCGAGGTATGCGTCTAACAGGACAGTGTCACGTATTGCTGTAGAGACCAAGCTATTCCGAATGTTGTATAATGGTCAAGATATGTCGGACTATGTCGACCAATTTGCGTTCCTATTCTCGCAACTAGACCGAATCGGAAAGGATGCTGCCATTCCCAAATCCCACAAGGCGCCAATGCTGTTACCCTCTATCGATCCCAACCGCTCACTGGAGTCAATGGCTGTGGCACTTCGGACAAAGTACATCTTGGAATTGACATGGGACTACGTGGCCACCACCCTCATAGACGAATAAAATGCTCGCCAAATTAAGTCATCCGGTTCTGCTCATAGTTGCAAACGCATGAAGAGCAGAAGTAAGGGCAGTAGCCGTTCACGTGGACACACCACATCGTCAAATATTTACGACATTGATGCAAGTACATTAGATCCCAACTCATTCAATGAGTACAACGGACGCGCTTATGCTATTGGTGGCAAAAATAGTTATCATTGCAGCTTCTGTGACAGAGATGGTCACACGCAGGACCGATGTCACATGAATCCTGACGATACAGACAATCATCTGCCTAAAGCTATCTTGGAAAAACTCAAAACTAGTTCCAGTGACAAACCCAAGAACTCCGAAAGGTCATCACAAACAGATTCTAAGATTGAGATCGCTGCAGTGTCTGCTGAAAAGTCTGCAGTGGTGCCCCTGGCGTATACTTCTATAGACACCTACGCAGACAGGGGTGCCACATCTTACTTCTTTACTTGTGCTTCTGCTTTCGTCCCGAACACATTGGTTGACATACAGCAAAGGACGATTAAGGTCACTGACAACACTACAGTCTCTGCTACACAAAACGAGGATGGAATACTCTTTTTTTCGGAGGCTAACCTCAGGTTGACAGATGTACTGCTAGTCCCGGATCTGGGATACAACTAGGTTTCTGTATGTCGTATGGCCGGTAAAGACATTCTGTCCTTTTTCTGTGCTAATGAGGTTTGTGTTATACACGAAGACGGATTAGAGATTGGATGTGGACAACGTGACATGTCCTCTCGTTTGTACACGCTGCCAAATCCAATTGAGCATAACTACTTCGTTTCGCATAGCTATGGTGTTAATGCAGTGGTAGTTGATGTTGGGCACAATCTGCCGCAGGTTGGAGGAGCGCACGTGCTTCATCAAAATGTTGGAGAAGCGCATGTTCATATTCAGAATTTGCATGCAAAGAATGCCAAAGAGTACATTGCTCTCCAGGACCCAACCACAGATGGTCTGCAGGAAATGGTATTCTCACCTCCCTACACCCCAGACCATAGTGCCATTGCCGAGCGCATCAATCGCACAATGGAAAAAGCTGCTCGAGCTTTGCTGATTCAGGAATGGCAATGGCAAGGATGCCTATGGCCGTATGCATTGAAATATGATATTTGTATATGCAATAGATCTCTCCACTCTATCACAGGCCTGAATTTATACCTTTTGGCCGGTGGTGTTAAGGCGTCGATGAAGCATGCTAAAGCGTTTGGATGCGCAGCATATAAATTGAAAATGAACCCAGACACCAAGTTCGAGTCTCGTGCACTTGAAGGATTGTACTTGCAGACTCTGGAGCATGGTGTCTCCCAGGTTTTGATCACTGATGCCTGTGAGATTCCTCGAATTGAGGGGTCCCGGCATGTCACTTCTCACGAATCTTCATTCCCTGGTTGCACCATATCTCACAAACTATATGGATGACGAAAGTGCATCAGATATTGTTTATAGTAGGTTCTGGTGCCAGAACTGTCGCAGAATTTGCGACAAGCTCTTAAATTCATAATTTCTGCCGAGATAGTGGTGCTCCAAGCCTTCATGCACCAGACAAACGATTCCATCCCAAAATACTTGCAAGTAAAGACAATGATATGGACATACATCCAAAGCCACTCATCCATGGAACTGAAGCGGTAAAGATAAAGAAACACGTACTAACCCACGAACTTGAGAAGGAGTGCTTATTTTAGGACATGGTAGAGTGCCTGGTAGTCCTGGGACATCAAGGTGCAGCACTTTGAAACAAAGTTTCATATAACAGAGGGCTGTTTTTGAGAGCTGCTTTGCAAAAGCACATATGCGTGTGTTCTCAAACTCAACGTGAAACGGGCATATGATTGGCTATTGCATATAACCATATGCGATGCGTTGGTTACAAGTATTGTGCATCGTATGGGTCCTGGGCATGGAACTGGCAACTCGGCATAAGGTGAATGGGCATGATACTTAGGAATATGTGTGGCTACATCTGGTTAACAGGTACATGCAGGTGTTGCATAGGTGCAGTTGTGCAAGTAAGCACGTGCCATGCACGCAAAACACCTAGGGTATGTACATGGATGCGTTGGCATGTGAATATGTGCTTTGTCATAGTCATGATGACGCAGGTAAGTGTTTACACAGTGCTGTAACATGCTGGCACATTGTTGGCATGTGTGGTTCACTTGTTGCGCATTGTTGGCTGCTTGGTTCACTTGGTATGCTTTGTTGTAATGTGTTGTTATGTTGTTATGCATGGTTGTACTTAGCAGTAATCAGTGTGTGCAACCCTCATTGTGTTATGTTTGATTACGATTGGTGGTATTGGGTGTCCCCGAGTAGTAGTGTAGGGTTTTGTAGTAGTACTAGTGTAGGGTTTTGTAGTAGTAGTAGTGTGAACTAGAGGTGATATATAGGCCTCTGAAGTCGCGGTAGCAAGTAAACTCGCCCCCAAGAGTGGCAACCTTCAATTGTTATTTTCTTCCATTCTTTGTTTAACAGATCCGCAGTATCCCTTTCCCCTTTATACCAATCACTTTGTAGCGGAGATCACCTTGACAAATGAATACTGCAGGGGAATAATCCCAATACTCAACAATAAAGGTGATAGTGGAGACCCTGTGAACCAGTCTCAACGATCGTCCAGACGCGTCTGGTACGCGAATCACGGGTGGAGTTCAGGTCCTCTACACCTGGACTGTACTTACGGGCTGCTCTGAAGCGCATTCGGAAAAGAAAGTAAGAGATGAAAATCCGTAAAAAACGGGGGCACCGACAGAACAAACTACCTCCCCTACCCTAAGGGTTGAACCTCTGAACCCTGGATGCTCTCTCCAAATGCGAGGTGCGATTTTCTTCGAACCGCCGTACTCTGCTCACTTCGAAAGCAAGGTGCTCAATCCGTACGAAATGTCCCGGGGAGGTTATTTACAAGCAGGATATGCTCTCACCAGTTAACCCCTGCTAGTCTCTTGCGGGAAATTAGCTCGATCTTTGTGCGCTGAAACAAAAAAGAAACAGCAATCGGAACAGGCCCAGGTCAGTTCACCAGAGACAAGTCCCTGAACGCTTTGCCTACTTTCACCTCTGCAACTAGGTCTTCACAATATGCGCAACGCAAAAACAAAAGAAAGTTTATTAAGAGTGACGTCTGCAATATGTCAATGCTCTGGGCCCATAGTCTGATAATGATTAATGAATTTGACAAGTGGAAAAGGCCTTCGGCCGTAGGCGGCGCTGCGCGCCGCGTTGGTTTTGTAGCTTTGTGTATTTAGTAGCGTTCGGAGGCTCTCCGAGCACTTTGCTCGCTTGCGCTCGCAATAGCGCTCGTAGAACCACGGGGCGCCGCGGTGCCGAGAGTATGTGGAGCCGTTAGGGTTTTTGTTTATGTGCCTAAATTGACTGCATTGCCAGCCAATGATGAGAAAGCGCGACACGTTGCTTTGTGTAACTGGGTGGCACTGCAGTCACTATGGGAGTGCCAGCCAGTAAGCAGGAAGCTTTGCTGCTGCTGCTGCTGCTGAATTTTTTAAATGGTAGGTAGGCGTTGCGCCAAATGGGCGTTTTGCATGCGCAAACGGGGGCGTGCAAAGCGAATTTGTGGCGCAACGCCTTCCGTCAGTCAACAACACCCCCCTCATACATGTGTAAATCATTAAGATTGGGTTGTTGAGACAAGTGGAAACGGCCTTTGGCCGTGGGCGTGATTAATGAATTTGATAGATGAAGTTGGGCTTCGACTGAAATCAGAAAGAAAGAAAGAAGTAAAAACAAGACTGAAAGTTGTCAACCTCGGGATGCTTACGTTGGCACAGCAACATCTGCAACTTTTATAGCACTACTAGAGTGCACAATAACTACAAGAAAACCCCTAAACACTAAGCTCGGACACCCAATACTCCCAATAATATTCAAACATACCACAATAAGGGTTGCAAAACCTGCGGACAGTTCACTGCAACCATGCATAATATTATTCCAGCACAATCCAACGAAGCGAGGTAAGTGGAAAAACCATGACAACAATGTGCCAGCATGTCACAGCACTGTATAATGCCTTACTTGCATCATCATGACCATGACAATGCACAAGTTCACATGACACTGCATCCATATCGATACCCTAAGTACTTTGCGTACCTTGTACTTGCTGGCACACACAAACACACGTCTGCACCAACTTGATTTTTCTGTAAACCACATGTAGCCACACAGAATCTCATGCACGTTGTCAACTCACATTATGGAAAGTGGCCAATGCTGTGCCCACGACCCATACAATGCATACCACTTGTAAACCACGTAATACATAAGAGCAATAGCCAATGATAAGCCCATTTCACGTTGGGTTCGAGCACATGCGCATACGCACTTTTGCAAAGAACGTGCTCATAAGTGTGCATCGTTATATGAACCTATGTTTCCAAGTAGTCTACCATGATGTCTTATGGCTATCAGGCAATCGACCGTGTGCTAACATCAACATTTCTGGCATGTATGATCGAGCATCAGCGGTAGGGGAGGTGTTGCACTCCGACATACTAGAACCACTTGTACCGTTACTCCCACAAAGGGTTCAATATGCTTCTAACATCCTTAGCGAGCGTTCAAGGTATGCCCTCTTAGGCTTCATGACCCATAAGCGCGTTGCTGTTGTGCTCCATGCACTTGAGCACAAGTTGCAGCAGCTTGGAGGAGTGCGTATTAAGAAAGTGCACTCGGATAATGCCGAAGAGTATATTGCGTTGCAGTTAAACCCTGCCAACAATCATCAAGATGGAAGATGTTCAAGCGGCAGGGAAAGGAAGGGTTGAGTATGCAAAAGAGGTTCGCCAGCGTTGGCTCAGATTTACTTAGAGGTGCTAAAATCACAAGCTATATAGCAGTTTAACTTGGTCCTCATCGTAACTTCGACTGAAACGGAAACTTAAACCAGTAGTCGGAGACACTCAATACTACCAATCATCATTTAAGATAACATAGCCACGTTAGCACGAACCCATGAAATCTTACATGACCTCAACACAACAACGCCCCAACCCTGCACCATAAGTTCCATGCCCACACACAGCCATGGCAAAAGCAAAAATTCGAGACACAAAACACAAATTCACAGGCCAACGTGCTAACGCATCCAAATTCATCCATGCACGTCATAGTAATTCACAGCGTCACGTGTAGGTGTTAGTGCCACCCACTGAAACCCCATTAACCATTTCGTGTGCCTGTAAACCCGATGACACTGCCCATACTCCTCACCAAAGTACCACTGCTTTACCACATATTTCGTGTGTCCAACTACCATAGATAGATGCCCTGTACACTGTGCACACTGTATTAGCTGGACAGGTTGGTGCCCCAATCTTGCCCACATGTGCAATACCATTTGTACCCAATACAATGCATTTGTACATTTGCTATAGCCATTCAGAAGCCGGATTCAGGTTGAGTTCGCACAGCGACGCATATGCGCTTTTGCAGAGGCACCCTCTCAAATATCGCATTCTCCTTGGAACATTTCGTTTTCATTGACAAAACATGTACCTCTCCAAGAAAAGACAGTTCTTTCTCTCCTCCGTATACTCTGGAACACAATGCAATTGCCGACCGCATCAATCGCACTATGGAGAAAGCTGCTCGAGCTTTGCTCATAAAGACAAGTCAACCAGAGTGCTTGTGGCCGTATGCGTTAAAGAACGTCATAAACGTTCGCAATAGGGTTTGTTACTCTGCATCTGGAAGCAGCCCTTACCTTATGATGACTGGATCAAAACCATTACTGAAGCATGTCAAAGTGTTTGGGTGTGCTGCGTTCGTGCTTAAGGTGAAACAGGATACCAATTTCGAGTCTCTGCCACTTGAGGGAGTGTACTTGCAGACTCTTGAGAATGGTGTGTATGATGTTTTAGTCATTGATAGTGATCGGATTTCACGCATTGTAAAGTCTCGGCATGTGACATTTTACGAGTCCAAATTACCTAGTGCACCATTTCTGGAACATGTTATGAGTGAGGGAGGTGCATCAGATGATATTTATGAATGCGCAGATCACTCTGACATTGATACTGAGAGTGGTAGTATGGTTTCTGTGGACAATTCATTCAACCCTGAGAGTGATATGGAACATATTGAATCCACTCCTATACCAACAGCACAGAGTACTGAAAGCGGAACCGAGCATCCACATTATAGCAAACATGCTTCTAATGACGATTCGGACCCAGAAAATGGTGTTGGGTATGCTCCAGGTGTCATTCAACCTACTGCAGACACTGATGTGCTACCGGATTCTGAACCAGAACCACGTTATCGTCGCTGTACAAGACGTGCACCAGCTACGTGGTGGTACATGGCCGGTAGATCAACATCACAAATGGATATTACCACGAGTGATGAGCCTACTCTGTGCGAAGCACTGTATGCGACACCACTTGAGCAGAGCCCTTAGAGGAATGCCATTCATGGAGAACTGGCATTTTTGGAGTAGGAGGACACTTGAGAGGAGGATGAATCACCTGCCTCTAAGCCTCTTCCTACTAATTTCATCTTAGATTTCAAGCGCTATGACAAAGGATTGGTTGATAAACTCAAGGCTAAGGTTATGGATGGTGGGTACCAAGAGACATACGGGCAGAACTACATGGAGACATATGCCCCAATGGTGCCATTCAGTCTATTTCCCATGTTCCTGTATTTTTAACTTTGTCTTCAGATGTATATGGCTCACCTACATGTTAAGACTGCATTTCTCCACGTTGAGCTTAAAGAAGACGTGTGGGTGATGTCGCCGTGGGGTGTTCCTGGTTTGACCGCAAAATGCTACAAGTTAAGGATGGCTATGTACGGTTTGAAACAGGCTCATCTAGCATAACAGACCAAGTTCAAAGCAGACATGAAGAGTTTGGGCTTTGAGGAACTACCCAGCGCACCATGCGTATTCAAGCGAAAGGTTGGAGATGGCATGTATGCCTACATACTCGTATACGTGGACGACATTCTGGTGTTCACGCCAACGCTTAGCAACGGAATACGGTGTTGGAGGAGCTCAGAACACTCTATGACCTTTGCATTGAGAACCCAATCACTCTGTACCTTGGTGTAGAGCTGTCATGGAAGATAGGTACAGCCAGACAACTCTTTGGTGTCAAACTGGGACATTCGCTGTATATTGAAAGTATACTTCGACGATTTGGTCTCCAGAACGCTAAACCAGTACGTAGCCCTATGGTGGAGTGCTTTTTCACATTCCTAGGAACGGTGGAGGACAAATCACCAATGGATGTGCAGTTGTACCAGCAGATGATCGGGTCTCTGCTGTACTTGCAACTACGTACTTGGATGGATATACGTGCTCTGGTTCTCATCCTGGCTTGTATTCAGAGTGCCTCTACCGCTTGTTGTCACAAAGCTGTGAAGCGCGTACTCAAATACCTGTGTGAAACGCGACAGCATGTGCTATGCTACAACCCTGGATCGCTAGATCTGCATGGTTTCGTAGACTCTGACTACACTGGAGGCACTACAAGTCGGAATTCGATGTCCGGGTATATCGCTCAACGTGGGTCAGCAGCTTTATAATATGGTGAAAGAAAACAAGCGTCAGTTGCGATATCAACTGGACAGGCGGAGTACTATGCTTGAACTTTGGCTCCAAAGGAAGTGGTATGGGTTGCTCTTGTGGCACAGGAATGCGGCTTCGAGGTGAATCGTGTGTTCCGTCTACACTCTGATAACCGGTATGCGTTGGCGTGGGCTGGTGGTGAAAGGTACCCTTGTAATTATGCATAGCATATTGATGTAAATGTTCGCTTTATCCGAAATCTCATAAGAGAAAACATCATTAGTTTTCGCTACTTCTCTAGTGAGCTGAAAGATTCTGATATACTCACCGAGATATTGGGAAGTACAATTGTTGATGAGATTTTCAAACGCATGGGTCTTGGACAGGAACTCCAGGAGAAGTTTGAAGTCTGGAAGTGGTCGAGTGACTGGCCAATCCCCCAGGAGGCCCCAACTTGGTTCAAAACAAAACCTTCATGGGACGATTGGCACTTTTGGACAACCTTGTTCGAAAAGTGCATATGAGCCGTTTCTCCAACCCAACGTGAAATGGAAATGTCATTGACAACTGCAAAACGCTATACGCATTTTATTGCGTACAAGTGTTATGGATTATAGGAAACCGGATTGTGGATGTGCACAAGTGGAGCAATGTGGTTGGTCGACGTGTACACGCAGTTGGCGGTTGCAGTGAAATGCTGAAGGTGCAAATGTTTGCTGTATTGGGCAATTTGGGGACAATGTGCGTTTCTAGGCTCCACTGAGGGGTTTGAATGCTAGGATAGAAGTTGTTGATTTTTTAGAGCTGGTTCTAGATGAAGGGACTGGCAATGGATTAGTTGTGTTCATTGAATGAGTTGTTGATTGATTTAGTTATTTGGAATTGTGCCAATGTAGTTCGCGCACGCTTTCCTTGTACACCTACCCACACAAAAAACCTGTAGTGTAAAGGTGCAACCGCCTCCGTCACTTGCTGTGACGACAGCAAAGTGTGTGCTGCAGAGTATATGTAGGTTGAGACTGACCACTACCCAGTAAACTACTCGATCAAGGCTGACAACCTTCCTTGTTTTACATCCTTGTGTCTTCTTAATCCATTTCCTTTATTCTTTTTCCTAACCTGCGTTCATGTTGACAAAACCTTGCGCAGCGTGTCGCACCAAACGTGTTTGGAATGTAATGGCATAAACTCTGGACGAGTCCTCTAGTGCTAAAATCACTTAAGATTCAACCTCCACTGCTACTCCGAGCACTTTCTGACTCATGGCAAAACGCGAAAAGGCATGAGAAAACATCAGCTGTGCACTCGGAGATGCCCTCCTATGCGTAGTCATGGATGTGGATGATGATCCAAGCGGTATGCTTAGACTATTAGATGCACGTTACGCCTCTAATCGAACGGTATCTCGTATCACTGTACCGACTCAACTGTTCCGAATGTCGTATAGCGGCCAAAAGTATGTTGGGATATGTGGACCAGTTTGTCACGTTATTTTACCATTTGGACCGAATGGGGAAGGACGGTGCCATTCGAGAGTCACATAAGGCTCCTCCAATGCTGTTGGCCTGTATTGACCCCGGCTGCTCACTAAAGTCAACTACTGTGGCACTTAGGACTTAGAAGATCTCGGCACTGACGTGGGAGTATGTGGCAACCACTTTTAATGACGATTACAATGCTCGTCAACTTGGTTCTGCTATTTCAAGTCGTTGGCGTACCTGCAAAAACAACCAAGGTAAGAGCAACGGCCGTCAATTTGCACGCAACAAAATGTCAAATGGGGACAAAATTGATGGTAATGCATCAGATTCCAACTCCAAGTTCCAGTCCAATGGGCGTGCTTATCCTATTGCCAGCAAAAACGGTTATCATTGTACCTTCGGCGACTACTACGGTCATACGCAGGATCAATGCCACATGAACTCGGACAATCTGGACAACCGTTTACTGAAAATGATCTTGGACCAACTTAAAGCTAGGTCTGGTGACTAGTCCGAACCCTCTGGGAGAGCCCCAAGAAGAGGAACTAAAATTGAAATCGCCGGAATGGGTGTCAAGAAGTCTACGGTTCTCCCATCTGTGTCTAATGGATTGGACCCCTATGCGGACAGCGGAGCTATGTCCCATTTCTTTTGTTATGCATCTGCATTTGTACCTAACACAATGGTTGATGTATCTGCGAGGGCGATTAAGCCTGCTGACAACACCATGGTCACCGCAACACAACAAGGAGATATTCTAATGCCCTTCATCGAGGCTAACTTGCGATTGACAGATGTACTGCTCTTACCAGATGTTGGATACGACTTGGCATCTGTTGGTTATATGCCGATAATGGCATTCAATCCATGTTTGGTGCAAGTAAGGTTCGTCTTACACACGAAGAAGGGTTTGAAATTGGATGTGGTCCACGAGACCTAAGCTCTAGGTTGTACACGCTGCCACGTCCAATCGAGCATACCGGTCACACAACGCTCCTATATGCCAACGACTTAGACCTCACAAAGCTGTGGCACCGCCGACTTGCACATATGAACCCACGAGACCTTCAAAAGGTACACGAGCAAGTCGATGGATTCCCAAAGCTAAAGCAGATGGAGGAGGTATGTCGGCCGTGTCGACTTCGCAAGGGGCATAAACTTCCATTTTTGGGAAAGTTTAAACGAGCAAAAAGGTTGGACACATTGTGCGCTCGGACATGCTAGGTCCTTTGCTCCCATCATTTCCTGATCGTTTTCAATATGCGTCTGCGTTCATTGATGACTGTTATCGGTATGCTCTGCTTGGCTTCATGGGCATAGATCTGAAGTTGGTGATGTATTTCTGGGGATAAAGCAGAAGCTCCAGCAGCCTAGAGAAGCGCATTTACTTGTTCAGAAGTGGCACTTGGACAACGCAAAAGAGTACATTGCACTACAAAAAACCTTGATAATGATCTGTAGGGAACGTCCTTCTCACCTACGTATACCCTGGGACATAACGCCATTGCCTAGCACATCAATCGCAGTATGGAAAAAGTGGCTCGAGCTTTGCCCATTCAGGCCAATTTGCCTGAATGATTCTGGCCGTATGCATTAAAATATGTTATATGTTCGTAATACGATTTCCCACTCTACCAAAGGCTTGAATCCATACCTAGTAGTGACTGATAATGAGCCGCCGTTGAAGTACGCTAGAGTCTTTGGATGCGCAGCGTATGTATTGAAAATGAACACGGACATTAAGTTCGATTATCGTGCGCTTGAGAGAGTGTACTTGAAGACTGTAGAGCATGGTGTTTATGAGTGTCTGATCACTGATGACTCTGTTATTTCCAAACATGTGAGGTCCTCGCATGTAACGTTTGACGAATCCACATTTCCTGTGGCACCATATCGCAAAAATCACATGGATGACGAAAGTACATCAGATGTTGACTATATTAGCGCTGGGTACGACAGCTGTACTGAAAGCTTGGATGACTTCTCACTTGATTGTGTCGAAGAACTTAGGTCTGTCCTAGAAACTGGTACAACAGATGCACCGGATCATTCTGCAAAAACTGTGAATGATGTTGAAATTTCAGTTTAAGACCCTGATGCTAGTGACACTGGTGATGGCGAAGACAGCGAAAATGATTCTAGTGATCTTGTTGATTCGAATGTTGAGTCTGGACTAAACTCCAGGTATCTTCGTTGCAATCGGCGTGCACCACAACGTTGGTGGCATATGGCTGGTGCTGATACTTCTCAAGTTGAGGTGGCCACCAGTGACGACCCAAAACTTCAGGAAGCATTGTTCACAACTACCTCCGTAAGAGCCCAATAGGAGAGCACTATTGATGAAGAGATTGCATCACTATTATTAAGGTGTTTGGGTTGCCGATGACACACCGCAGTCAAAGCCCTTACCTACGCATGTCATTGTTAAGGTAAAACGTGGTGCAAATGCAGCAGTTGACCGATTTCGAGCTCTTATTGTAGCAGGAGGAAACCACCAGACATATGGTCAGCATTACATGGACACATATGCACCATTTATATCTTTCAACTTGTTTTGCATGTTTATGTGTATTATGCTATGCATTCAAATGTACATTGCACAGTTTGACATTAACACTGCATTCCAGAATGCTTACCTGAAGGAATACGTTTGGGTAGTTTCTCCCCGTGGTATCCCTGTGCTGAAATCACGATGTTACAAACTCCCGAAGACCCTATATAGACTTAAGCGGACTCACCTTGCGTAGTACACTATTTTCAGTACTGACAGTTAAACGCTTAGGATTTGAAGAACTGCCTAGTGCACCATGCGTGTTCCGACGCAAGTTGACCAGTAAAACCTATGTGTACATCCTAGTATACTTGGACAACTCACTCATCTTTCCGCCAAGTGCTGAAGAACGGTCCTGATTCTTGGACGATCTCAAGGCATTGTATGACCTGAGGGTTGAGGATCGTGTAAGACACTACTTCGGTGTTGCGTTTACCTGGAAGATGGACTTCAATGGGCAGCTGCTGTGTTTAAAACTGGCACAAACCATATATATCGAAGGGATACTGCACAGGTTTGGACTGCAGAATGCAAAACCAGCACCAAGCCTAATGGTGGAATTGTTCTTTACTTCACTTGATATGGAGGAGAGGAAGTCATCTCTTGGTGTCCAATTGTACCAGCAGATGATCGGGTCTCTGCTTTACTTGGCATTACGTACGCGTTTGGAGATATTGGCTCCTGTTCTTGTACTGGTGCGCTTCCAGAATGCTCGTACTGCATACTGCCATCGAGTAGCCAGGCGTGTGTTACGATACCTACGTGGTACTGCTGATCATGCTTTGGTGTAGTGGCATGAAAGTCTACATTTATATGCTTTTGTAGACTCTTGTTTCGCTGATCATACCACAGATCGCATATCTTTGTCTGGGTATTTGATTAAGCTTGGCTCCAGCGTGTGTTTCTTTGGTGCTCGTAAGCGATCTTCAGTTTCACTGTCTACTGCTGAGGCCGAGTACTATGCATTAGTAGTGGCGGCTCAAGAGATACTTTGGATATCACGGGTGCTCAGAGAATGTAGAATAGCAGTTGATAACAATGTTCCAATCCTGTCACACAACCAATTTGCTATTGAGTATCCTTTTGTTGAGCGCTGCCCTTCTGACAATTCAAAACATATAGATGCCAATGTGCAGTTCATTAGTCAACTGTTCAAAGACAAAGTTATATCTGTGAAGTATGTTGCCAGTGAAAACTTTGACGCAGACATCCTCACCAAGCCACTGAGCCCTGTGGCTGCACGATTGATATTGGAACGAGTGGTACTTCACCAGGGATTCAAGGAGGAGTATTGATGTTGGCACATGGTAGAGTGTCTAATAGCCCTAATACATCATGGTAGACTACTTGGAAAAAAAGTGGCACTTTTGATCAACTCCTTTGCAAAATTGCATATGCGCGTGTGCCCAAACCCAGCGTGAAACGGGCTTAGGATTGTCTACTTCATTTGCCCTTATAAGGTACGTGGTTTACAAGTGGTATATATTGTATGGGTCATAGGAAAACCATGGGCCACTTGACACAATGTGAGTGGACAACGTACAGCAGATTCTGTGTGGCTAGATCTGCTTTACAGTTACATCACGTTGTTGCATACGTGTGATTTTGTGTCCCAGCACGTGCATGGTACGCAATGAACTTACGGTATAGACATGGATGCAGTGTCATGTGAACTTGTGCATTGTCAGGTCACGATAATGCAAGTAAGTCAGCATACAGGGCTGTGACATGGTGGCACATTGTTTTCATGGTTGTTTCACTTACCTTGCTTCGTTGGCATGTGCTGGAATAATTTTATGCATGGTTGTAGTGAACTGTCACCAGTTTGTGCAACCATTCCTGTGTTATGTTTGAATATGATTGGTAGTATTGGGTGTCTGCACTTATTAGTTACGGTTTTCCTTGTAGTTGTTGTGCACTCTAGTGGTTCTATACAAGTGGCAGATGTTGCAGCTCTAAGTACACCACCCAAAGGCTGATAACCCTCACCCTTGTTTTTACTTTCTTTCTTTTTCATTTCTGTCAAAGCCCAAATTCATTTATCATCTATAAGCAATTCAAGTGGACACACCGCATCGTCCAATGTATACGACATTGATGCAACTACATCAGATTCCAACTCAAACAAAAAATACAGTGCGCTTATGCCATTGCAGGCAAACATAGTGTTAGTTGCAGCTTCGTTGAAAGAGACGGTCACACGCAGGCCGATGTCACATGAGTCCTGACCATCAAGACAATCACCTGCATAAAACTATCTTGGGGAAACTCAAAAATTAGTTCCAGTGATAATCCCAAGCACTCCGAAAGGTCATCATGAAATGAAACTAAGATTGAGATCGCTGCAATGTCTGCTGGAAAGTCTGCAGTGGTCCCCCCTGCTTCTAATTTCATATAAACGTACGCAGACAGTGGTGCCACATCGCACTTCTTCAGTTATGCTTTTGCGTTCATTCTGAACACATTGCTGGACATACAGGAAAGGACGATTAAAGTGGGTGACAACACTACGGTCTCCGCTACACAGAAAGGCGATGTAATATTCCCTTTTTCGGAGGCTAAGGTAAGGTTGAATGATGAACTTCTAGTCCCAGATCTTGGATACAAACTGGTGTCTGTAGGTCGTATGGCCGAAAACGGCATTCAGTCTGTTGAAGTCTGAAAATGGTCGACTGACTGGCAAACCGCCACAGGAAGCCTCAACGTGGTTCAAAACCAAACCTTCAGGGGGAAATGCGCACTTTTGGACCCCCCGCTGCAAAAGGGCATATGCGCCCCTGCACAAACCTAACGTTAAATGCCAATGTGCTTAGCTACTGCAAAAGGTTATATGCATTGCATACCGGAAAATTGTTATGGAGTGTATGGTACTGGATTGCGGATACGCACAAGTAGAGCAATGTGGTTGGTCCAACTGTGTATGGAGTAAACAGCTATAGTGCAATGCCAAAGATGCGAATGGGAGCTGTATTGGGAGATTTGGGGACAAGTGGGCTCCGCTGAGCGGTTGAAGTGCCAGGATGGAAATTCTTCATTTCTTAGAGCTGGGTCTATATCAAGGGACTAGCAATGGACTGGTTGCATTGATTGATTTAGTTGTTGGAAATTGTGACGGTCTAGATTGCGCGCGCTTTTCGTGTATACCTGCACACACGAGAACCTGTAGTGTAATGGTGGAACCGCCACCTCGCTTGCTGCGACGACGACGAATTGTATGGGGTAGGGTACTTGTAGGTTGCCTTTGCTCGCTCTCGAGTAAACTCCTCGAATAAGGCTGGTCAACTTGCTTGTTCTACTTTCTTGTTTCTTCTTCCTTTCTTTTCATCCTTTTCTTTTCCTAACCTGCGTGCGTTGCGACACAGTCCTTTTTCTATGCAAATGAGGTTCGAGTTATACACGAAGATGGGTTAGAGATTTAATGTGGTCAGAGCAACATGTCTTCTCGTTTGTACAAGGTGCCAAGTCCAATCGAGCATAAAGACCTCGTTTCGCATAAGTATGGTGTTACTGCAGTGTTGCTTGGTGTCTGGCCGAACCTTCCGCAGCTTGGAGGAGCGCACGTGCTTCATCAGAATGTTGCAGGAGCGCTTGTGCATGTTCAGAATTGGTACACAGATAATGCCGAAGAGTACATTGCTCTCCAAGACCCAACCGTGAGTGGTCTGCAGGGAAGTTTATTCTCACCTCCCTACACCTCAACACAGAATGCCGTTGGCGAGCGCATGAATCGCACAATGGAAGAAGCTGCTCGGGCTTTGCTGTTTCAGACACACTGGCCAGAATGCCTACGGACGTATGCATTTAAGTATATTATTTATGTATGTAATAGATCTCTCCATTGTACCACAGGCCTGAATCTATACCTTTTGGTGGGTGGTGGAAAGCCGTCTTTGAAGTATGTTTAAGCGTTTGGATGCGCAATATATATATTGAAAATGAACCCAGACAACAAGCTCGAGTCTCTTGCACTTGAGGAAGTGTACTTGCAGACTCTGGAGCATGGTGTTTTCTGGGTTTTGATCACTAATGTATGTGGAGATTCCGCGAATTGAGGTGTCCCGGCATGTCACTTTTGATGAATTTACATTATTGGTGCACCATATCTCACAAAAATTAGGGATAAAGGAAGTACATCACACATTGACCTTGGTGGGTCCTGGTACCAGAACTGGGGCAGGATTTCCGACAAGCCCTCAATTCATATTGTCTGCGGAGGTAGGGTTGGTTCAAGCGTTCATGCACCAGACGAACCACTCCGCCCCGAAGGAGCTGCAAATGAAGACAATGATACGGACACACATTCCAAGCCACCCATCTATGGAACTGAAGCAATAAAGATGAAAAAATACGGACTTACCCAAGAACTCGAGAATGAGAGTTGATGTTGGCACATGGTCGAGTGCCTGATCGTGTACAGTCCAAAACAATGAAACAGGAGAAATCAAACGCTTGTTTGATATCAGAAATCTTTCATACCGTACCACACAGCAAGCAATCAAAACGATTGACAAACTCACATATACCAATCGTACTGAATGGGCGAGAATCAGGAAGAAGACCGGAATGCACTCTGGTAGTATATTTTTCATCCTATTTCTGGCTGACCCACATAATATTACTTTTGGATTTGGATCCTACGCTTTCTTTCTGCACAATGCGATGCATCTATTCTACAACATATAAAGACAATTTATATTTCTATGGTTATCAATGCCTAATGAGTCGTGCTATTTTCAACAAATTGTAATGGAAACAGTAGATGTGAGCTTACCAACTGACGGGGTATTCTTCATCAAGGCAGTTTAAGCCAAAGCCATGGCCAACTTCTGATTTTCGAAGGTTGATGGCCCCTGATCACAAGGCATTTTCACTGAGCTTTGCGCTGAATATTTTGGATGGAGTCTTCTGAGAGCAGGATCTTTAACGATTTAGAAATACTAGTGAAGCTGATTGATATCTCTTTTTGTATGGCAGTGCAAGGCACTGATGTACAGACCATTTGTGATATCTCTACCAAGTATTTCGACGACTTTGAGCACAAGTAATGCAGATAATCAGCAAATCGTACAAATCTATGCAAGTATACATTACATATACTACTTCACTTTTTGAACTGTCTCAGAAACGATGGACTACTCAGCGTGGTGTCCCAATATTGGAAGTAAGGGTATATCGGATGGGTTGACCAGAGATCGAACGCGAGAAAGAATGTGGCACAGCCAATACGTAAGTCTGCTTACTTCCAGAGTGTGATGAAATGTGTTAGATCCTTCTTTTCTAAGATATGTGTAAGGAACAAACAGGATCAGTACCAAAAGGCTCATTTAACGTTCTCGGACCTTCTAGGCATATAAAGCTGGAATCTTTCGGTCATAACCGAGAATTGCTCCGGCAGCTCCTCGTAAGTTATCTTGTGAAAAAATATGTAAGCGATGGGGATGAAGAGGGAATCAATATTACTGACGCAAAGAAAATGTCAGAGTCAATTCAAAAATTCGAAGTTATTCTCGACTTTGAATCAATGGGTCTCCCGGTGAAGAAAATGCTCATGTTCTTTTAAGAACTTCTCATAGTTGTCGGGATTCTCAATATGTCGTTGTAGAGTTATAATTAACTGGTGACTACAAAAAAAATGTTTACGATGGAAGTCCCCTAGAACTACTGCAGTTTGAACTGGGATGATGTCCCTTAACCTTACAAGAAGAATTACTATCCAAATATACTGTTGCAGTTCAAAACTTGGCCATCAACCTCCTTGTGAGTAAACGATCGCAGACATATGCCAAGGGCTCCATCAGTGCAACATTCAAACAGAAATCAATGGAAGATGTGGATATAATACGACAAATGACTGGAATAGTTCAGAACCAATCACTGGCACTCAGCTTTGATACTTATTTCGGTGTTCGTAGATCGTACTTGGTAGATACCATTCCTCCAGCACATGGACTGACTGATCAAGGCTCTGCTTCAGTAGATGGGATCAACCGATAATTGTGAGTTGTCATTGGACAAACCAACTCTTGATTCTGAGAGATGAATAGATCGTTAATGCAAAATACTTCTTGCCAAGCCGGTGACGAAATCATCCTTGATCTCGCGTGCAATAGCAGTCCTGAATAGTTTTGTAAAAACTGGTACTCTAGCACAACATGAAGGTGGTACAAATCGTGGTTGTAGCTCTGAAAGGTGTCAAAAAGTTTACAAGTGGTGTGCATAAAGTGGGCGCTTGAACCAAAGTTTCATACCAGTAAACCCCTTTCCATCCTCCATGTGAAGTATGCCCTGACAAAAATTTCTACTTATTTCTATACCGGATATGTGTCTAATATCTGGTCGTGCAGGGCCCTTTTCCTGACTTTCAGCATGCCATCTCATCATCAAGTGCACCAGAAGTCACTGTCACCCAAACCTGGGATTCTTAACCCCGCTCAACGGTACTCCCGCACCAAAGCGGGTATCAAACAACGCTCATGCACCGAGTAACTGCCAGGGAAGCCCTGAAACAGCGCCGGAATTACGGGAAGCGTATGATGAGGAGTTCGCTATGGACAAAACTGTGAGTCACGACCTGAACCAAAAGGGCGAACTGCGGTACAGAGTCTGTTGGTAAATGGTGGGAATCAATCAAATATTGAGCACTTACATGCTGCACTTAAGCGTCGAGGCAAAAGAAGTTCTTCAAAGCAACCTAAACCTTTAGTTGCTGCTGGAAAAGGACTTGACGATCAGCATCAACATCATCTCCAAGAGGTTTTCGTTGCTCTGGTCTCATCTAGGCGCTGCAAGCAACTCTTTTCGCATGCTTCTCTACGTCGCTCTCTAGCTCTTTGTCGCAGCTTGTATGATCATTCGATATTGATATCTTAAATGAAGACATTAGGCTGGTCGTTATCACTCTTTAACGACGTCGTACAACGTGAACGAACTAGCGGACGCGGTTGCATCATAATGCAAGAATCTGGTTTTACAACCATTTTTTGGCTCTAGGGAACTGCCTCTCTCATTGTTGTCGGATAGGACTTTATAATTCGAAAGAAAATAGAATCCAGTATTTTTGACTATGTCTTCACCGTCATTCATATCGTCTCGTTCTTTTATGGTTTCGCGCATTCGTTTTGCCCGTGTGACGTCATTTGGTACCAAATTATTTCCAATTGGAATGCAGCGGCGATGTGACGTAGAACAATTTCGGAGTAAACTTCTCACAGTTTGCTGTTGCTGCGGTAATGCCTTAGTTTGCCCTTTGAGCAAAAAATCTCATTTCTCACGTTATAGAGCCAAACCATTTTCCATCAAATCTAAGAAAAAATCTGTTTCTACTTAACTAAAACCGGAACCACAAGTAGTAGTGTGGTGTTTTTTTTTTTAAGATGGTCATTTGTTTCTTGATGGAAGAAGGTTAATGGTGCGATGTGTTTTTTTTGGGAGTAGTGGCTGTTGAATAGATCCAATGATGTTGTACGTTTCTGGTTCAGACCGTGTGAATCAAAGGTTCTGGAGAGCGATTCTGATGTGAACCCTGCGAGGATGGCGAAAGGGAGAGGGGATGTGCCAGTGCTCCAAGACGGGTGGTGGGTGTAATTTTGGAAACTAGTTAAGCTTGGCTGATACTGGGGATATTGGGCGAGTTAAGGATATCCTGTGCGGTGTTTATTCCCTGCCTTATAGGTCAGGCGTTGTTTGGGTTGGACATGGAAGGTGTTTGTGTTGAGGAGTTCGCGCCACATTTGCTCCCTATGGCTGGGGAACAAGTGCTCCAACGATGAAGAGCCTCAATCACTCTTTGCAATTTGAGTGGGCTCAAATCCTCTGAATTGATGATTTTGTGTGTACGCTATTAGTGAGCATACGTAATAGTGTGTCGTTACGGAATTTGCTTGAATAAAGCTAGGAGTATCACGTGTAGTGCATTTCACGAACTTTGCGGTAAAGAGCTAACCTTACATGTACCACTGCAAGCACCATAAGGTCCAGCAACAGCGACAAAGCCACGATGGCAGAAGGTTGTGACGTCGGAGCTGTGCACCTCACCCCCGAAAAGAAGTCACGTTACACAGTGGCGCAACACCTTGTCATTGCACGCGAAATTGCAGATCCAAGGGCCCATACGCCTCCGTATGGCGAGAAAACGAAGCAGTTCGAAGAGGCAGCCACAAATTTCAACGAAAAAATTGCTTTTGCTTGTGAAAATATAGTTTGGAAGCCTCTTCAAGACCGCTACCAGCCTATTCAGGAGCAGTACGGCAAGCTTGACGATGTTAATCAGCAGCTGTCAGGGGTGGGAGGAGGGGAGATGAGGGAGTTTGCGGACCTGCTCATGACAATGCAGGAAGCAAAAGACGTTAATAAATCACAAAAAATGCACTGAAAACGGTTGAGCGCAATAAAGAAGAAGATTTGGAACGCATAGATGCTGCTATCTTCTCTATGCTACAAAGCGTAAGACTGTAAGTGATGCCGGAAGCAGCGGTTCGTCGGTGAATAAGAAAGCTTTGGATGCTGAGAAGGAGAAGGGGATCAGTAACACGAAGAGAGCCAAGAAGGGCAGCGGAGGCCGCCAGTTGTTGGGAGTGAGATGGATCGCTTCGGCTCTCATTTCAAAGAAACTAATCTTGCGCGCGGAGACCTCGAACGCGAATGCCTGGCCTTTGAGCAGGATATCGCTATGGCCGAGCGTATCGAGCGCAAAAAGGAGCACGAGAAGTGTAGAGAAGAGCACCGCTTAGAGCAAGAGGACTGACGTGAGGAGCTTCTTGAGCAAAGTAAACTCGAGTTGCAGAAACATAAAGCGGTACTGGAGCTACTGTATAAGCATAAGCAAAAGTAGCCTTTTCGCTCTACATCGGCCTTTCTGGAGTAACGAATGGCCTCTTTTACCATCAAGATCTCCCTAGCTTCTCCTCCCGGAGAGCTCAAATCCGCTTGATTCGCGGCCTCGATCCCCTCGGGACTCTCTGCGAGCTATTCTATATGCGATACATACTCTTCAATAGAGGGAGGGGGCACAATGAAGTAATGTAATATCTGGTTGGAATAGCAATAGTTGCGAACGTTCGAAAACAGAATCGATGCTTTTTATAGCATACCGATGGGTGATTCGAAAACCTTCGTCTTGCGCTATAAAACCACTGCAGGAATTTGAATTTTGAGCTTTTTGAAGACCCAATCTACGCTGATTCTTACGCCTGCCATAGCACTGTTGAAAGCCTTCTGTGCTGGTGATAGGGTTGCAATTTGAAAAGGCACCAAAATGAACCACCTTGCATTATAACCCGAGTCCCCGTATGTACAGTACGTACGTCTTGATGCTGCAGAACTTGTGGCCATTGTTTGTCCAGTTCGGTGCGAATTTATAACGTGCAGGCGTGTTTACGCCCTTCGAGTGGGCCATGTAGGTGCACGATAACCCCATCGGGAGTATGGAACGCTTGGTTCATAAGGGCATGCTTGCGCTTCTGTCCGTTGTAGACGAAACGATGCGCACGATTACCCTTTGGCCGTGCTATACCCAGCAAAGACGCGTTAAAAAAACCGATGCAGTTTGGCAGCGTATTTGACGTTCTCTTTATCGCTCTAGCGTACAAAAGAAGTTTTCTACTGAGAAAATAGGCGCTGATAGGACTGTTGAGAAAATGCTCGCTTGCATTGAGCAGTAGCTCTATTGTTTCCCAAAACATCTCGGAGAGCTGTGACGCGTCCTTGCCAAAGAGCTTTTTAAAATCCCTCCAACCCGCTGCAGTAGCAAGTTCACGAAGTACAACGGAAGTGGTAGAACAGGTATGCAGGCGTAGTGATTACGGTTAGCTGAAGTCTTGACGAAGGACTAAGCCATAAAAAGAACGAGCTTAGTAAGATCGTCTCTATAAAAACGGAAATAGGTCAGACACTCTAAGTGGCTAAGCGAATTGAAGTTGAAGGTACAGATAATGAGAGATACACAGTTTTGACGGCGGAAGTGGTTGGTGTAGTTGTTGAGATGGCGCATGTAGTATTGCGGAAGGTGCAATAACGCCTGATCCAAGGAAAAGGCAGAGGCTTTGTGCAAATTACGCTTCCAAAGGACAGTCTGTAACGGGCAAGTAGAAGTGAGGGATTTTGATGCAATTGCAAGTAAGATGTGGTCTTTTTGGCGATGATCCGATATGATGGCTGCTGCCAGAGTCCCGGAGCATGACAGATGCTGAGGCTTTACTGCGTAAGAGCGTCTCCATCAGGGGTTGCAAATTGGGAATTCAATCCAAAGTACGTAAATTGAATTGCGCTACATCTCCATCGGAGCTCTCCAAAGCAGCTTTCCAATCTAAACTTGAGGTCTCAGATTGGACCTCTGCATTTTCGAATCCAAATCAGAGAAATTTGGATAGAAAAAAGCTGGATCCAATCCAATGGATTCCATGTTCACGCGTTCAGGCAATGGCGGAAAGGTTTTCGCCTTCAAAGAATCGCAGGAAGGATTCCCGCCAGAAGAATGAAAACCGCCTAGAGTGATAGATTCTACTCTCTATTTCTACCACACTGTCTGGCCCGCTCCAACATGATGTCAGCGTTTAGACTGATATAAAGGGTTCCAAAGTCTTGCGAGTTTCCGCATTCTGCTCGCGTGGTTCTCATTCAATTGGTTCTCGGAAAGGTTGGTCTGCCACCGAAACCAAGTGCGCATGCCTGGTGCGGGGAACAAACGTGAAAACTTTGAAAATCAGATAAAAAATTCATATGCTCTCCTAATCAGAGAAGGAAAGAAGAGGAATCAAATCTTGGTGACCTTCACGCGAACAGGAAGTGCAATCGTGCAGATATACAAGAAGGCGCGTTGCGAGTTTATCAAGTTTGAAGGAAGTGTAATGGCCATACGTGCGAAGACTCCTACTGGTTCAACCTCTGAGGATGATATCTCTTGAGCAGCTACAGTGGTTTAGAATGGACAGAGAAACCTGAGTAACATATACAGTTATTTCCAAGATACCTCGTTGGATTACGGAGATAAGTTCGAATATCTAGACTTTCTGTCCTTCTTCCGCAGTACACATCAATGGGATATGCTCATGATTTCGAAGAAGCCGGGGAAGCAAGCAGTTGAGAACGAAAAATTTATTGGAACTAGCCGTGTAGAGGGATATATTGTCAGTATTCACGGTGAATCACCAGATAAGAAAAGCCAGGATATCAAGACGTCCTCCTCCAGCGATAGATTTGGGTTGAAGAACAACAACATCATCGGAAGTAAGAGGACATACTTTATGGAAAATCAAGTGAAGGTGCTGGAACAGGGTGCTGAGGGTATTGAAGAACTGGCGGGAGCCGCAAAGAAGCGCAACGTTGTAGCAGAGCAATTTCTTGCAGTGGAAAAGCAATGGTCTTTGTTTACTCTGTTCTCGCTTCCTGAAATATACCCACGCATGCGACAGAGGTACCCTAACGCAATGGCGCAAAGCGCAATCAAAGAGGTGGGGAATAAATTTGAGGTACAAACCCAAGCCGACATTGACATCAATTCCATGTCATACCGCAAACCAAACAGTTCTTCATTCATGCAGGCAGACCGTTCCGAATCTGGGACACAGAAAGCATTGGGTGGGGCTCCTCCGCCCACTATTTTGAGAGCAGGTGATCCGCCTTCCGCTCCAAACCAGTCACAACAACCTGACCGGCTTCGTTCTACGCAGTAAAAAGAACCTTGTTGCATCATCAGCATTCAAGAAGGCCTTCCAAAGTAGTGGGTCTGACGGGTTCGACGTGCTGAGTGTAAACAAGAGTGCATCTAGTGCTTGTAAGATCGCAAATTATCTTCCGCTTCTGCGGGAGCGAGCCCAAGGAACGAGGAATAAGCGAGCCTTTCCGTGAAAGCGGAAAAACGACCCCGAAACGGGGTCGATTTCACACTTCGCATCAAGGTATTTCGGTGCTTTGAAGTTCCCATATGTGTTGCTGGAGAGCATTTTGAAGACGTTGCTGAAGTGCGGATAGTTTGATATCATCTGTTACATATAGCTTGTTAACTATAACTGTTACGTCCAATTCGTTGAGCTGTTCTACAACGAAGTCTGTGCAGTCTTCATCCTCGTTAAAGAACCTTGACACAACTGCAGCACAAATACTGCTATACGAAGTCCTGAGGTGTTTTACTATCATGTTATGCATGACAACGGCAGCTGTGGCCATCCCTCTCACGTTCTCCATGTTAAACCTTTCCGTCTTGACGAATAAGCTTTTAAACCATCTGTACAGAACACCAAAAACTCTCTCAACTACTTTTCGCACGGACTCTTGTCTTCTTGAGAAGAGCTTCTCTTTTCTATTTATTGATTGACATATATTGTGAATGAAAATCTTCCACTTCGGATAGATTCCGCGTGTTAGGTAGTAGTAGCAATCAATTACTACACTATTCACAGTATAAGATGGTTTCAAGAGCAAAAACGAACCTGCTAATACCCTATTGAAGTGTTTGTTTACCTCCAACACGTTTAGATCATTGAAATATATTGGTAGCCCGAATTGAAAAGCTCATATTCACATATCCAGATCACAAATTAATTCCATTCTTAGTGATGGTTTGCCTTCTTTTCCGACCATTACTGCTTGAAGGGCTTTTGGGCAACTTTGCCACTCCCACCCTCTGCAATCAATACAACCGATACAGCCAGGGAAGTTTACCCTGGCAATTGGTCTCCAAATGCGATTTAAATCTTCATCTGTGGGATCTCGTAGGTATAAAGTACCAAATCGAGGTTTGACTGCCTTATAAAACTCATCTACACACAATGGTGGGGTTGACTCGAATACATCGAACATATCTTCTGCAAGATCGCTCGGAATATCATGAGATATTTGTCGTAGAGTGCCTATTACTTTGACCAATGGGGATATTCATAGCTTTCCAACGGATTTAGGGGGTAAACATTTTCGAAAGTATTCTGATTCGGATAGAACGCCGTATAGAATGGTATTGAACACTGCTTTTGGCATTCTGAATCGTATTACAGACGCTAATTCAGTTTTCTGTGGACTTCGCTGGGTTGAAGTAGGTCTAACACTATCGAATGGCCAAAAGTACTTTACCATATAAAACTGATGAACTTGGTCGTGATTTCTGTTGATATTTGGAGCTTTTCCAGGAACGGACCCACAAGATTTTGGGTTACTTGTTGAGAAAAACAAAGTCTGGGACACCATTTGAGTCCAGAATGCCACTGCAAACGGAGTTTCGTTATCTTTTGCTTTTTTGAAGAGAAAAAGAAATGAGTTCATGTTTTCTTTGTCGTTGGATCAGCCTTTGAATCTATGGTCGGGCGCAATGAACTGAAGTCCAACGACACTACTTGAATTTCAATTTTGGACTTCATGAAGAGCGATTGAAGCAGCCAATATAAGGTTTACACGTTTTCCATTTTTTGGATTGAACCCGTTCCCCGGTGGAGACGCTCTGTTACTAAAGATTCAACTTGTCTGTGCTTGCATAAACCCCCCGACAACATTCTGTACCAATTTTAGTTTACACGTGGGCATGCAAACGTGCCGGAATTCTGTGAGTGGGCTGGCAGAATTCTGTGCAGGCGTAAGGGGCGTTCTACGAGTTGATGTGGCTGATAAGCAGAAACAGGAAAGTTTTTCTAGACCAATAGGAAGCATCCACGTCTCAGAAGATTATTTCCAAGTTTTCATCTTGTCGGCAGGGCGAATATTTCTGCCGACAAGGAAACAACGACCGTTGTTTTGCAGGAACCCTCTGAAATCAATAGAACTCCGGTTGTGTTCTTCCTGTCAATAAGAGGGAAATGGATGGCTCACAAGCGCAATATCACAACTCGAATGCTCGGTCACAATCTGGACACAACCAAGACAATTTTTTGAGCCACAATGCCTGTAACGTAACCCCAAACACCGTCCCTTCCCATGCTAATCACACCTTACATCCCACTATCCGTCCTACAACAGTTTTTGAAGCATTTCAAATGCTCATTGATGCTTCCTTCGACAAAAACCAATAAAAGCAAGCACTAAAAGCAATGAATATTGTTGGAGCTCACAACGCGAAGCTAGATACAACGCGAAAGGTGATAGCTCAGAAAATGGTGCAGAAGCATATAAAACTTAAGGAAGTGAACGATTTGATAGCATCCAATGCCACTCATGACAGCAATATTACCTTTTTTTGTCTACTCCCTTCTACAAAAGCAAGAATAAGACGAGCGGAAGACAAATCTGAGGTCATAGAATACATAAGAGGAGACGAGACGCACCAACTACTGTTGATGGAGAATATGTGATGAATAACTCAAATATAAGTGAACCACAGCCGACATTGAGCGTATCAGTGGATGGAAGGCGTTCTACTTTTGAAGCGCCCAAATTCTGTAGACTACTTCGTGTTCTTGCAGACACAAGAATGACAGGTAAGCGACAAAAGTTAATGCAATGCTATGATCCGGAGCAACTTGATCAAGAGATAACTGATCCGTGGACAGAAGAAATTGCTCCTCTTTTTAATGATTGCCAGTTTAAACCAAGGGCAAATACACTGTTATCGGGAGGTGTGGCACTGAGCGATACTTGCGTGATTAATCCTGCCCTAAGACCTCATTGAGGTGATGGAGGTGTCTTGAAAAGACCGTTTGGGAAATTCAAGAGTTTATATGGCACTTGTATCTCTCGATAAGAGGCTTCTGGGCAAGGATATCCTGAAGCTTTTCCAACATTTGCTATCGGGAAGTCATATATTTTGTATGCGTTTTGCTTTTTTAAACAACACCCGATTTTCCAGCCACTCGCAACAAGGCATTGGATGGTGAGGCACAAAGGGAGGAAGGAGTTGGACGTGGCTTTGGTGGATATGGTTTCGGGGGTCCAGAGTTCGAGCGCACAACAACAGAAGGAAGTCAATCAATGAGGAAATTAATGTAGTGGGAGTGGATAGTCTCGTGTCGGCATTGCAGTGTCCTGATGATAGCATTTTTAGAGCGCTACAAGTTGCGGAGAGAGATAAGATGCGATTTGAGGCTCTTGACGCACAGGCGCGTTTGGCGTGTTCTACTCTGAGCGCTATTTCAAGGACAAAAGCAATTCTACAGCAGGCATCAAATGATGATGACAAAGCAGTGTTTCAAAGAATGTTGAAGAAACTTATGGGTAGTTTGGGCTCAGCAGAGTAGACGTATCATCGTAAAGTACCTAGGAAAGGTTATGGAAGGGGAGGTGGACACTATGAGGCTTCGATTGGCGCGGGAGACCGTCTTTGCGGAAGCAGACTGGCGGTTGATGGACGATGGTATGCTAGTTGGGGATGAAAAAGGGAAGCAACATGTCCGTGAAGACGAACATAGAGCAGTGAACAGCGAAGAAATGAACCAGTCGTAATATTTGATGAACGCTGCACAATTGTGTGATAATGATGGGGCTCCTGTTGGTGTTCGACTGGCAGGTCTAAAGAGAAAGGCAACACCCGTGAGCGATGCAGGTGCAGCTATGGCACGAGTCACTGCAAAACTGGGCCCAAGGACGGTGGCAGGATTGCGACGTGCACCAAGGTGCACGTTTTGTTCGATGCAGAAATGGCAGTGTACATTTCTCGTACCGGAGCTTGTAGATTGAACAAGTGATGTCAAGGCAATACTATTTACCTTGTCAACGGAGCTATGCGACAAGAGCTTGACATATGATGTTGAGGAGTTGTCTAAATCACAGGAAGCGAGTGAAATGCGAAAAGTGGGAGTTTGGAAGGTCGCGACGGTTGCTTGGCGAGGGGAGCATGGGGCTTGAGAACAGTGGGGTGGCTGGAACAGCCTTAGAAATGGAGACCAGAGGAAGAAGGCATGCAGCAACAAAGTTAGATGCTTTTCGGTCGCACTGAAACGTGACACCAAGAACACAGGGAATAGCAGAACGGAGGCAACTCATGGAGTTACATGTTGTCGCGATTCTGTCTCTTGCGTACAAAACCTCGTCTGCAAAGTTGTTCAGCGAGAGGATCTCTAACCACACTAGTGTCTCTCCTCCAATATCGTGATATTCTGTTATTTCTTTCAGTGTGTAGCATATCTTGAAAGTGGACTATTTGGGAGCCTCTTACACTGTTCAGTTCATGGGTTGGTAACGTATCAAAGAGTGACCCGTCGGCATTGTTGATTATGAAATTGGGCAGCTTTACTACCACCATAATTATAACTGTGGAATTTGCAATGGGATACCTTAGTGCCAACCAAAATATTCCAAAGCGAGAAACTAACATACCGAATGCTTGCTCGGCACAAATCCGACAAGAAAAATGATAATAGTTGAATGCATCTTGCTTCTCAGTTAGTCCTTTACCAGAATATGGCGTTAGAAGCCTTCCATCAATAGAGTACGCACCGTCTGCGACCACGGTGGCCCAGAGCGAAAGAAAATCACCTTTCAACAAGTTGTAAAGCTGTGTTGCAGCCAAAGCAGTCGAATCGTGCTTACCCCCCGCGTGCCGAGCGGATATAAATGACAACTTGTAGTTTGCTTCTACTGCTGCTTGCAAAACGATGGCAAAGAATCCTTTTCTGTTATAGTACTTTTATGGATCTGCGTCGTCCGATATTGCATGCAGATGTATCTCGATAGCAATACCATCCAGAGCTGCTATTATACCATCAAACGGAGATTTTCGTAGTTGTTGAAACTGCTTTGCGCTTATAAGACATTCCCTTTCGGTGGATGGAAAGTGCAAACCTGGAAGTATTGTATTCAAAGCACAAAAAGCTTCCTCAAATAAACGATAAACAGTAGAAACGGCAATCTCGTCCGGCCAATACAAATCCAGATAATTAGCTCCGGCTACTAATCGTACCGTCGTGAACAGCATCACAACTCGTGAAACGGCACTTGCAACAGCTGAATCTGATTGTTGACTGCGTTTGAGTGTTTGGTACAAAGCAGAGTGTAGAAGAAAAAATTGCGCCTTCGTAAGTCGGTACATGCGAGCGAAGAGTGCATCAGATATGTTACGTATGTGTCTTTGGTAATCAAACATAGGTCTTGGCAGAATAGATTTTGTGCTACGCAGCATTTTGTTGGAGAGTGCAACCGTAAGAACGGTGTTTAGAATGTGAAGAGCTACTCGATGAAGCCATTGTTGGTGATTTCTTCGTGAAAGTGGTTTGCGTAGGCAGGACACCTGCAAAGCTTTGAAAGCGTCTTGTACTCGGCGGTCAAACATAGGGTCTACAAAGCATGGACTCGGACGACGCATATCCAAGGTTGACGGCACCCTTGCTTTCCAGACTGAGGGCCGTTCTAAACAGGCCTGTTCGGACGTCTGATCGCCCAATCGTGTCTGCTGATTGTTCAGTTCGCGAATTTCTTGCAATGGGCCTGCTTGACCCTTTTGTGCCCCTGCTCGACCATACTTTTATGGCGTGAAATGACACATGACCTTATTTGAGCACTTGGCATGCTCCAAATGCACAAGTTCAAAAATTTGGACCGCTGTCTTTTGCTTAAGTCCGCTTGACATCAGCTTTGCAGCGCACTTCACGCTCCCTCTGCACCCTCCTTGCAATATAGATAACCAGCGGAAAGTGCGCCTTACCAATTTACTTCACAGCACCATGTCCGACTTGATTCAACCATTACCTCTGCGCCGCAGCCCTTGAAAACATCCGTCCTCCGCGCTTCTACAAGACTCTGTCCCGCAAAGTAGCATAAAGTGGAGCCCACCTGGTCTTAGGCAAACCGATACTTCACAGAGAACCCAAAATAACGACAAAGAAACTCCGTTCCCAGCCTTTTCAGAATCTGCACGACTGAAGTGCAACGCCCTCAGGGAGGGATTCTTGGTACTTGAACGCTTTCCCAATATTATCGGTTGTGTAGTGTGTATATGAACTACGCCCCACTATGGTGGATATGGACACGTGGGACACGGTTTTGGGTCAATTGGCGGTTGGCCACAGTAGTGGATGTTGCCACGAAATGTGGAGTATTTTAGTTAATATTATTTATTATTTTCACACCCATTTCTGGGAAGCTAGTACTTAGTGCGACGGCGCACTGCCGTCGCACCAGTAAAACTTCCCCAACAAGGGACCCGAACCTGGGGAATTGGCTCTAGTTGTTGCCGCTTGCGCGCGTACTCTACTCCTCCTTGGAGGGAAACGCCGTAAACCACGGGACATCTAACCCCCTTGCACATCTAAAGGGACCCATCACTCGGAGTATAATTGTTCCAATTGCATTGGTTTTTTGCCCTGTATAGGGATATTGTTACCGGCATCGCTGTTCGTCCCCGTCGCTCTCGCGACTCACTTCGCCCTCTTTTCCTCCTCTTCGCCCTTCCTTTTTACCCTTTTTAGGGTAGCACCTCTCGCTATCCGCGGCCCTTGTGTGCGCATCCGCTCACACACCCCCACTTACGTGGAAACATACCTCTACTGAGGATCACACCCCGCTCACGCGGATACCAATTCTTCGCCTTCACCTCCCTGCGCGAGTCGCGACAGGTGTCCCTGGTCTTACAAACCGGCTTCGCCGTGACACCTCTGGGAGAGCTCTACCCAACTGGGTTCACCTCGTGAGAGGAAGATCCCGAACGTCTTTCGGTGTTTTTCCCCTTCGGGGCATTGCACCACAACGACTACAACGATTTTACACATATCTCATATCAAAAAGCATGCAAACTTTGCGAGCTTTCAACAAAGGATGGAGGCTCAATTGTAGCCACAAGAAAAAAACAGAACTTATTGTGCGCTTGCTTCTCTTCTTACTAAATGAAAGCTTCAAAGAAAGCACTTTGCAGCATTGGATTCTCAAAAAGTGAAGTCGCCCAGGCATTTCTTTCATGGGAGCATGCAGCAACTGCGCGAGATCAGGAGTACAACCAGCTGCCATCAGTTCAATCAGTGCTAAATGCAGTGCCGGAGAGAGAGTGGAGAGTAGTAAAGGAAATGATTCGCCGGGAAGAAGTGAGAAGGAAGAATGCGTATGAGGACGGTTGACAACAGGCTCAAAATAGCGAACACGCGACGGATAAAGCCGCAAGTCATGGATTCACTTTGAAGGAATTTGCTCGACTTTGCGTACTGCTCCAAGACGATGAGCGAGCACGTTCTGCATTGTCTACTGCAATTGGCACACAGCTGTGACGAATGCAGCTGGATGCCAATATTACAAGGGAATCGTTTTGGACAGTGGTTGAGCATCGATTCAATGATGCGAATGTGGACACCAAGGAAACCTTTCGCGGTCCATTTGATGAAGTGGACCGAAACAAGCGCCCAATTTGTTTTCGCACTGCTATGGTTCTGAAAAAGCAGTTCAACCACGTTAACCGCTTGTTTACAATTTTCCGCGAGCGATGGTCCGCATCTGGTCAGAACAATAGTTCTCTGGTTCCAGACTTTCTACAATATACAGGTAAGGGAGATCTGACTACTGATTCTAAATCTGTTTATGTTCTTTTTACAGTCTGCAGGCTAGGAACTAAAGATGAAGACACAAAAATGCTGTGGATGACCACTAAGCTAATCGGCGAAGATGATACAGGGTACGAAGAGGGCATAACAACTGTTCGGGAGAGCGAGGAATCGAGCGGAAAGCGAAGGCGACGATCACAAACGGATAGTGGCGATTAACGATCAGAAGTTGGTAATATTTCGAGCGGTATGGACCGCATTGGATCTGCTTCAGAGGCTCGAACAAAACTTTTGCGGGATCAAATGATGTACGAGAGATCGAAGAGCGAAGTAGATGAGAATGAGGAGAATATGATTCTCAAGCGAATGGAAAGCGAAAACAAGATGATGGAACTTCTGGCGCAGAGCGCCATGCGATACGAGCGAGCGCAGAACACGAACAACCAAATCTTTATTGGGATTGCGCGTAAGGCACTCGAGAAAATAGAGCAACAGTTCCAACTAATTTCGAAAGCATCAGAGCTATAATCGATGAACATTTACTAACAAGGACTTCGAACGTTGCTCTCATTGTTTCTATCCTACAGAATCTTTCATCGGCTCATGGAGCCGGGTGCTGGTGGTACTTCTTGATAACTGATTGGCCTAATCTTACTCATCGAAATTGCGGAGGCGTTCAGCGCCGGTTGGAGGCGGGCCGCAATCTTTCTCTTAGTGCTATACGAAGTAAATTGGTTGAACTAACATGATAAGATGGGCGCCCTTACCGTGTACTAAAGACAAACATAAACCGCACGACTGCTACTATCGTAGTTGCTGCAGTTCATGTCTCCCACATACGAAAAAGCAGCCGTGCAAATGGCAGCAGGAAATCAGTTAGTACGCTTCTCTAGAATGTGCCTTCTTTTCCACCAAAGCTCCGAATCAAAAAATCAAGTCCTCCCTGATGTGCCCATCCCAGCAAAAAACTTTCCATGTTGTACTCATCCTCGTATTGCTTTTCTTCCCATAGTTCCCCTAAGCCCTCCCAAAGCATTTGCAAGAACTGGTTCTAATGTTCTCCACTGGGATAGTTATGGCGCACAATTGACGGATTAGGAATAGCGGAAGACATCTTCAGTCGTTCTCAAGTCAACATGTACTGTGTAGCGTTTTACGGAATACAACTTTGACATCGTCGTACCAAAGTTGAGCAATGGCCATAACTGCACTTCTGAAACTGGGTAACGATTGAACAAAAGTGGGACCTTGGAGCAGAGCCTTTCAGAACATTTACTCTCAACCTTTCGCTCTCGGGAGAAGATAGCACAGATTACGGAGTATGGGATTCCTATAAACACGCCTGTACCTGCTCCTTTATTCATGATCTAGTGCTGCACTCGGTACGCGAGATGTTTGCCATACACTGCGGAAGATTGAACCGAGAGTGAAACGCGCACGGCATGGGATATGTTTCATAAGCGTAGATACTAGTGAAGCTACTTCAGAAGGACTTCGAGCCATGCCCTTTCCAGTTCCGACACTGATATCAAACGATGAGTCGTTGATGAATGAGGCCTCAGCACTATCTGCATTGAACAATTCTAGCAAGTCGTCCGTCTTCATGGATTGAAAATTGGAGTTCTATCGATTCACAACAGCATTTGCGATATGGATACCAAAGATATCATTCTCAACAATGTCAATCATTTGCTTTAGCTGAGCAAAGATGAGAACTCGATGTCCTCCCGAGCCCCTAATTGTCGTTTCATCTAGGCCAATACCACACTCCTGTAGAATGTTTCCTAGTCCAAGTAGCTTCGCCCTCGATTCTATATCATCGATTTATTGGCCTTGGCGATGCACAGCGTCGTGAACCGAGTGATGCTCAGGATGTTTCGGAGAAAAGACAAGCTTCGGATGGCTGCATAGACGACGAAGATAGGATAGTGCTCGGAACACGTGACTTTTGGATTCCTTCTCCGCGCCTTTCTGTCTCGAGTTCGATTTGACCTCGGGATTTTTAGAGACATCTGATGCAAAGTCCTCGTACAGTCGCAACTGAATTAGTGATATATTGCAGTAGTACTCTTGCATAAGCCTTGGCTGCAGTTCGGACAATACCTCATCCTTCAACCGTCGTAGAACAATCGGTAAAACTTGCCTGTGAAGAGATCCTGCTGCTGCCATTTCTTTTTCCTGATCTGCCTGGCTACACTTCCCTTCTCTTGCAACCATTATCGGTTTTGCATAAGTTTCTTTGAAGCCCTTCTCACTACCAAAAAAACAGGCATGAGAAAACTGAACATAGCCCAAAGCCCGATGACCGAATTCTGGATAGGAGTTACTGTTAGTGTCAATCTTTGATTTAAGGATAGGGTTAGAACTGGCTTGATTGCCTTGGTTTTCGCGTTATTGATCACATGAATTTCGTCAAGAACGACGTAACTACAGCGGATGTGCTTGAACTATCGAAGAACATGCTCAGACTTTCATTGCTTGTAACTATTAAAGATGCATGTCTTAGTACGCTTCGGCTTCGTATACGTGCCCGTGCTTGGGGAAGCCCAGCGTTGTGAATGACGCTTCGTAAAACATGGCCAAAAACTCTGTCCGCTTCTTGTACCCAGTGAGTCACGATTGTGTTCGGAAAAAAGAATAGGGATGGCAGATGCCAATCTTTCCTCATATTTGTAGCATAGTCGCCTGTGAGTATTCAAAACGTCATAAGAGTCTTTAAAAGTCCCATATCATCACACAAAGCACGGTGCAAACCGAACTTATGAAGAAAGGCTAGCCAGTCAAGGCAATCCTGCTGATATTTTCGCAGTCCTATGTCATCACCAATATACCCAAGCATTTCACAATGTTGGCGACGTTCGCTTCCCAATAATTGTCCAAGAAAGCTCCGTGCTTTTTCTCGTTCTCGAGACATTGATTCACTCATCATGGGATCGTCTGAATTGCTTCCTCCCAAATGCATCAGACGTACCAAAGTTCCAAACACCCATGCAGCTGCTTCTCGAACGATCTCATCTTAATCAACCATTCTAGTCATCGTGGGGACTATGAGAAACACTGAGAAAGGAATTATTTTTCTACTAATGCAGCCAACAACCACCCATAGCGCCTTTGCTGGGCCTCGATGAGCAAAACAGTCAGCATCCTTGTCTTGCTCGATCTCCGAAAGTAATGGAACAAGGTCTGACAGGATTATCTGCATTCCTTGCACTGGCATACTTGCCACAGCATCTGCTAGACAGAGCGGTGCGTGATACACATAATATTCATGCGGTGATGCACATATCCTGGTAATCGGGGAAATGAGATCAAAGATGGTTGTATGAAGGTCCTGAAGTGCATGCAAAACCACTGCAATTTGTAGTTGTAACGCGTCTAACACTTCCTGGATCTGTTCCTTTATTAGGAATGCGCTCTAAGGACCACTTATGCGACTCGATAATGAAGGTAGAGTTGATAATCAACGCCCATTGAATTGTACACGGAAAGCACGAAATGCATACAATGCTCCCCGCTTTAAAAGTGCCCCCAGTGACAGCTTGCATCTGGCGGATGAAGTCATGGATGCCATAATCTTCTCATCTTTTGTTTCTTTTTTCTCTGTCGCGTACGTGATCAGGTTTTGATCATAAGATCAATCGCCTTTTTCACATCACGTGCAGCTAGACGGAAAGCTAGTCTTGCGATTGAGTCCGTCGCGTGAGTCTGGAAATGCCTATTGTAAGCCTTTCGCAGTGCAGCCATCAACGATATGATGTAGGGGCCAACTTTAGGGGGCAGGGGAATACCGCTAGCCACCAAGATGGCTGCTACGGCGCATACAGAGGTGGACATGATGAGATCTTCCTTGCGACTCTCCAGATATGTAATGGACTGACTCAGTCGCATTCGGAGAGCCGAGATAGACTCAAGTCGCCGTTTCTGCATCCCAGAATGCTTCACGTCCGTTTTGATTGCCTTCCAGGTGTTCCCCAAGTTCCAATTGTTCATGTCTATTCAAAATTCGTTAGCCTTGAAAGCAGCATCGGCGAGATTGGACTTCCCAACATAGCGCTTAACCTCTTCACAGTTATCCTTGAGCTTCAGAATTTCCTTCCTAAAGACGTTCAGATTGGTTGGAATAGCTTCTAAGAACGTGTTTGTGTCCGAGAACAGAGGACCCGCCGACATACCTATCTATTCATCGCATCTTCTAATCGCAGCAAATTGGAATGACTCGAGCAGGAGTCTGACTGGACATGGGTTATCCTGTTGTGTAGTGGAATAGAAGTTTCTGCACAAAGCAGTGCTTGAGCGCTTATCCTTATGTGCTCAGAACGCCCCATGTCAAAGGTCCGGATAGATCTATCTTGGGTTCAGAAACTCTCAAGCTTTCAAGGAAGCCAAGCTCCCGAGATCATTTTTTCGTTGTTATAATCGGTTCTGCCTCCTCTCTGAAAAAGCTCTCACGTCTCGTCTCGACGAGAGGTTCAAAACCTTCGGCCTTCACTGGAGATCCACTCGCTGTTTTCATTTCGTTTGGCCTGAGTAGCTTCGTTGCAAAGTTCGACCCGTCTCATGAGGCCAGGATGCCCGCATATGACGGTGAACCTTACACAAGCAGCCGATTCCGCCAAGAAGGAGAAAAAATGCGCGAAGTAGTATATCAGAACCTCAGAGGATCAATTTCGGATAAGGGTTACCTTTGTGCACCATGCTTCCATTTTGAGGCGGTTTGTAACGACTGAACAGAGCACAGTTGGATCAAGAAATAAGTGAAGATGAAGGATATGGGGGTCAGACTTAGCGAGTTTCTTCGAATGGACATGCGCTACTACCGATTTTACAAAAATTGGGATGAGGATGTCGAACCGGCATATAGAGGTACAGAGGGGTTGTCCGCATAACTCTTCGCTAAGGAAACAGAGGAGTAGCCATAAGCTGCCATCCCCAGATGGATATGCCATCGAAGGCGCATCGGAGACAGAAGAGTGAGAACAGCGTATTCGCATTAGGTGACAAGAGCGTCCGCATAGATGCAGGTATTTCTTCTGATAGTACATAAAAGGCATCTTTGGACTTCAGAGCCCATACTTCACATATTTGACATGCGAGTTGTCTAACCCTGAAAAACTCACTCCGTAGATACTTTCCTAAAACCGATAGAAGAAATAGCTCATCGGATGGCCATCTTGCAGCTAAGGACCCAATAGCAGCGGCAACCTTCTGGTGTATGACGAAACAATCATAACGCCCTTCGACGGCGGGAGCGGAGTCCCCATCTTGAACTGTTTGAGGAATAAGGCTTCGGCTCCCCTTCGAAGCCTTCAGTTTTGCAGCTTGTCTGGCCGCTGCTGCCTTCGTCCGATTTGCCATTGCCAAAGTCCTAACTTTTTTCTTGTGGCTATCAAGAACTGACGCTGCTTCCGCTCTCGACTCTTGAGATACTGCATGTATCCACGGATCTAACATGGGAGTGAGGCTTTGTACTAAAACAAAAAAGGATGAATGACTCCCGCTGAAAGTTTCTAACATGCCATCCCAGGTATTCATTGAAGTTGTCTACACTGCCGTGGATTCCGTGGACGACAGGGGGCGGCGTTGTCATCGAGTGGCGGTTGCTGGCATGCGACATCGAGAAGGTGAAGTTCGGGGGGGGGATCGGAGAAGTTATTGTTCGCGCGCTGGAGCTAGTGGAGGGCAATCATACTGAGAGTATATGTTCGCCGTGGTGTGCCATTAATCTTTTATTCCCTTTCAGCTTGCGGGACAACATAGAGGGAGGGGCAGCGGAGGTCTTTTTGGCGAATAATCGCTACCAGCTCTTCCCTTTTTCTCGAGAAACCTTGGGTACGGCCATGGTTGTGCTGCAGCACTTGCATGTTGTTTTTGTTTTTACAAAAAGCATACCAGTCCTGTATTTCAATCTTGCATTGAACATTTTCTTCCTGCCGTAAGTCGCGTTACAGTTTGCTCCCCATTTTCTAGACAAAAGTTGTGCAATTTCATGCACAAGCATATGATGCGTGCGCTTATGTAGACGGAGTACTAGAGCGTGTTAGGTAAAATTCGCCATCTAGCCACAAGCATTCCAAACGCCTGCTCTACATGAATCCTTAACGATGATAAGTAGAAATTGAATGCATCATCATAGGGACCTACCATTTGGGAAAGAGTTATCGGGGTGATAAGGCTTTCTGTACATACGTATGCCTCATCACCCACGATCCAAAACTCATAACGTAATCCATGTTTCCCCAAAAACTTGCCAAGACTGGACACTGCATGGGCGAGAGCATCATTTATTGAGCCCACAATTCGCGCTGAATAGCTGAGAAAACTGTAAGATCCAGTGACCAAAGCCTGCACAGGAAGGGCATAAAATCCTTTTCGACAGTAAAACGCTGCGGGGTTAAGATATCGTGCGGGCTTTCTAATGCGAACTGAAACTCCGTCCAGTGCTCCAATGCATCTGAAAAAAGTACTTGGTGAAGACCGAGAGTACTTGAAACTATGAGAGAGCTTGTGAAGCCCTTGAAATGAGGTTAGTAGTCCTGGTAGCTTCATCACCTTCATAAACTCCAGACATGTGCCATGAAATATCTCGTACACCGTAGAAGCGCCTACTCTGAATCACATCATCACATCAAGATAACTAGCACCTGATAGCATGCGTGAGGTAATTCCGAGCCCAATATCGGCCGGAACTGTATTTCTACCATAATTTGTTCCCATGCTAGTGTCCTCAGATATTGACGGTTCGACATAATCTAGAAGACGATAAAAAGAATCTCAATTTACCCAGAATACGCGTTTGAAGCATCGCTCGTTCAGTATTAGAGCAATACCATCGAAGGTAATGTCCTTTTTGTAGAGGGAACGGCATATGCATGAAAATTTTTTTCTTCTCTGATTACGGTGGGAAGCAATATTTCCTAATACAACCGCACAAGAAGCAGCAGCAAGCTTTTGGATTATTAACTGCGAGTTTTGAAACTCAAAGATCGGTTGCAACCCCATCATGTAAACGATAAAAAAGAAGAATAAGGGTTACAGCTAAAGTGATGAATTCAATGCGCGGAGAGAAAAGGTCGATATGCAAGAGCACCTGTACACTAAAATCTGGTTTGTTGGCTCCAGTTTTGTTATAAGGTATTTCGTTGATATGAAATGAAGAATAGGCTCGGGCTTGCGATTTTGGACATTGTGGGCTATGCGGGAGGTGCAGGGATTTGAGAAGGTGTGGCAAAGGATCGGTGCAAGGATTTGGGAAGGCAAGCAAGAGATTTGCAAGGATTTGCAGAGTCGTGGCAAGAGAAAGGTGCAGAGTTTTGCGAAGTCAAGGAAAGAGAAAGGTGCAGAGTTTTGCCACGTCGTGGCAAGGGGGGTGCAGAGATTTTGACTGCAGTGCTAGTGTTTACCGGGTCATCTCAGAAATGGACCGGCGTCGGGCATAAGCTGCGTGAGAGTATGCGCTTACAGATGAAAAAAAACTTTCAATAATACCCGATTTGAACATGAGCAGATCAGGCTTCTTTACTACAACGGCCCTGAGAAAAAGCTTTCATTCTTGGAAACTTTGAAAAAAATGTGCCAAATTTTCTTTCCATCATCAGCGTCAAATCTTAGAACGCCCCTAAGCTCTCTATTTGCGAAAAGCAATTTTAGGTGTCTCTGTGGAATGATTAGATTCCATCTCAATTTCCGGGACTACAATGTAATCTGGGAGTACAACCGCAAGCACAATTTCCCGGAGTCCGCCCTCGTAGTCCCCTTTGGCCCTCTCCTTTGTTTACTCTCAGCATCTTCGCTGCTCTTATAACACTCGCACGCGCCCATTCCTACTCCGTATACATCTCTGTTCTGACCTTTCACCTTTGTCAGCTATCTAAGTGTACTACGTTCGATTTGGTCGCGCGCCTGTGTTCAATTACAATAGTCACTATCAATTCGACACGTATGTGTCTCATCACAGTCTCCCAGTGAGAGGCTTGGGAGGGTTCTTCTACTGTACTCCGTCGGCGAGGTTGATTCGCCATCTGGCGTACGTGTGACAACACTAACAACCGTTTACAATATTCATGGGGATGGCGAAACACCTATCGTTTTGTTTTCGTCTAGCTGTGCATACACTATCTACGAACAGTAACCCTTACCCACGATATCTGGTTTAACATCGTTCTCTCTCCATGCTTCCTGATTCTCGCGCTTTTCTGGACATGACCACTACCATCACTAAGCCCGCAGCCTTGTCTGCTGAGCCCACACTTGATCAGAAATCCGTTACACGAACGGTAATACGCGGGACTTTTCCACTATCTAGCGCTGAGCCGATCGTCTTCTTAATCAAATGCCTCTGCTCCCAGAGTGGCCAGTTTGGCGACTTCAATGAATGGGACCGTGTGTACAGCATGTCGCCTGAAACCAGCACGCCGAAGAATTCTATTCTTTTGCGAAATCACTCCGTACCGAATTATCCGGATCTTCCGGTGTCGCTGTTTTACTTAGGTCGTCCCGAACGGCGCGTCACTGCACCCTGCGAGCGTCGCTCCATCACTGCGGTGTCTATTGGTCGTGAGGCAGATGCCGTTCTTTCACTATTAGGGTGTACCTTTGTGTACGAATACATGCGCAAAGGTTTGCGTTGTCGCACTCGCAACGGCATCGTCATTGAGATATTCACAATCGAGAGGTTTCAAGAAAAGCACGATGTACACTCAACCATTCCACTTCTGTCTGATGATGAGAAATATGCGATCATCGAGCTTATCTCAGATACCGGTGCCTCTCCACAAGAGCTGGAGGACCTTATGCGTCACATATCACCACATGTCAGTCTCCATACCCACCCGAATGTGTAAAGCTAACCTTTTACATAGTTGTCTAGTAGAGGTCACGTGGCTATGCTTCCTGTCTTCCCTGGACGTTTATTTCTTTCAATTCGCCTCTGTTCACCGCGGTGTGCAGTGCTGCTGACAGGGATTCGTACGACTTTCCCACTTACCGAAAGCAAGAGTGCAAGACAAGTCATGTGCCGTTGTGTTTTGTGTTCCCTCTTCATACTAGTAGTAGTAGAAACATTTCTTCCACGGTGACAACAGAACCTGAGTTGACGTTTTACCCCTCTTCCACCACCGAAAGGTTTTTTTTGCGCCCTCATCACCCTGTGGCGTTTTCGGAACCGGCCTCGTCACTCTCGGCATGCTCAGCATCGAGAAATTGCGCTTGTCCATGTTCCCTACTGAAAACGTTAGAAACGAATCCTCCTGCAATTCCATTGCTTCCGTGTACCGTGCGTGCGTCAAGTCAAATTCGTCAAGCCGGGTTCGTCTCGAGAAGAAGATGGAGTTAAGATTGCCAGGCGGGTTTCCTTCATCTGGAAACCATGGCGTGGGGTAATGTGCAGCTATCCGCGTCATCTGCTCCCTCTCTGTGTCCTAGATGTAGCGAATATCTTAGCCAGATTGGCTACAAGCGTCGCGAAGGACTTCAGCGCGATGATCTATGACTTAGATTCGCGGAACGACGTCAAAGCTAAGTGACAGGTGAGCGTTGGTTGCACTGTCGCCAGCTGCATGATGAAAAGTATACACCGTCTATATGGAGAGAAGGCTTTCATGTTGGTTCGAGTCCACTTCTGCTAGTTATTCTCATATACAATTCCCCTTCGATAGTCAGCTACGGGAAGAGCGATTGGCCCTCACTTTGCTTGTGTTTGGCCTGGTCTTGGTCATGAGACCCGTGTCAAAAAAGCACCCCTGTATGGATTGTCCACGCACCGACTTCGCCTATTTTTCTTTTTGTACACCAACTTGCTATTTCCACTTCTGTACGGTATCTCTGGACGGTCAGGAAATAAAGCCCAGAGCGGCTCGAGACTCTCTACGGCTGTGTCTTTACTTCAGGTGTCTATATTGCACTGACCGTCTCATGGCCACCGTCTCAGGGCTCGCGATCGGTACGCCTCGGATGCCAAAGTTAACGAACGAACGATTTCCTTTATTCTATGCTTATGTGTGCGAGGCCGCACCACTCACTCTACATGCCTCCGTTGGTGGCGTAAATCAAGATAAACAAAGATAACCGGTTGTGAAAAAGAGTCACAAGACTGGAAATCACAGCACAGACTGCTTTCACGCTTGTCAGGCATACCTTCTCGTTCTAGGAATCCAAACCCGAGATTCTTTGCTTCGAAACGCAAATGATGTGCATTCGGCTATGCCGAATCGGCACCCGTGAAGCCTTCTACCCCTGGTGACCTACGAGTTCTCTGCTTATGTCCTACATGAGCCTTATGGGTTCGAATGATGCGATTTTCACTTCATTTCCGAACCTCGACAGGGATGCACCAGGATATCGCACTCGTCCACAATATACCCACTTCCGAGCTTTCATCCTCCTGCATAAGCGAGAGCCCTCTTTCGTCAATTCGGCGCGTTTTCGTATTCAATAGTGACGACAACGATGAACAGCTAATTTCTTCAAGCATCTGCGTTAAGAAACCTATGTAACTGACTGCAGCTTTCGTTCAGAGCAGCACGAAGTAAACTGCTGTTGAAGGAATGATGTGTGACAGAAGAAACGAGTGATGAATCGTCGATGAGCTTGAGTGCAACTTGGAGTCAGCAAAAGCTTGGCATATTCTTAGCAGCACGCATTACTTGAGAACATGTGGCATTCAATACAGCGGCTCATGTGGAAGCAGTTTGTGAAGTGGCGGCCTTTGCCAAAATTGACAGAGTGCAGTTTTAAATATAAGCATGCACTCTCGGTCTCGAAGTTCACGACTGATGTGGACCGTCCTTGCTACTTTCATCGCAAAGTGCGGAGGGTATCACTATCTCTATGGCTATCTGCGACCCGCAGTCTGGCAAACCAACATCATAGCCGGACCAGATAGTAGGCGATCCACCGATTCTTTTGTGCCCTCAATCACGCCCCACTTGTAGAGTTCGTAACCATTAGCTTCATTCTCCAGTGAGTACTACGGCACTCGAACAAAAGAGACTTCTCTCTCTCTCCTCGAAGAAGCACAACTACGACGGTATTTGTAGCAAACTGCCTCAGTTACGTGATAACTTTGCCCATCCCATTGTAAGATGTCGAACAATGCTGAGATACCCGGCATGGAATTCCTTTGTAAGGGTAGAAAATAGTGGCCTCTCCGCTGTGCTCGTCCTACAGCCAAAAAAATGTTGGCTCATGCGGTGATTTAAAGAAGTCTTGATGGGTCGGAACCTATATCAAACATTGAAGGAGGACAATGAGGAGCACAGATCATTTACTTGTCTGATACAATGAGGATGCAAGCCCGATTCGGAACTATACATTTTCTTCCTCACGTAGCTGGAGCTGTGGAGCGAGTGACAGTGAGGCACCTTTACTAGTACAAGCATTTAGCCTTGATGGCGCACTAGACATGTCCATGTCTATAAAGGCATCATGATACGTCAACAACTGTTTGTCCGCATGGTTTCCGTAGCCCCCTCCCAAGCATGCGTCCCTAAGAAACAGAATGTTGTAGGAGTTGTTCTAAGAAGAGCCCCTCTCTCTTTAGATTTTCCGGCAACTTATCTGTCCATGTTCGAACGCTTGATCTGACGTAGAGGTGTGCACCACTGCTTTTTAGAAGAGGAGGGAGTTATGTTCATTCATCTTCGCAAGTTTTGCGGTCTGGGGCTTTTAGAATGTCTCTGAAGAAAAGGCTCAATTTATGTGCAGGTACCTTTGGTAGCATGTAATGCATCATTCGCTTTGCGACGCTCGTAACGTTTACACCCCGAATCGCTTCCGGTTTAAAAGCTTACGAAACTTACATGTACTCAGTTCCAGAAAGCTCTCGAGACTTTTGAAAGGCCGGGGTTTCTTGAGACACTATTGAGTCGTGAGGGCAGATGCTGCCCCTCTAGGATGCTTGTCATAAGTGAGAAACAATAGGACGCTCACTGTCATCTCTGTGCTTGCACATTAGCCATTTCCTTCTCCAATAGAGAGGAGAGTGGGGTGTCAGAAGAAGGTTTGTGCGCTCATTTCTTTTCGACAGATTTGTCAGTTTACCTTATGAGAAAAGCGCCGGAGTTCAAACGAGCAGGAAGGACTAGGAAACGTTTGCTTATCGTTGAAAGCAAGTTTGTGGCGACAAACGTATGAAAACAAGTTGTTCTTGGCCTTGTATTGCAAATGTGCAATACAAGACAAAGAATATGATGGAGTGTATTGGTTTGAGAGTGAGGTGGAAATGACTATAACTGCTCTCTCTCATACCGGAGACAGATTGGGAAAAAGCTGCCTGAAGAAGTTTGGGAGCAAAACGTAAAACATAGAGTTCCAAAACGTGGACGAAAACGCAAGAGCAACACAATGGGGTTCACGAATGGCGCGTGCGTCTATTTGTGTGTGTGGGCCACAAGAACTGCTTGGCGCACAAACAACACAAGAGAACTCGCACCGAAGCTGATATACTCGATATGTGTGAGACTACGGTACGTTTCGAAACACCATTTAACGGCAGCCAAGAAAAGCACACACGAGGCAGAGATGCTCAGTTATGGCAATATTGTAGTGTGCAGCAAGCACATGTAGACGAGGGGGTCTATATGGTCGGAAAAGGAGCAAAAGAAAAGGTGCGTGTCGAAAACACACAGACACTGCATGTGTGCATCTCAGCACTAAGCGAGGTTATTAAAAGGATATGTGAAAGTAATGAAAAGGGTGTTGCGCAATTGCGTTGGGAAACGCAGGTTGTCATTACGACATATCAGCTTACTCTACCACTTGGGCGTTTACACTTAGGCCTGTATAAAGGTGTGAGATATGAGAAGCGTAAGAAAGGAAAGAGTGACGGCTCTTTGGACGCACGGCTTGGGCACAAGAGAGAAACCGGAGGCGGAAAAGGGGTTCCACGTGAAGAGCACGACATAAAGGTGCGGTAAGAATGACAAGAAATTTGGTGAGGAGTGGTGGAGATACATAACGACGGACGACATAGATATAAGTGCTGAGAGTGGGTTTGCGGGTGGGGATGCGGGCGGATATGACACGAAGCGTGCTGTACGACGGTGCGTGCGTACAAAGAAGGCGTTTCGAGGGGTAGTACAGTACATGAGTGGCTTTTTTGTAGTGAGTCTCGAGACGAACGCATTGTGGAACGAAGTGGTGGCGATGGAACGTCGTCCCTTTCAACTGCTAAGTTTGTTTGGCAAGCAGTGGTGATGTTGGAAATGGTGGTGGCCGTTTGGCTTGTACCGATGGTAGGTGTACCGCGGTTGTGGCAGTAAGGGAAAAGCGATTAGAGGTAACGTATGGTTGTTGCGCATGTTATTTTTGGTGGTGACGGTGAGGGTACGACGGAATGAATTAAAGTAACTTTACGCGGAGAGTGTATAGACCGGGGGGTGGTGAGGGGTGAGGCTTAGTTTCAAAGCACGATAGCAAAGCAGGCGGCGGAAAAAGACGTGACCATATTATTGTGCGTTGTGAGCGTAGGAGTTGAAGAAGAAAACAGTGCAAAAAGAAGAGCAACGGAAAGCAAACGAGAGAGGAGTTGGTACTATGAGTTGTGAAGTGCTGAAGCGGCGGGCGGAGTTAATGTAGATACAGGCGGCAAACGAGGCAATGTAGCCACAGTTGCGTATGAAAGCGGCGACGGGTTGATCGAAGGCGGTTGGGAAGGTAGTAAAGCAGTGGTAGACGATGGTGAAAGCCGAGGTCTAAGCACATGCATGGCGGGCAATATGGGCGAGGCAGAGGGGCGTCTCTTCAAGAAAGGGGTGACAGATAAGGGCACTCTGGTCTCGTTTGCGCGCATGAAACAATGCACCAGGACAGCAAGCAGCACGAGTGTGAAGACGGAAAAGATGTACGGGCCCCACTCCTGAAGAAAGCTCTTGTGCGTGACGCAGGTGTGCTGGAAGAAGGAGGGCGGCGGACAGAGGTGCGGGAAGTTGTGGTTGCACATTGCTACGCTGCACACGGAGGCATCTTGAAGCGTGGCCAGACGCGAGTCGCAGGCGGATTGCGGCGGCAGCGGAAGCTTGTGGGGAGGCTCGATGCACGTGGTGCGGAAGTGCGCGCGCGTGCAGCAGCGACACTCGCAGTGCGCGGGGAAGGCACTGAGATCGGCGTCCGTATCGGCGGCCGTCGTCGCCGCCGCCGTCGCCGTCGCCGTCTTCGCGCGCAGCAGCAGCAGCAACAGCGGCAGCAGCAGCGGAGCGACTCGCGCGGCGCGACGCGTCGTCGTCGTCTTCTTCGTCGTCGTCGTCGTCGTCGTCGTCGTCGTCGTCGCCGCCATCGCTTCGCTTCGCTTCCAGTGCGCGCGAAGACGACCATCGACCACTCCGAAGGGCAATAACGTTCAACAAGGGGTATGGGGCGCAGCTCTCAGCTGTCCACGGGTCCACGTCGACGGCCTTGCCACGCAGCACACAGCACCACGTGTCGTGGCGCGGCACCGCACCCCATCGCATCGTGCAGAATGTTTACACGCGCCTCAGAAAAACGTTTGGTGCCGTGCTGCACGCACGCGCGTGAATTTGGCCTCGATGGTAATACAGGGGTGTGTCCGCCTCGGCAGGCGTCGCTGAGCGCGGCCACGTGGCCACGTCGCCGCGTTGCTCTTTTAAATTTGCGTATTCGTTGCTTACGCGAGGAGCACCTGCTCGCGATGCGATCTCTCTCAGCAATGCATGTCGTTATGATATGACTCGCTGCGTCAGCACAAAGTGCCGGTATCTATCATATTATGATACCGGCAGCCATCGCCGTCACTCTCCCACCAATCATCCCAACTTTACATCGTTTCCTTCCACAGCAACACCTCTGCAGTGTTCATGTCTCCCCCCTGGCCTGATGAATCTGTTCCTGCACATCTCCGCTTCATTTGGCTGTGCCCTTCAGCACACAGACGCTCCCAATTCATCCTCCCAACTCACAACCGTGAATTTCCAATAACCGCCAAACAATACATAACTAACCCGCCACAACGTTACTTTGTGCCCATTCACCCAATCATCGCCCACGCCCCACTCTAACCGCTCTCACCGCTCTCACCGCTGTCTTCTACAGACCTAACGCATAACAAGCATCGTCATCATCCGAAACCCTTATTTCCCGCTCGCTGCAAGAATTCACCTTTTTGCTACACAAAAGCCCCCTCACCATCAATGTTTTCCCCCGTTTCATTTCAAACCCCATCTGCTCACAATACACAACGCCCCCACCCCCCTTTCCCTCATCACCTCCTGGAAACCACTGCCAAGGGCCAACCATACCCACCAACGGGTAAGGGTTATCCTCCCGAATTTGCGCTCACTGCTACACCCAACATCTACACAGCTTCCCGCTTCATAACCTACTCCATCTCTCCCATATACGTGCAGTGCAACACACACGTCTTCCACCCCGCTGCATGTTGTTTTCTAAACTCTTGCCACTCTCTTGTGACACCTCCCATCTCCAAATTCACCAACCACATCGCGCCTTCGCTCTACCCCTATCAATCCATAAGGTAATACACTTCTCCCACTCCACCATCAACTCCATCGAAACCATAACTCTCGTCAACTGACGCAGCGGTTGACCACTCTTCAAAAACAACCCCATACGTCACATCATCGTTTTGTTTTTACCCGGCACATCTCCACGAGTCTCGTCATATCTCACGGTCAGCCACCCCCCCCCCCCCCCCCGATCCCCCCGATCCCCCCTCCCCCAGCCATCTTGTTCTTGCACTGAATTTGCTGCCGTGTTCCCACTCCAGCCCTTATACCGCCGTAGCCTAGCTCAACTCGCGCACAAAGCCCTTGAAACAGCTAACCGAATCCGTACCCGACTCCCGAATTCGTCTCATCAAAATCCCTTACCATAGCTTCATCACACCACCAATGCAGCTGCACATACACATCTTGCTGCGTAGACATCCCCATGTGTTCCAAAGGTACCTCTTTCTGCAACTTTTTGTTTCCGCCTCTTTGAACCCCTATAAAAAGGCGCCCTCCCCCCTTCGCTAGTCTTCTCCCCTCCTCATCTCCATCGATTAACAACTACAAGCCAGATCAAGCCAACGTATTGTCTTTTGCATCTCAAGTACAGCATCATCTTGCATATCGTGTCGCCTATCGCACGTCATGAAGCTTACCCTCGCTCTCGCACTTTGCCTCTCCGTGGTGAACGCCGCCATCGTCCCCTCCGTCAAGCAAGGAGGAAAGGGTGGTAATGGCGGTTCAGGAACCATTGTTGGAAACTACGGTGTCGGTGGAAATGGTGGCAAGGGAGGAAATGGAGGAAAAGGAGGATACTATGGGGACGGAGGAGCCGGAGGTAAAGGTGGAAATGGTGCCATTTATGGAGACTTTGGATACGGAGGAAACGGTGGTGCTGGAGGAAAGGGAGGTGCTGGTGGCTACTATTACGGTAATGGCGGTGCTGGTGGCGACGGCGGTGGTGGACTCATCGTCGGAAACTTCGGATATGGTGGAAATGGTGGCCCCGGAGGAAAGGGCGGAAACAGCGGATACTACGGCGGCAAAGGAGGAAATGGAGGTAATGGAGGATATGGCGCCTTGTACGGACACTTCGGATATGGCGGCAACGGTGGAGATGGTGGCCGAGGAGGCAACGGATACATTGCTGGAGATGGTGGAGATGGTGGACCCGGACTCATCGTTGGCGACTTCGGAGATGGTGGCAACGGTGGCGCTGGTGGTGATGGTGGTGACCAGCACTAAGCTCAGTGCTTGGCCTATCTACGCCATTTGTGCTGGCTCTTGATTACATTCATGGTAATCTATACTAGATTTTATGCAACTGGGGGTCCCAGGAACTAGGATTCCTGCCGTGTTGAACGCCCATCAGTAGAGTAAATGGCTTGCAATCTCTGTCCACTCGAAGTATTTTGCACCTGCGCTGATGTGTCTGTGCTTATTGAGCTATCATGCGCTCGTACAAGTGGGGGCAAGGAAATGGGAACGCGCCGACAGGTTTAAAAGCAGCAATAACAGGAGTATTTCTTGCTCTTACACCACCATTGTAGCGTTAGATCAGACTTGCACTTGTCCTGTTGATCCTCCACTTGGGATGGGGGTCACCGCTCGTACAGTTAGCGATATCTATATTTATTATAGATCTAACCCTTTAATCCTCACATTCATCGTGTGCAAGACTTGTCCAACGCTCAAGAGCTCAGAAAAGCTCAGCGTTTGAAATCACAAGAACTACGTCCAGAAACGCCTGAGTGTAACATATGACGCAATCATTCTTCACCAAGGGCTAGCGGATTGCTAGCTTTCTACTTTTTGTTGCATGCGCAGCAAGCGAGAAGCTGGAAGGAGGATCGTTTTTCTTTATAGCTGTGCGACGTCCCTGTCTTGGTAAATGAAGGTCCCAGTTTGGGAGGGAGAAAGCCTTCGAATAGGACGTCCAGAAGGATAGCTACAACGTAGGTAAACTTCATGAAGTCACATTAATAATATAGGATATACGCATAGGGAAAACCCCTTGCATTACTTTCCAGAGGAGGACGGCAAACCTCTCAACCGGTGGTGGCCTTCTATTACCCGTGATATGCCTGGATAGCCCTACGTGTCCTCCACGAAGGCACCAAACGCAGTTGTAAACAGACGGCAGAAGTTGCCAGTCTGTTTGAGTAGCCTTGCCTTGGTAACTCTGCGACGGGACCTTCTTCAGGCGCATCTAAGACCTCCTACATCACAGGTAAAGGGTCTCAGTGATCGACTCATCATTTCCAAAAGCTTGCGTTCACCTTGAGCCAAATCGCCAAATGATCCTACGTGTACCGTTGTACATCAGGCGTCCGGAACACCGTTGGCAACTCAAAAATTGAAGTCGCGATACAACGTGGAACCGGCTCCGAAGGACCGCCAGAGCGGGCAACGAGGGGGGTTTGTCCCTTGGTATTGAAGACGCGAAGGATTTTTGGCTCTGTTTTTTTTTTTCGCAAAGCCTCTGTAATCTTTACATCGCGGTTGTGCGCAAGCAACTCTTTGCGTCTCATGCTGTACTGAACACAGGGGATTGCTTGCGCGGCTCCTCTTTCGAAGCAACACTTTCAAGTCTGAGACACATCACGGAACTTTGCCACCGTAACTTGTTGTCACAGATTATATCCTCAGTTTGGGAATATCAGTGTTCGGAAGAATCCTTGTTCGGCACCAACGATTGGTGTTTGGGCAGCCTAAAGATACCTGTATCTACCCCCCCTACCCCAAGTATCAACAAGGTAGTAGCCTTCTAGCTAGCCTTCCACAGATACTGTACGGCGCCTCCATGCGGCGATACGCTGCACCGTGTAGACTCTACACTGTAGAGGTCTGGAACGACGTGGACACGGATGAAGCGTGTCGGAGCTCCGTCGGCATGCTTCTACCATGACCATGACCATGACCCCCTTCTTCAAGATGATCTAAGCGCGTGTGTATCGACGTTCCGCAAGTTAGGAGCAGAGTTTTTATAAGTTGCCGCACAGCAGCCGTCATCATCTCACTGATCAACCAGCAGTCATCCGCGTTTCCAAATTGGTCCAAGCAAAAAGAACACACATGGCACCGAAGAAGAAGGGAGGTGAAGCGGCAGCGCCACAGAAGCTGATCCTGGGACGCTTCTCGCACAACCTCAAAATGGGCATTGTGGGCCTACCCAACGTGGGCAAAAGCACCTTTTTCAACACGCTGACCAAGAAAAATGTGCCCGCGGAGAACTTCCCGTTCTGCACAATAGAGCCGAACGAGGCGCGAGTGGGCGTGCCCGACGAGCGGTTTGACTGGCTTTGTCAGCACTGGAAGCCCGCCTCGCAAGTGTCGGCGTATTTAGACGTGTGGGATATCGCCGGGTTGGTGAAAAACGCCAGCCAAGGTGAGGGGCTTGGAAACGCATTTCTGTCAAACATCCAGGCGGTGGACGGCATCTTCCACATGTGCAGGGTGTTTTCAGACCGCGATGTGACTCACGTGGAGGGTGAGGTGGACCCTGTTCGAGACCTGGAGATCATCTTTAATGAACTGCGGCTGAAGGATCTGGAACGACTTGACAAACTGCTGCCGGACGCGGAGCAAAAGGTGGTGAGGGCGGGAAACAAATGCCCCAAGGACTTGAAGGAGGCTAGAGACACGCTGGCAAAGGCGAAGAAATGCCTGGAAGAGGACAAGCTGCCGCTGCGAGTGGCGGGTTGGAGTAACGCAGAGGTGGAGGTGCTGAACCAACATCTGTTTTTGACGGCCAAGCCGGCGGTGTTCCTGGTCAACATGAGCGAGAAGGACTACGTGCGCAAGAAGAACAAGTGGCTGGGGAAAATTAAAGAATGGGTGGATAAGCATTCTGGCGAGTTAATCATCCCGTTCTCCGCGGCGCTGGAGGAAAAGCTGGTGGAACTGGAAGTGAACGACGGCAAAGAGGCGGCGGACAAATATGTGACGCAACTTGGGGTGAACAGTGCGCTGGACAAAATCGTCAAGTCCGGCTACAAGACGTTGCGACTTATCTATTTCTTCACGGCCGGTCACGATGAGGTGAAGTGCTGGACGATTCGAGACGGCTCGCTGGCGCCGCAGGCGGCTGGGACGATCCACACGGACTTTGAAAAGGGGTTTGTGTGCGCGGAGGTGATGAAGTTTGGGGAGTACAAGCAGCTGGGGTCGGAGTCGGCCGTAAAGGCGGCCGGCAAGTATAAGCAACAAGGTAAGTTGTACAGAGTTGAAGATGGAGATATCATCTTCTTCAAGTTTGGGCGGGCGTAAGATGTGCACCGTTTGTAGTAGGCTACCCTTGTAGAGATAAAGCGAGCGGCGGAGAGCCAAGGTGTCCTTGGCGCGGACATTGTTGTACCTGTACGGCGTGTACCCGGTGCGCATTGCGTGGCTCTGGTTGTACGTGTACGACGTGTACCCGGTGCGCATTGCTTGGCTCTGGTTCTACGTGTACGGCGTGTACACGGTGCGCAATGCTTGGCTCGGGTTACCTGTCGCTGGCGGCGGGGTGGGGAGCGGGAACGTGCCAATTGGAGGGAAACACGTGGACAGGGGCAGGGAAGACGCACGTGGCCAGGGCGCAGCGCGTCGGGAAAGCGGAGCCAATTCGGGGGTGGATACGACCACAACCAAAAGCGGCAGCCTACGGCACGCTACGTAAGAGGCACAGCAGCTTTTTTTTCAAATTTGAAAGTTAAGAGCGCACCACCGCACCCCCCTACGCCTTTGGCAAATAATTATAATCGGCTGCGAGCTGGCGCCCGTCTGCCGCTTTCGTTACCGCTCGCCGCCGCGAGCCGTCCAATTACCCGACTCCACTGCCCGACTCCGCGCCCCCCCACCCCTCCCCCCCCCCCCTTCCCTCCCACACAACAACACAAGTCATAACGGCCCCCGTCTCCGACTCAACCCCTCCAACCTCCAACCCCCCCCGACCTACAAACTCCACCGCCACCATTCAACTCCCCCAACCCCCCCCCCCCTCCCCCCACACATCTCTTCCACACACACACGCACACACACGCACTCCTGTGTAAGCGACCTAGTCGCTTGAACTGTCGTCGCTCCACCCTTTCTCCCTCCCCATTTAACCATCTCTCCCCACTTTCCTCCACCCGCGTTCCCACTGCAACCCCCCCCCCCCCCCCCAAGCCCCATTCCCAATCCCCACACAGCCCGTCTGACGCTTTTCTTCGCTCCTCATGGATCCTCAACGCAGATCTCTTCTTCCCCCCCCCTCCTCCCCGCCCCATCCCTGGTCTGCGTCGGCGGCATGCTGCGCGTCGCGCACCCGCCGCTCCTCTCACACTCGTTAACCCCCTCAATGCCCCTGTTCCACGACCCGCCCACCCCCGCAAAGACCCCCAACGTCACCCCCTTCAAGGCTCTAGCCTCCCCCTTCACAGCCTCCGCACCCTTCACAGCCCCAACAACCCCCTACTCATCCGCCGAGCTTACTCCCCACCAACTTCGTCTCTCACCAACTCTAACCCCTCAAACTTCACACGCCCCGCAACACCTACTTACCTCACCTGTATTCACTCCAGTCACAAAGCCGCTCTCCGTCGACCCCGTCTCCACCCCCGCCCAACCGCACCTGCTCACCCCCAAGCAGGTCCGCGAACTGCGTCGCCTCTGTCGAAAGACCGCCAACCGCGCCCAGTTTGAAGACCGCCTCATCCAAATTCGTCAAGTCGCTTCTATAGCCGCCATGGCATCTTCCTCGCTGCATCTCTTCGATCCGGACAACCCGCACAGCGGCCACGCGCTTCGCGCCTGGGTTGATTCCAATCGCGCCGACGGAGCTGACTGGCGTGATGAGCGTCCGCTTTCCGACCACGCTATTGAAGAACTTCGTCGCTGGGACAGACTCCTCAAGGCTTGGGCCCGCGTTCGTTTCGATACTCATAACCTCACTGACTCTGCCACTCCGCACCCGTCCTCCACTGTTAATGCCCGCCATTCTGATGAGCATGAAACGCCGCTACGACCTGTGCGTCTGCAGTTTGAACGTCTCTCCGTCGGTGCATCGCCCATCACACCGCACTACCGCACCAAACTTGTAGCTTCTGCTAATGCAGTCGGTGCCTCTCCTGCCATATGTCAACCCGCAGAATATTCCATAATGCCGTTAACTTCACCGCTCACACCTGACGAACGCAGTGCGCCGTTTTTCCATTCCCCTCGCCCGGTTGCGCATGTGAGCCACTCTCCGCTGCCTGCCACGTACGGCACGGACGCTAACGCGATGCGCTCCGTGTGGAGTAAACCGCCGCTTGCTACAACGCTTTCGCGTCGTGCGGAGTTGAGAAAACCGCTTTGTGAAGTTAGCATCAACAAGGTGGGAGATCTTATCAATGTGACTGTGCCGCCGTCCACGCCGCATGCATCGAGCTCTGTTTACGCACGCGATGGCGTTGGAAACGTTGCTGTTCGAAGCAACAACGGCTGTATGAGTGAGCAGGAAAATGTGTTTCCCGGCGCTGCTGCGAAGCGTGCAAGTATGTCGCATGCGTCCAATACGGCAAAGTCGTGGAGAAACGCCCTTCTGAAATCTTCCGGCTCAGCCGCGCAGGAGGATGGTGTCGGCGCGATGCGCGTGAATGCATCGGTGAATGCATCGGTGAAGAACGTGGCGTGCAACGTGTCAGGGGCGAGAGATGCTGTGGTTACCACGCCGTCTCGAACTGACTTGGATTGGCGTAGGTTGAGAGGTGGAGATGGTGGTGCGACGACGTCGTCATCGGCCGTGACGTTGACGGCTCCTAAAAGTACGGCTTTGCCGTGATGGAGTTTTTCTTGCGCTTTGGAAGATGACGCTTCGTTGCTCGATGATTTGGTTTCATAGCGCGCATCATGTATGGTGCGTGGCTGTATTCATGTAGAAGAGATAGCTGTCTTTTTTTTATTTTTAATTGTGGCAATCCCGTGTAGAACCTTTTGGAATCTGCTTACGCAGCCTTTGGGAGAAGTGTGTCAATTTGTGTACAAGGTTTTGTTTTGGCAGTTGGTTTGCAGATCACGTCTGTTTCAGCCCCCCACCCTCCCCTTTTTTTCCTTTAACTGCGGTTGAACGTCGTGTATGAGCGCGAATAGTGTAGTTTGTTGCACTTTCGACGGATTTCTCATCTGAATGAAATACTCTTGAGCAAGATGTAATGTTAAATCACAGTTGTTAACCCTAACTGCAGCGCATATGGTGAATATTTCTTACTTGTGATATATATAGGATACCTGTAGTGATGTGTGTTCATATGGTCTACGTCTGAAGCTGTGGCTGGGTTTGGACGGACACATTAAGCTGGAGGGCCGAGTGAGAGGCGAGATTTGAGTAGATCGAGGTGCAACTTCCTGCGTCCTCTTGGCCTTTCTTTATCAGAGTTATTTTTTTGTTTTCTGAACGTTAGCTTTGTAACCTTCTTCATGTCTTGACTAAGCACCAAGCCCAATTCTTTATTGTTTGTCGTTAATCCTCAGCGCAATTCGTATTCCGCATCATTCTCGAGACGTTTCGTTCTCCTACACTACCCTCCGAGATAGATATCTGATGCGAGTTGGTTTTATACTGCGTGGTGATGGACTGTCACACGGAGGCGGTTTGGGGGCGAAATGATTCGCCATCAACACAAGCTGCGCAGCCATTCGGCCCGGTGCGGACGGTGCGGATCGGGTGTTCATGTTCAAACTTGCCAGACTTTGCACGGGGGCGTACTCTTACGTCCGCGGCTTTGTCTCGCGAGTGGTGCTCCCCCCTTTTGCAAGGGTTTGTGCCTTGTGCCCTCCTCGCATTTGTGGAGCTGCGCATGTCGGCTTGGTAACATATGAATGTGACGTAATGGTGCTCGGCATCACGGTGGGGCGATCCCCATTCGAGTGCATGCGCGCGCGTATCTGCCCGTGACTGTCGGTGGCGGTCTCTATGTGCGCGATCCTTCTCTTGTTTGACAGCCCTTTTGTGAAGGTTGGCGTTTCGCGGCCTCCGTTTGCTTGCGATGCAAAGTCATACAGGCGCGGCGGCGGCACACGGCTTTGCTAAGACCAGTATCCCTAACTTAACTTAATCAAGAAAAAATGCTGCACTGCGCAAGAGCGCGCGCGCGCGCCCGATATATAATTAGGTCCCCGACCGTTTATAATAATAGTGCAGTTGTTCGGTGTGGAGCGATTTTGTAGTCTACCAAGCGTAACTCGCGTGGGAGACGTCTCCCACGCGATCTTTAAGTTGGCCCTTTTAAGTTATTAACTAACCAACGATACTGTACCCCCCCCCCCCATGCTGTACGAACGAGGGTAGCGGTAACCCTTTATCAGCGATATGACGTACAGAGTACGGATACATAGCCGCGAAGCCTGCAACGCTGCCGTAGTACAGCTGCATCTTGCTGCGAATCACATGGTGTGACGAAGGTATGTACAATTAATGGTGCAGCGGAGCAAATTACCCGTAAAGTTACGTTCGTAGAGTAGCAAGAGGTAGCCAAGGGTAGCGGTTAAAATGTAGGTCCGTACCGCGCCGCACCTCTTTAACCTTGACTCGCTAACGTTGTGAACAGCGCAGCGTATGGCCGTGTAATCTTTATACGTACAAGTCACCTTAAAAAAAATGGTGACACAGCTATACGACGCTCAAAAGGTATTCCAAGGATATCTGTGTTTGGGCATACCACATTCGCTATGTACGCCAATGCAACAACGATCAGTATGCCCCATGAAGCTGAGACAGCACTTTGGCGCCTCAAAACAAGCACCAATACCGACGGATGCCGAGCAACGAGCAAGCTCATAACATATGAACAACGGTACGTCAATGCCACGGGTACAAATGAACACGTCATGCATCGGCCAACAAAAGATCAAAGTCAAGCGGCGTTGTTATATCTACGTTGTTTCCTCCAAACGGTGTTGGCATACGCTTAAAACGTACCAGCATAGGCTTATGCGGCGCTTGCGGTTTCGCTGAGAAAAGCACAGCGATAGGCGTAACGGGGGCGTATCAATAGCACACAAGCAGTGCCGTGTCTGTTGCGCGTGTGAGTTGTGCCCAGACTGCAAGACACTTTGACCCGCGCCTTCCGCGGGAGTGTTGTGTCGTCCGCTGTCGGACTGGCTGTTTTGCCTGCGCTCGGATGCGCAGCAGTGGAACGAGCGCGGCGTGGGGAGCGTGACAACGCAAATGTTGATGCAGGCCGCATGTTCCATTCGGGCCCATTGCAAGTGGGGGCGGCGCTGGCGTCGACGCGCGCGCCTCACCGCCGCTCCGTTTGCTATAATGTATTTAACAGAGTACAGAGGTACGCGATGCCAACGCCAGCCATGTCTCGCGGCGCGCGCGCCAATTTGGCTCATAGCGAGCGCCGCCTGCGGCGAAGACAGGCAGCTCCAGCGCCGTTTCAACGGTATAAGTTATCTGGAAGCAACGGAGAAAGTGCGCCGCGACGCTCTCGCGCACAGAAAACAGCAAGTGCCAGCATATCGATTCATCGCCGTGGCTGAACGCGCTGTTCACCCACACGCCCACCGCGTTCGAAATGCGGCAGCCAGTCGCCCCATGCTCGTGTACAAAATGGCTGTTTGTCCGAGTGATAGACGTGGGGGGGCCTGTCGGCGGTAAATGGCAAAAGTTGGCACCCCCCCATCATCAGGCGGGCACCCTTTTTACGGCGCAATGCTAATCGCACGCTGTAGCAGGTGGCAATCATTAATCCACAGAGTTTAAAAAGTTAAACGCTTGCGCTGTCCGACAGCGACACGGACACGGCGTCACGTGTTGTGCCTCTTCGAGTGTCTTGTACAGCTGCTGCTGTAGGGCGATCTCCCAGGGTTGGCAACGATTTGGTTGTGGTTTGTGGTGTAAATGGCTCGCCCCATTCCCGAACACACACATCCGGCCGCTCATCTCTCTTGTTACAAACAGGTAGTCATTCTGAATGCACAACGCCACATAAGTTTTATTTATACGCACTTGCATTTTTTTTTGTCTTTTTCGTATTTTTCTATGCAGAAGCCAACAACGGCTTTGGCCGATGGGCGGCTACGACGGCCTCTTTCGAGTGTCGCAGCGGAAAGACGTTTAGTCAAAAAGTACAAACATAGCTGTGCCCATGCAACAAAAGTTAGAGAGCAAGTGGTGCGCATCCTTAAGATGGCCGCACCAAGACAGCTAGAGATTAGCGATCAAGTCGACTACGCTACAAGTCGATGCTGTGCCAAAAAAAAAAAAAGCAGCCATACAACAGAGAGAGAGAGAGATAGAGAAATCCAAGCAAAAGCGTCCATAGCGCCCAGAAGATATGTGCAACCGACGTCACAATTCTGCAGCGACGTCAGAGAGATAAAGACAAGACAGTGATAGCCAAAAACAAAAGTGGACAACCAACGCCGACACAAGACGAGCCAAAAACATAGCTGACGACGACACACGTCAAAAACCTCAAAAATGGTACAAGTCGTCGTCCATATTCGCCACGTTCCCGCCGTCACGAGCCATGAAATGAGAGCATAAAGCGACATGATGGACAGCTTATTCGTTGCATGCCAAATCTGTACAGAGAACAAAGCATCGAAATGTAAAAAAAAAAAACAGCGGGGCGCCAAAAAAGGGCAACAGCAAAAAACAAACCCACGCCGTTGTGCCGATTGCACTACATGGACACCTTCATGCGGCGTTCCGAGTCTTCCCACAGACTCCACCAGAATCGGCAGGTGAAGCCACCCGCCTTATCGGTGCGAACACAGAACTGTTGAATATCACAACAGTCCTTTTCGCCGGTGCAAGGGTTGTCCTCGGCAATGCAATTGCCCTGCGCAGCGCCGAGCTCCTCGGCCTTGCGCTTTCCAGAGTCCTCATGCGCCGCCATGGTCATGTCGGTTTCCAGGCCCTCAGACGCCTTGTTAAGCATGCCCTGCGGATCTTGCTTGACGGCGTCCTCGTCGTTGGACATGACGGCCGGGTCCGGCTGCGGGTTGGCCAGAGCCTGCACAGCGCCGGCGCTGGCGCCATCCGGGGTGATCTGCACATCTGCACAGGACCAGAACTCCTCCGGCAGCGAATCTCCACCGCACTCACTCATGTCAGCGCGGTAGGTTCCACGACCGCCTCCATCCGAGTCGCACGTGGTTCCGAACGGGAAGTTATAGTTGACAAAGTAGTCCTTGAAGCCGCGCGGGGCACACGAGTTGGCCGTGGCCCAGTACCACTGGATGACGCAATGCTTACAGCTAAAGCCGTCGGGAAGCTGGTAGCGCATGGTTCCGGAGTCACCGCCGACAATGTGGACGCCCACGTGGCCGGTGTTACGACAGGGCAGGTACCAACGGCCGGGATAGGCGGCGTCAATGGGGCCGCACTCATGGATGGTGGCCGAGGAGGGGTTCTCACAGGACGGATGCGGCACTCGGTTCAATTTGACGCAATGATTACCTGTGAAGCACGAGCCGTCGATATCCGGGGTGCCGCAGGCGTCCAGGTTGCACAGGAAGAACTCAAAGTAGCCGTTGTGGTTGGTGTCGATCTCGGCGGAGAAGTCGACGGCGCCGCCCTGCTTGTAGTGGGCGACGATGGGCACGGTGGGGTAGGGCATGAAGTCGCCGCCGATCATATGGTCGATTCGGCCCTTGGGGTCGCCGCACAGGCCGGCGCGGGTGGCCGTACCGCCAAAGTCCTTGACGGGTTCGTACACCTTCCAGCCGTCGGCGGGCAGGTGCGTCTTGACGGTTGCGACGGTTCCGCCGTTGAGGCAGTGGGCGCAGTGGTCGATGACGGGCTGGGAGGGGTCGGGCAGGTCGGACTGACATTTGACGGAGTGGTAAGCGCCGCGCTGACGGGGGGAGCACATCATTCCGTGGGCGTTGGCCGATGAGAGCAGCGAGGAGAGCAGCAGGAGGGCAGAAGCGACGATGGGGAGCATCGGGGCGGGGGCGGAGAACAGGGGGGCCATAGCGACGGAGAGTTCTGTTAGCGGGGTTGAGGGGGGGGGGGTCGGGGGTGCCAAGCGGAAGGCAAGAGCGGCCAAACAGGTAATAAAGGGGGGGGGGCGAAGCGGGAAGCGGGGGGTGGGGTGGGGTGGTAGCGTGTAAGAGGAGAGGGCGCAGTGGAGAGGAGCGGCGACGGGGCGGCGCGGCTTAAGAAGGGGGCGGCGGAGTGCGGCGGTCGCGCGGACGCATCGGTACGCGGCGCGATGCGACGTAGACAGAGCGGGCAGCGGCGACGCGGCGCGGCGATGCCACGCTGCGCGCGCGCGAGCGGGCGCGCGGCCACGTGTTGCGCGCGCGCGGCCACGTGTTGCGCGCGCGCGGCGCGCTGCCAACGTGGCGCGCGGCGCGCACGCGCACGCGCGGCGGCTGAGGCGGCGTCACGTGGTGGCGCGCGGCGCGCTTTCCGACGCGCGCCGCCCACGTTGCAGCAGCGCGCACGCGACGATCACGCAGGCGCGCGCGCGGCACACGCGCGGCGCGTCCGTCACGTGCGGCACGTGGAGTCACTCCGCGCCGCGCGCCCGCTCACCCGGCGCTGTGCACTTTGCATAAAACTTCACTTTAAATCGGCGCGTACCGCCTTGTTCCTAAGAAAAGCCCCCCTTCAGTACCCGCCCGACTCGTATCGCCCGCCCGACTCGTATCGCCCTCCCCCTCCCCCTCCGCCCCCACTGCCGCCCCGTCCCCGTCCCCGTCCCCGCCGCATCGACGCCGCCGTCGGCCCCGACAGCCCCCCCCCCCTTCCTCCTCCCCTCTCCTCCCCGTAGTACTGTCCTCCGCGCTGTCCTCCGCGCTGTTCTCCGCGCTCACCACCCCCTCGTCCTCCCCCCCACCTCCCCCCACCTCCACCACCACCTCCTCCTCCTCCTCCTCCTCCTCCTCCTCCTCCCCCCCAGTACCCACCCCCCCCCCGCAACGCAGCGTGCCAGCCCACGTTCCCCCCCCATCCCCCCCCCACGTGATCCATCGCACCACCCCCACCACCGCCGTAGTAGCCCCCCCCCCCATACGCGCCGCTCGCCCGCTGCGCGTACCCCCCCCCCCGCCCCCCCTGCGTCGCGTGCATCCCACGCACCCACCGCGGCATGCTTCCCGCAGATGCGCCAACGTTTCCAAACATCCCCGTCCCCGCCCCCGCCCCCGCCCCCGCCCCTGCCTTCCCGCCGGGCCCGTTGATCACCGGCAAGTCCGGCTGAAAGCCCTCTCGTCTCCCTCTCGCGCCGCCACGCTTTCGCCGCCCACCTTCGCTAACACGTCGTTCCCTCTCGCGCATCAGCTCCCGAGCAGCCCGACCCAGACTTCCAAATCGCGCTTGCTTCCACCCCCCCGTCTTCGTCATCGCCTTGTCACCATCATCCAAAACACCCCCCCCCCTCTCAGCTCCAGCCAGCAGCTCACACGAGTGTGCTACGTACTCCGGCACTTCAAACTTCACCGTTATCACCGCCCCGTCGCCTCCCCCAAACTCGCCCAAAGCGTATGACGCCGTGCCAAACAGCAGCCCATTTGCCACATCACTATCAATCCTCTTCATCTCAGCTTCGTCGCACGAGCCCTGCTGCTGCTCGCCTGCACATCGACGACTCCTGCCCAGTGCGCTGTCACGATGCACCATCACATAATTCTCTCCAAACCTGTTTCTCCTCCTTTCCTCCTCACTCAGTTTGTCCTTGAGAGGCCGCAGCGCCGAGTGCAGTCGCTTTTCGTCAATAAACGGCAAAAGCACCACACCTTGCCACGCAAATCGCTTCCCGTTCAGGTCCACCTCGAACTCCTCCGGGTAGTAATCTATAATTGGAGACTCCGCATCCACCATCAGCTCCGAGTAACACCGTGGCAGCACCAGTTTGCCGCTGGACGCAGGCATCACAGCCTGCAATTGCGTAAACGGCTCAAAAGGTTCCCCCAACTCAAACTTGATATCCGCCGCCGTGCTCTCACTCTCCACCAGGTCCGACGCAAACGGCGCGTAATGGTAAGGATAATACCACCCCCACGACATGCACCCCACGTAGTAGTACTTCATCACCCACTGCAATCCCTCGTTGTACTTGCAAAGTAACATTTGTTTCTCCTCCCGTTGCTCGGGTCCCCAGCCAAACTTCTGTTCGTAGTAACGGTGCTTCCAGCCCTGCTCGCCGAGTTTGATGGTGTCAACCACTTCAAGTTCATTCTTCTCACGGAGGCGCTGTTTCAGCGCTTCTTCAAACTCCGCTTTGCTCTTTTTAGCAGCCTGTGCACTACCGTCTGCGCTCACGCTCTTCTGCTGGTCACCTTCGTCTTTACTTTGCAAATCACTCTCTGTCTTCACACCTCTACCACTTGCTGTGCTGCTGCTGCCGCTCTTGCTGTCTGTTTGGCTGTTACCGCGTTCAAGCCTCGCCTTGAGCGCATTCGCAGCGCGCGCGTTCGCCTCCCCGTTGCCAATTCCAAACACGCGCCCGGTCTTGCGCCCAAGCTCCACAGTGCGCATGTTGTAGAACGCTTCTTGATACCCCTGGTTCTTTCGTTTGCGCTCCAGCGCGCGTCTCTTCGACGGAGACACCACGGATGGCTCACTGCCCCCCGTCTCGCCGGAGCGTAGGCCGCCACAATCTCGTTTGGTTCCCCGTTTGTCCCGCTCTTGCATTTCCTTGTTGCGCTCCGCGTGCAGCCGCTCGCGATGCAAGCGCTCCTTGAACACTTCATCCTCCTTGCTGGCCGTCCGTTGCAACAGCTTTCGCACACGCACAAAGTCAATCTCTCCCTGCGCCGCGGTGAGATATCCAATGCGTGCCACTTCGGTCTTGTAAAGTTCGATGAGGTAGTCGATGGCGCCCTCTCGAATGTCCAGCGTGGGCAGGTGCGGCAGGAAATCATTGCCCACAAAAAAGCACATGAACACAAAATCGTCAATGACGCGTTCCAGGTCGAACGCAATGTCGGCCGGAAAGCGCGCCGCTTGCAGTTCACTGATGATGTCGTTCTTGAACTCAAACTCGAGGTACTCTCGTAGGATGTGCACATGTAGGAAGTGAAACGGTTTCTTCCCGCCCAGGGTGGATCGCAGTTGCAGTCCTGCCTGTTGCGCTTGCTGCGCCACAACAGAGTCGATTTGCTTCGGGTTCGACGCCGATGACGACGCGGCGTTGTTGTTGTTGTTATTGTTGTAATTGTTATTGGAACGTGAGTTGCCACGCTTTGTGAACACTTCCTCGCGCAAAATGGTGAAGTGAACTTCGTGTGTGGCCAGCGCCAACATGATGAGATCGGCATCAAGCCCGTACATGACGTGTCGGATGTTGGGATCGTATTGCGGATGCGCACGTTCTCTCCTGATAAATTCGGCAATTTTGTGCTCCCCTTCCCCAGGCACGGACGCGTCGGAGAAGACGACGGCGATTTGACGCCACGCAGGATTATGCTGTATTCGATTGGCAACGTACTTTCTGAGCGCGACGGCCAGACGAGCCATGAACGGTGTGCCCGGGGTGATTACATTGGAGTCGAAATGCGCGTGCGACTGCGACTGCGACTGCGACTGCGACTGCTCGTGGTTGTGTTGCTGTTGGTCGTGCTTGTGCGGGTCATGTTGTTCCAGCAGGCGGTTGTGTTTGGCCCATTCTTCGCGCAGCTCGCGTTCCGTGTTGAGTTTCTGCTGGAGCTCCTGCGCGGCGCGGAAGCGTCTGGAGCGTTGTTGGTTAATTTTGGCGCGCGGGGCGACGCCATCCACGGCCATGTAGAGCAGGCGTCTCGGGCGCACGATTGCGAAGATGCGATCAATGTAGTCGAAGATGGCTTCGAACATTTGGTGCTCGGTGGTTGGGGCGGGGCGGTCCTCCGGGTGGGTGCACGGATGAATGATGCCGTTCATGTCGAGGTACAGGTTGTCAAATTCGACGCCGTTGGGATTGGGCGTGGATGCGTCGACTGCACGCTCCTCGCCGGTTTGGTGGTCCCTGTCGACGTGCTCGACGCAGTTGACCATGATGCGCGGGTACTTTTCGGAAATCCACCTAAAGTAGGCGGGGATACCCATGGTGGGTGTTTTTGGTTTGAGCTGTGGTGTTGCGGAAAGGGAGTTGTGGTTACGGAAGAGCTTGTAAACGCGGTTGTTGCAGAAGCAAATTATGAGCGGCGACGGCGAACGGGTGGGTGTGCAGTGCTGTGCACTGTTTGTTGTTGGTGGCAGGCGCTGGTTGCAGTTCGCCGAGAGCTGTGCACGACGACACGGTGGAAGTTGGCGCAATTTGTGTGTGCAATTGAATTCGCGCAATGCCACTTGGGCGCCGCGCCACGTGGAAACGTGGTGCCACTGATGCGCACCTGCACCTGCGGTATATATATATATATAACTCTAGCTGATTTAAATGCACCGTGTATCGTCGGTGCAGGGGGCAGGAGTGTCTAGCTACAGATACGTGGTAGCTCGCTAAAGGGCATGTGGGAGAGTGACTATCTACAATACCATGGCGAGACGTGTAACAAGGCGGTTCGGCACTGTAACTCTGGATAAAGCAGCTCAGCTTTTGTTAAAGCGCAGCCAAGCACGTGCTCCCCGCGTATGTACCGTTGGTAGTATACCAAAGGTACTTTTTATATGACATGAGAACGGGAGAAAGTTTGCGCAATTTTTTGAAGTTTGCTTCTTTTGGTCTTTACTTTTTGGTCACGTTTGAACGGTACAAATAATCACTCCTTGTGATCAGCACAACTGAAAGTTTCAGTTGTGCTGATCACAATCAGTCTGAAACACACACAGCAGTGTCCTGGAGCAGCAGCGAAGTCCAACACTGGGAGGGTGCGACAACAAAACGTTTTCGAATGCGGGTGCCGATGCTTCCGCGGCCAGCAACTGGTATCGTGCCAACAACGTGAGCACCGCCAGAAGCGCTCTCATCGACGGCCGCTACTCATTCCGCTGCCAAATGAATTATCTTCCACGTTTCTGGAAAAAGCAATCTCCGAGTGTGGGTACACTTGTGAGAACACGTACAAGTCCGGGACACGAAGAACGGACGATTGACGTACTGTTATGCGCTCACAATACCTCCACTGACACACTTTAGTATCACGAGCAAACACAGTCGGAACAGGCATCGTGCCAACAACGTGAGCACCGCCAGAAGCGCTCTCATCGACGGCCGCTGCTCATTCCGCTGCCAAATGAATTATCTTCTACGTTTCTGGAAAAAGCTAACGCACAGCGCAAAACTCTTCAATCTCCGAGTGTGGGTACACCTGTGAGAACACGTACAAGTCCGGGACACGAAGAACGGACGATTGACGTACTGCTTTGCGCTCACAATACCTCCACTGACACACTTTCTTTACACAGCAATCTATCAGATGGAGCTCCCCCTGTCAAACAGCATTACAGTGGAGATTAGATATATATATATATAAGTCAAGACAGCAGCACAACCAAGTAAACGAGAGTTAGCACCTTTGACTCACACCCCCTAGCTAGTATAAAAACAATCAACTTAACCTTTAATTTTTGTTTTTGTAGTCCGTACAAGTTATGCAACCTGTTTTTGTATAGCAAAAATTCTAACCCTCAGTCAAACGTCCTAACTCAGTAGCGTAGGGCGCCCCTACACTGCGCGCTACCATCAACTTGTCACATTTAACACCAAGCCCATGCGACAACAGTACCAGCTGCACACGCATGCCACCGCCCCGCCGCGCACATCTCAAACGAGCGCCGCATCACCTCGCCGCGCGCGCAAGCGACTGCGCGCGAGCTCAAGGCGCAGCGCCGCCCCACGCACACGATGCACGCCGTCACCAGCGCCGCATTCGTCGTGCCACCGCCGCTGCCGTCGTCGTCGTCCCCGTCGTCGTCCCCGCAGTCGTCCCCGCCGGCCCGATGGACCTGTCGCCGTCCGCTGCACCGCAAGCGCCGCCCAAAACCGCCCGCCCCCCGTCCAACCCGTCCGCTCCCCTCGCTTCCCACCGCTATCAACCGCTCGTACAGCGCCCCTCTCATCGCCCCCGCGCCTGAAAAATGCCCCCAAGCCGCCGCCCTTCGTAGCGCACTCTCCGCACGTCGCGACGCTCTCGTCGTGGGCCCCGGCCTGCGCTCCAAAGTGGCCACCGCCCTCGCCGCTAGGGAACGCGCAGAACATGCGCTGGTTGTCGTGCCCACGCGGGATGCCGCTTTGCGCGCCGCCGAGGAGGCTGCACTTCGCGGCGGATTCAAAGTTATCGTCGCTGTTAGTGATGGCTACGCGAGTTGGAAACGTGCCGCTATGAACGCTAACTCTTCTAAACGCGCCGTTATTGTGGTTACTACCCCGCGAGGCGCTGTCAAGCACTTTGTTAACAGTGGTCATGGAGTGCCGTGGCTTCGAAAAGTGCGCTTTCTGCTTGTCGTCGACGCCGCTTCGCTTCTTTCCATCGGCGCGGCTAACCTTTTTGGAAACGTTATCAAACGACTGCCGCACAAATCTAGACGCAAAACGGTCGTTATTGAGTTTCGACCCTTGCAGCAGTGTGCTCCGCGCTCGGCTCAGTTCATTTTGGATTTGCTCAGACCCAACTATCAACTCGTTGAATGGACCGTTCCCGATCAGCTTCACACACATGCCATGAACAAACACGAACTTGTTGAGCAACTTGATCTGTCTTCCGTGCTACAGAAAGCGCATACTGCATGCGCCAAGCAGCGGCTGGAACACCTTGTTCACCTTTGTTCCGACGTGTATCGCAGCTCCCAACCCTGTAAGATGATTGTGTTCTTCCCTACCGCCAGAATTATTGAGTGCTATGCGTCGCTTTGTAGACAGAGGGGCATCTCCATTGTTGATATTCACTCAAACACTTCGGTGGCAAACCGTGAACGAGGCTTGCAGGCGCTTTTCGATTCGCAGCGTATCGTTGTGTTCGCTTCGGATACTCTGGCACTTTGTCCTACTCTACCACACGTTGATACCGTTGTCCATGTGGGATTGCCATCTCATCGCCATAACTACTTACGACGAGTCGCGTTGCTCACGAAGAATGCGTCCGAATCTCCTCAGTCTCAGAGTGTCATGCTGCTCAGTGACGATGAGTATGCATTTGCTGTAAACTCGCATACCGGTTTGGCTTTACAGTTACAACGCCAACAATGCCCGTCCTCCCACATTTTGGCGCACCCTCACATCGATGCTCATGCCGCTGTAGATGAAAAGGCTAGACGGAAGGCTTATGTGTCTTGGCTCTGTTTTCATAATACCGTTCGCAATCGTATGGGATGGAGCAAGGAACGAATGGTTCAGGTGGCGAACGATTGGGCGCTGAATACCTTTGGACACGTTCCTGTGCTTACCAAGAAGGACAGCTCTAGAGTTAAACTCTGGAAGGTCCCTGGACTTCAAGTCGAACAGAGTGCCGTTCGTACGTGAAGTATTCTGCCGCTTTTTGTTTCAACCCAATGCTACAACGCACGTTATCTATCGTCTACAACGTGTCGTAGGGAGAGAAACATGAGGCAGCAGCCTCTTGCAGCCTTGTCTTTTTCGCTTGAGGGAAAACTGCATTTCTACTGCAAGCTGCTTGCGCGTGCAAACCGTTCACACTTCTGTGCTTCATAAACAACCACAACCATCCCTGCTTCTCCTTTCGCGGCATATCGTCCTAATTCACCGTGTGTCCATATTTTTCGCCGTTTGCTTACCAACTATATGCACCTCCACGCGTGTTCTCATTTGTTGTGCTTGAAAGCACAAGTCTCAAGACCCAGCTAAGCCGAGTTGACGCCCGAGTGTGACACAATGATAACACATCCCTGTAACCTTTACACGCCGTTACCGTCGGTGCAGTACACATTTTTGCGAATTGTAACATGTTGCTTTTCTTCGCGTATGTTCCAAAGCCATGACCGACTAAGCTTACCTGCCCATACGATTAGACGTGCATGCTACGAGGGGTACAACAACATTTCAAAGCATACTTGCCACGATCAACTCTGAAACCATGAAACAGCAGCTATCGAGATGGTGCTGGTGCGGCCAAATGGAGACGCATTCCCCACCGGAAACTCTATATCTTTGGGCGTTGTAGTGACCCATTCACACCCCTAGACACATTCATCTGCCGATGTGACACTGCACTGCGGTGAAACTCTTTCTAGATGACCAGAATCACCCTCAAGAAGTCAAAGTACACCTTACTTGATGGTGCTTCTTGGACATATGCAATGCATCTTCAAACCAGATACACGCGAAACGAAGCCTCTTATCTCTGTAGCCAATACCGGAAAGCACACTTAAAAAATCCTCTACCAGATATTGCAGCCATTCTACGTTGACGTCCATGTCCACTCCTATCCCTCCTCATGCCATACTTCCCATTCCCGGAAACAATAGCTTCCCCTCCGTCTGATCTTTCATCCGAAGGAACCAAGCCGAGCACATCACGATTCGATTACGAATTAGCAATCGAAACTTCATCCAAACTCATCGTGCTTGGAGTTCTGAGGCTTCATGTCTTCGGGATTTCCGAATCCGGAACAGTCATGAGGGCAACGGTTGTGCTGAGATACCTCTGTACAAGCCAGGAAAAGGTTACGAAGATACAGGGTAGTAGAATACTTGCTGAGGCATCAAAGGTAGAATGTAATCATTAATTAAACTAAGACACTACTATCAGTGTGAAACACGAATGTCAGTGCTGTGGTATTAATCCCATGTGTCAAGCAAAGTGGAGTTTGTTTTCTGAAGGAAATCATTCAGAGCTTTCGAACGGCCATGAAAAGTGTAGCAGTCCTTCGCTGGAATATCATACCCTTCTTTGTACAAATACCGACAATGCCATCTTAGGGATAAGGTGTCCCAATTGACGTACTGTCGCTGAACAAATTTCGATATCATATTCTGGTCATTGTTATTATTCAGCTTCCACATTACATCCACCATTTTCGAGTAGTTGACGTTCGGAATCGTCCTGATGAACATTAATCCTGAATTGAACGGAGTATGGAAACGTTTTTTGCAGGGGTGATCAAACCCATATGCAGCCAGAAAGTCAAAATGCGCCGTTCTGGCCAACAGTCGATCCACAAAATCCTCCCGAAGAATAATAACATCAGAGTCCAGAAACACCATCTCTTTAAAGAATTTCAACGCATCTATAAGAAAGAAGAGTTTTTCGCACAAAGGGCAGTTCAACGCCGACGGGTCTGGACATGTGCAGTTTCTAGGCTGGAATCGAACACATGAACATCTCCCACAGAAGGAGTGCGAAGTGTCATCCGTGAAAATGTGGTATTTGTGGTTGGTGCGAGAAAGCATTGCGCAGTTGTGAGCTATCATGTGCAAATCCGACTGGTTGTTTCGATTGAATGCAAGAGTAACCAAATTCGTCCAGTTTGCATTTCTTTTCAACATGCGAGTCCTGGGCTCCCAACTCAAAATCGCACCCATTTCGTAAACAATAGTGGGACCGAGGCAAGCAAGCAACCCGAAAACTATACACATACAGAATCGAAATATATGGAGGAACCGGCATCTTGAGGACCAGGATGAGACCAACATATCATCTGGTGAAGAGGAAACAGAAAGCAATGGGGCATTCGTCATATTTGGTGAGATGGAGATGAAACAACGTAATACGAATATGGACTCTGTTGATTCAAGCAGGTCAGCCGTTTGTCAACTCCAGCGAATATGACGATTTCTTCTCGGTTCTATTCAAGCTCCTGGTTTCAACCGAGGGTTTGGCTTGAACGCGGCGGACACGGCGCTTGGCCAGAGTGAAAATGTAGCGTACAGTCGTCGTTCATTACGGCGGAGACAAATCTGCTTTACTGTGATTTATCGGAGTCACGTCGCAGAGGTTTCGGAGGTATCTAGAGGCCCCTGCCATGCGGTATCAGAAGCGTACGGTCCGTCTCCTTTTGATTCGGATGCTTGTGTGGCAAAAAAAGAAGAAAGGTGCAAATGTGGACCTTGGTAAGCAATCTCGTACCCCCGACTCTTGAAATGATGTAGTTCGCCCAGTGTCGTGTTCCTGGATTGGATGATAATAGACGTCGACGGAAATTTTTCTTCCTTGAACCGTTAGTTTCCACAGCAGACCCTAATCGATAACCATTATTGTCTCCTTCCTAGCCTTGGTGGAGGAACATAAGAACGCAAAGGCTGGCGGAAAATTACATTGGGAATATAGAAATCGAAAATAGCGATCATCGTGTGCTAACGACTGACAACCTGAGGGAACGATCTTCCCAAAACCGCAAGTACACGACTCTTAACTAGTAGCAAAAAAGAAGCTTTCTCCCTACACACTCAGACTAGATGGCCCACCCTCTCTACGCAGCCAGCCACCCAAGTTACACAAAACTTCTGAGCGTTCTGTCTATTTGAGCACTACAACGAAGGCACTTCATGATCAACTACTGTCTGCCGCCAAGAAAAACCTTCTCCGCAAAGGCTAAGATTATTTACGCTATCATTCACGACCTGTGTGCCGTTTGAAGGTTTTCAGAAAGAAATACACCTGCAGCGCAGCGAGGCACACACCCACATGATGGAGAGCGTGCTCAATGTCGCATGTTCAAGTGTACAAAAGTTAAACTTCAGAGAGGATAGTTTCCTGTACTAGATGTCAATGTCATGAAGTTCGATTTGGAATGCGGTAGACACGGAACTCTCTATCTCGAAATTCGTGAGTACTTTGTGCTAACCAAGTGCAGCTAGGCTTGTTGGGGTGCAAACGACTTCTTCTTCTTCTTCTTAGAGTGGAACTCATCTGGATGGAGTTGGTTGTTTATATTTTGTGGTTTATGCTCCAAAGTCCGGGCACACTGTACAGGGTTAGCAGCTAACCGCTACCCTTGTAGAACGCTCTACTTAGCACATCACTACATTCAAGTCTAAAGCTTTTTGTAAGAGTAACGCGTTGCCACTCTTGTAGCTCAGCATCTCAACCAATAGGCTCGTTTCCAGGCAGTAAGGGGGCTTTCTATGGACCCTCACATTCGCGTAAACTAGTCTTACTTGCCACTGCCCGACGTAGCCGATGTCTGCTGCATACCTCATCCACTCATATGCAGCAGCCGCGTCACGCTCACGAGCTACTACACCAAGTCCGAGCCAAAGCCACCTCAAACTTCTGCAGGAAGTCGAGAGGGTGAACCTCTTGCGCTCGTTCTGAACGAATGTCAAGATACTGTACGTGCATATGGTGCAAATTTTGAACAACAACGACTGAACTCGAGACGTGGTGCGCAAGACACTAGCGGAAGAACTCGAGGAGTGAGGAATAGGCTTTGGCACTTGCGACAACAATAGGTGAGGAAACGAAGCGGAAAGTTGCTATGTGTTGTTTTGATAGTGCGAATAGTGTTCACACATGATGTGAAGATGAGATGTTGCTCGTCTCCCAAAGAAGAGCCGATTGCAAATTGAGGCTCTAAATGTGAGCCAGGCTGACTCAAGCTCATCTGAGATATGCACGTGAGACTAACGTTTGATTGCGATGGGTGGGTGTCAGGCAGTATAACACAAGTGTTCTTTCCCCAAACTTGCCTTGTACGCCAGTAATCTTTTCGTTACTCTGAATACGGAAGAAGGAAATTTTGGCGGTTGGGTTCGGTGCAAGTGCGGAGGGGAATGCAAAAAGGGGAAGAATGACTTGGGACAGAAAGCTTGCGAGAGGTTAGCTGAATTGCATGCTGCACACTGCGTTGATGGTTCCCAACCGCAGGTTTGATCGACGAAGTGACAGGCTAAGGTAACATTTGACTTGACGTAACTTAGCCTTCTAGCCTTGGTAAGGATAGACAAGGTGGCTAAGTTAAGTTGAACATCTTGCATGAAATCAACTGACTTGGATGTATCCTGCTTGTGAAAGATGAGTGCTCATGATGGTGAATGTATGAAAGTGGGGATGCTGATGAGCTCTCAGCATTCACTAGCAGAATAAAGGATTTATCCAAATCAGTTGCGTTCGCGCAAGAGTGTTGGATAAACTTAACCAGTGAAACCACAACTCGGACCAATTCAAGACAAGTGATATGCTGTGCATGATGCGGGTGTCATGGTGCACCCTTGAGAGCGATGACGTTGCGTGCCACGTGTGGTGTGCTAAACAGGACTTCGCTTGTACGTACGGTTCAAAATGGCGGGAGACCTGTGTTGTTCAGAGAGTTGTTCCCGCCTGCCCCCACACCCTTCCCAGTAAAGACGACATCCAAACAGCAATGAGCAGGATGACTCAAGCGCGATCATGATGATGGCGCCGACTTCCAGCGCTCATGGGTTTGGTCATCGGACCGGCAGCATGGCATAAAGCTGCTGTCACATGGCTTTTGTGGAGAAGGATCAGTCGTTGACTAACATGGCGTGGAATTAAAGCCACAACGGTATCCACGCCCTGAAGGTTTGCAAAACCTTCACGAAAGAAAGGCACACACAACACCTGACAATCGCGAGGCAAGCGCTTGTACTAGCACACCTGGCGCGCAACGGCGCCAAATGTATGCCACACGTACTCAACGCGCTTGTGACAAGCATAAACAAGTGCCCCCGAGCAGCAGCCGTCGTATGCAGCGCCACAAAGCATGGCCAACAGCCCAAGCAGCATCACCAAGCGAGAAACACGAAAGCTTCCCCTGTACATACGAAGGGCAGCCACTTTGGTGCGCTTTCTCCGCGCGATGATGTGAGCACGCCGGGTGTTCAACCGGCTGTGATGCGCTCGCTGACAGCAGTGAGCGCACGCGCCACGCGGCGCGCAACGCCGCAGAAAACGCGCCAATCACAGCGCGCCGCAGTCGGCAGTCACGTGCGTGCCGCGCACGCGCGCCCAGCGCGCCAGCTCATCATCCACCGTACCATCTCCTTCGTCCCAACTGCGAACTTCGGACCCACTCCATGATCCACACGTGAGAACCCCCCAGCCGCTTCCCTGCCCGCCCTCAACAACTACATAAAAACCCCGTCGCGCTTACCCTTGACACCCCCAAACCCGCCCCCGCTCCTCTGTTCCCTTCTTCCCCTCATCTTCCCAAACCCCACCCCCTCCAAATGGCCGCTTCGTCTCGTAGTTCGGCCCGTTTGTACAGCCGTCGCCGTTCCCGACTTTCTCTCACACCCTCCAACTCGTCGCTTTCTTCCGCAACAACCCCGGCCGCATCACTCTCCCGTCGAGCCCGTGCCGCCTCTAAACGCATTTCACGTCTCCACATAGAGAACCGACGTCTAATCGCCCTGCTATCTAGAATCGAGTCAATACTCACAAATGCTCAACCGGCGCTCATTTCGCCACGTCCGCAATAGCAGCTCTTGCAGAAGCTTGCAACACGCTTCAACGCTTTTATTTGTCACCCTTCAAAACCTTTCACACAAACGATGGTCCGCGAGGGGGATATAACGCTGCACCACTACTACCCCCGCCGTTCGAATTTCCCCTCGTTCCCTGTCGTTGTGCAAAGTTAACACCGAGCATGGCCACACCTACCACAATCACAACTCCACCCACAACACTCACAAGCCCAACCGGACGTTGAGCACCGATACCCCCCATCTCCACGGCAGCAGCACGAGAACTTCCATTGCCCTCTATGCCAATTCCCTCCCCTCCATCACCTCCAACACTCTCCCTACGCACAAAACCTTCTGCAGAAGAGCCGTTTGCAACCAATCGAGCCGCAGTGTCACCGCCTCCCAACGCTCCATACAATCGGTTCAACCCTTGCATCGCCTGTAAAACACCTTCTCGAATTCGTTCCTTTCCTTCCATAGACCACCATCCATTCGTCTTTTCCTCCTCGTGCATAATCTCATGTTCGCTCTCTGACACCTTTCGTTCCGCTTGCGGACCGAGCGGTTTGTCCATGTCATTAATCTCTTTCTTCAGGATAGTCAGCGTTGAGTCCTCTTTCTTACTTTCGTCCAGTCCACCTTCCCTCTCCACTTTCTCCGAGTCCCGTACCTCCACTTCCACGGGCGCCTTTTCACTCGCCACTCGTTCCGGCACCCGGTCGGATATTCTGTCCGACACTGCATCCGCCACTCGATCAACTTCACGTTGGTGCTCTCTCGTCAGACCAGCTTCGCCTCTTTCACTTCTAGCCACCCCTTTCATCACAGCGATGTCATCGTCTTTAACAGCGTAGACAGCAGACCCAACAGTAGCGTATCGAACGTCCCGGCCATTACCACGCTCTTCACGTCCTTGTCTTCTTGGGTTGTCCCTTATGGCACCAATGCTGGTGGCACGTTCACCAACAGTTTGTTCCATGTGGTTCACACCTCGACTGCCCGTAGGTATCGCTTCACTGTGTTCTTCGCGAACGGGGTCTTCCTGACTTCTCATTAGCGGCCGTTCCTCTGTTTTAGCGTCACCCTTGTCCCGCTTTGCGACTCGAGCTTCGTCCCCATCTCTGTTCGAGAACATCCCTTTCCACGGAAACGCCTCGGAACTGTCAAAGAAACCAACCGTAACCACAAGCGCAAAAGCCAACAGCGGTGCTCCTCGCATCTTCATCGTGATTCTGGCTTAGCTCGCAACACCAAGAGACAAACAATCCCAAGTACAAAAGCGTAGTCGGGTCAAAAAACTCGAGCTTCCGGATCGCGCAGACCTTTCTTTGTCCTCTTCTCTGAGGATTCACAGCACCAGGCTGACTCGGTACAAGCACCTAACCTACCTTTCTGACGGATTGATCAGCAAACAACTATCGGCCTTTGAGCGCCCAACAGCTCTTGTACACTAAGCGGTTGAAACCGCGCTCTGGTTCCGTTTTAATTCGAACCAAAGTGCTGCACAACACACACTCTACAAGCTTCGATGCGACGTGCTATTAAATTACAAGCCTTCTAAATTGGCTGTCTCCGTCACCATGCAAGGAACCCCGTCACCTTAGAATTATGCTGTACAAGGGCCATACAGATCTCAACCGCAACAAGTTCACCAAACTCGAGCGGAATTTCTAACAATACATCCTTCAACGCGCATAATACCAACATACAGTGAGCCAGAAGCTACAGGCTAAGGGCAGTTGCAAAACAGGAACACTTCACGGTTTCATGAAGTGCAGCGTTTTGACATCCAACGTCCTCTTTTGTTGCTCAACGGTTGAAACCACCAACCGCAGCATCATTGATGTCGAACGAAACTCTGCCTGTCGCTGCAAATAATGTAATTTACCTTACATCGAGCCCCGGCGCAAACCTAAGTGTCGGCGTACCTTTGACGAAGTCGACCGGCCTGCTGTAACACAGCCCCCTCTTTCACGAAATAAATAGAAGCCACCTTCGTTAGACCGCACAACCTACCCAACTCAAATACCGACGTACCGTTTGTACGAATTCGTTTGGAGCAGGTGCGGCCCCGCCCCAGTTCAAGCAAACGGACTGTGTTTCATACGCTTAGGGTTACAGTGCAGAAATGTGCAGGGTTTATAATCATGGGACAGCATCTTGCGTCCACACGTGCCCACTCGTGACAGGCTGAGGAACAGCACTGCCAATCCAACAACCCCTTGGAACAACAATCGTTCTAGTAGAAACCATTGCCGCTCAACAGGGCAAAGGGCAAGTTTACACAAGCAAGTGTGCTAAGCACGGTGGAACCGATACCTGATGCCTTTCGTCGCTGCTAAACCCATTTTCTCACAAACTTCAATATGAATCATCATCACCATCATCAGTGTGCTTATATATCTTTGCGAATTATTCGCATGCGCAGCCCAAGTCTCATCCCGTGAGTGTGTTGGGAAGTGCAGGCGTCGCTTTGCCCTTGATGAGGGCGGCACTAAAGTCGGGGAAGGTCGCGTCGGTAGCAATCACTTCACCAGTAGTCTCGTCATATTCGTACGGGAACAAAACCAGATGCCCATAAGGCAGATCGGTAACACACTCAGGATCATCCGATTTGAAAGTCTCCCAATTGGTAGTAGCCAACTCACGAATGTGGTGGACGCATTCCAATGATGACGGGTTCTCGAACACATCATGATAGCCACCCAAGTGTTCCGACCAGACGCTAGCGCGGAACGCTGCCACGTCACCCTGCGGCAAGCTAGGTTCGCCGTCGGTGGGCAAATAACCATTGCTTCCCGTCGCAACGTGTTCGGGTTGCCATGCTGCAATCGCAATCTCAGTGTCTCGAGAGCCGTCCAAAGAGCGGCTATTAATGTTCGCAGAGCCAACAACAGCGACTGTATCATCAAACACGGCAAACTTGCTGTGAAGATAAATCATAAACCGACGGCTTTCCGATAAACGTTTCTCCACATCATTGCCGCCGCCATTTCCCTCTCCGCCTTCCTCAGACTCGCGATTCACAAGGCAGAATAAATTGAACCAGTCTGACACACTAGTATCACTACCAACCTCGTCAATAGTTTTCTTAACTCGAGAGGTGATGAGATTGATTGTCTTCCGCTGATGAGAGAGAATCTCCTGTACAGCAGCAGAATCCGGCGGCCCTTCCGGGTACATGGGAACACTGACATAAACAGCGAATCTTTCGCCACTACGGATCTTGGCGCAGATCTTTTCTGCAATCTCTATAGGTACCAAATGAGAGGCAAAGCCACCCCTCTGGTTGGAGTCCCACAAATGACTCGATCCTAGAAAGTATTGATTCTCAATGTAGATGAAGTGCTTCGCGGCGCGGATCTGGTGAACGTAGGCATGATGAATACTGCAGTCCGAATGGGCGTTTCGTCGCACCATCAAACCAGGTCGCTCAAGGCTAAGCTTAGTGGACGCCTCATTAATGCTTCGCAGAAGGTGACAATTAAAGTCTCCATCTTGCTTCTCGTTCTCCTCCGAAGCAAGCATAAGGGTTTCCTCCGAACGTTGGTGCAGAGAGTTCTTCATGTGATCCGGTGCTTGACGGGCCCAACGCCCCTCAAAATTGGTGAGAATATCCCATGCAGCCATTCCGGTAACGTGAGCATGAATGTCATGCCAAGGTTCCCTCGGTCCTGAATCGGACGTGACAGTGAGAGCACAAGCCTGCCAAAAGTCCGGCGGGGCATGAAGATCTTTCAAGGTGCGGAACAGACTGTGATTCTGATTGTCATAACGGCCATCAGTAAGATCCAGTCCACCAATCCAAGCCTCCAATCGACTCTTCCCAGAGTGCGGGTCATGACGCGTAACAAGGACAGTCTTCTGGTGATGAGTAAACATGATGGCGTCATTAAGATCGGCGAGGGGTCCGTATTTGGGATTTTGCCTGCCAACCTTAATACAATTGACTCTACTGTTGTCAAAGTAGGCCACAATCTCCTCATCATGCGTTCCCATCATGCCCTGATACAACTGATTGCTAGCGTATTCATCCCAGACCATGACGCAGACGGTGACGCCTTCCTCCGCTTTCTGTTTGAGCATGTTGCCCAGAGTGAGCCCGTTCCACTCGTCTTCATCGTAGTTGGTGCGCACCATGACGAGCTCCGGCCACACAGCCCAGCCCGTGATGTAAATAAGCTCGGTAGAAGACATGATAGCGCGGGCAAGTTCAGACCAGCAACGGCCATGGTGGTACTCGGGGCGGAAGGGAATAACTGGAAGATAGCCCGGCACAGAATCGGCATCCTGGTAAAAACGGACGCGCACGCCCTCACGCAGCGGAAAATAAAGCTCCTGCATGGCGACCGAAGCGTAGTCATCAAGCTCAGAAACGGGGGTGTAAATGACGGTGATGCGCAGATCACCAAAGAATGCGGACTCGGACACGTCGGGTGGAGAGTCCGGTGCATCATCTTCGTCACTGTGATCGCCACCGACTTCCTCCTCAAGAACCTCCCTGACGTAAGGGCCGAGCGGAAACCAATCCGAAATTGAGCGTTCTTCACTGATGCGCGCCGCGGTGATGGACAGCATGCTGAGATGCTTGACCTTGGACAGAATGGAAAGCGGCCCAGTTCGCTTTGCAGCCTTGACTCGGAATTCCAAGGCCGAAAAGTCGTGACACACATCGAAGACGATTGTGGAATTCCACTGCGGCGAGGAGGTATTGTCAATGACGCGCGTCTGCATGATCTTGTTATAGCCCAGTTTGACGGAGACGTACGGATCGACGCCATCAATGGAGGAGGTGACGGCTCGTTCAAGGCGCTCGAAGAAGCGGGAGGTGCCCGTGCCCTCCACGTTTCTGGCCTCGTGCACGGAGACGGAGAGCTTTCCGTGCAGAAAGGCGCCGATAGCCGGCTGCGTCTCGGACGGATTTCCGGAGTAGGCGCGCTCTTCCATGGCGAACGACGACGACGAGGACGATTTTTTCGAAGAGCTTCTACGGCCGAATCTGCCAAAGGTGCCCTTGACGGAGGGGAGCAGCCCCATATCGAGCGTCAGCTTCACAACGAGACGATCAGGCGATACGCAGCACACGCGGGGGCGATGGAGCGGCTGGAGCGGCTGGAGCGGCTGCCGACCGCCCGGCCAGCCGCCAAGGCCCGAACAGAAACGTCATGTGCGCAGCCGCCCACACAGCAATGCCAATCCCCAAGTTGCACAGCGGAAACGCCTCGCCACGTGGCCACCTCTGCCACGCGCGCCACGTGGCCACCTCTGCCACGCGCGCCACGCGGCCAGCTCCGCCACGCGATCCCACGCGCGCCAGGCGGCTCTTGCAATTGGCGGAGCGGTGCGCGCGCCGGTGGCTGCGCGCCGCGCCACGTGGGGCGTTGGCACGGCTGTACTGCAGCGCGACAGCAGCGCTGTTGGAGTCCAACAGTTGGACGCCACGCGCGCGCCACGCCACGACGCCTGTTGCGCACTGTGCGCACGCGCGCGCGCTCAACTCGCCCGTTCTCGTTGCACGCCCGCACCGAACAACTCGCCTCCCGCTCCCCGCCGCGCTCCACGCCGCCGCCGCTCCCCAGCTCCAACCCCAAAACTACCGCCCCCGCCGCCACCATGTCAACCGGCGTCAATCACCTACGCTCCCCCGAGCAACGGCGCAGCGACCATCTCACCATCCTCACCCGACGCGCCCCCCCGCCCCGTACCTGCGGCCGCTTCTTCAAGGTGCCCGCCGACAACCCCGTGCGCATCCACGCCATAGACCCGTTCGACTCCGACGCAGACACCGACGGTCCGCCCTCCGATTCGTTTGCATGGCGTCGTGAGCACTCCCGCATCCGCACAAGCTCCAGCGTCAACAGTCTTTCCTCCCGCATAGACACCGATTGTCCGCCCCGCCGCCCGCGTCGCCCCTCCACCCCAACCATACTCCCTCTTTCCCGCGACAGAGCCGTCAGTTTCTACGGCGCTAAATCTGCGACCGCCCCCGCTCCCACCGCCGATGACGTCTTGGGCGCCATCAGTCCGCAACGTCTCAAGCAGCTTCTGGGCGACGATTACGCCCTGTTTTGCCCGTCCGTCAATTCGAAACACGCGCAACAGGCGCAAACGCCAACGCATGCGCTTGCACACTCCTCTTCTACTAACACGCTCTACGTGTCGGAGCAAACCGGACTCCCCGTCTCGCTCGTGTCGGACGGCAGTTTTCGCGCCGAAAGTGATGATGAGAAGGATGTCGAACAGCTCAGTCGTCAACTCATCGCTCGCTACAATCGCTCAGCCCCACAATCTCCATCCGTCCCGCTTTTCGTTGAAGAAATTGGTCGAGTGCCGCGCGTGGCCGTGGTGGACGGAAAGGCGCGTCGCATTCGAGTTCGCAAACCGAATGCCGCCTCATTTCGCGCAATGCCCTCGCACGCCAACAGCATCATAGCGCGCTGTTTCGGGCGTTGCGTCAACAAGCACACGGACGAAGAGCAACGTCGCGCTCATATGCTCGGTGTGAATGTGCTTAGAAAGGCTTTGCAACGTGTGGGTAGGTGGAGTGAACAGCAGCACTATCGTCGCCCCCCGCCACCCGCCGTGCCGGATAACATAGATCGAGTGGACAACAACAAACATCACTTCCTCAACTGATCGCGAGCCCGCTTCGTCCATGTCTGTAAAGCTGTATTTGTAATGTTAGCCCTTAACTCGTAATCTGTGTACCGAAGGTACCAAAGGTACGCGCCCTAGGTATGTAATCTGAACTTGCACGTGATGAATGGCCTAATGTCGTGCTTGTTGAGCTTATTCAGCAAACGTACCGGTACCGTGAGTCATGATATCGACATCAACCCTTTTTATTACTTGTTTCATTTGTTCACTCGTCTGCTTCATTCCCCGCAAATGCCGCGCGCCCGAATCTTCTTGTGCTCGTCACCTTCACAGGGCGCAAGTTTTTTACGGAGCTGCTTGTAACGTTGGTGCTTTGCTCACCGCCGTTGGAATACCTTCCTGCGGTCCATGGAAACAAGGTGCACACCTCTTTGCCGTATGACCGTCGTAGATACGTGTAGTGAGTCACTGCTTACCCTACATCCGCCGCGCTGACAGCTTGTATCCAAATAACCCTCAAAAGGACGAAGCGAGAGCTACACAGCTAACCCTCTAGCTAGCTAGAGTCTGGTGATATCTAGCTAGTGGGCGTCACAGAGTACTCGCCGCGTGTGTGGCCGATGCTCCACTACAGGTAGACGGTTACCGACTGTTAACTTTTCTCCTCCTCTGCTGTAACGTGTGCGAGTAAAAGCTGTAACTCGAGGTCATGATCACCATGAGCGACCAGTGCAACACGAATTGTATACCCGAATGCATACACCAGTCAAACAACGATCCCTCTCACGATACAACTCGGAATTAAGCTCCATCCGCTCCAGGAGTGCCACGCGCAGCAGGGACGACGCAGTAGAGAGCGTTTGAAACGTAGAACGGAGTCGGGATGCCAACCTTCTCCCGGAAGGTGTTTCATAGAGGGATAATAATACGCAGAGAGGTACGAGCTCTGCATCATTTCCAACTCGCTCGCCCATTGGCCCGTCGCGCCGCTTGGCGTTTACCAACCGGCGCAATAAAACGCGTTCCGAGCTGTGATTGGTCAATGCCCATCCCAAGATTCGTCCTGCGTCACCATTCATTTCCTGCCCACGCCGCTTGTGGCACACCAGCAGCATCACACACCTCACAAAGCGCTTGACCATTATTATTAACTAACCTCAGCTCCATGCCGCGAATACGCGAAGCCGAGCACACGCGAAGCCGCTCCTCTTCACATTGCGCAGCTCCCGTCGTGAGCTCAACTCCATCACCTTCTCCCCCCACAACTGTAGCGTCTTGTACGATGAGTCCCGCCGCCTTCGTCGCCCCTACTCCCGTCCTTGCTCGCTCCTCTTTCGCGCCGTCCACCTCACAAAGGCCTGCTAGCAGAGCCCACGCACGTCGAGTTACTCCGCGCGCTGCCATCGATGTCCCAGCCCCAAAGAAGGGGGAGGTCGTAATCTCCCCTTCAATTCTGTCCGCCGACTTCTCCAAGCTCGGTGATGAGGTTCGCGCCATCGATCAAGCCGGCTGTGACTGGGTTCATGTCGACGTGATGGATGGTCGTTTCGTACCCAACATCACCATTGGTCCGCTCGTTGTAAAGGCTCTCCGACCAGTAACCAACAAGCCACTCGACGTTCACCTCATGATTGTTGAACCCGAACTCATTATTCCCGAGTTCGCGAAGGCTGGCGCCGACATCATCTCCGTCCACTGCGAAGGAGAGAGCACAATCCATCTCCACCGAACTCTCAACCTCATCAAAGATCTTGGCTGCAAGGCCGGTGTCGTTCTCAACCCAGCCACGCCAGCATCCGCCATCGAATACGTACTAGAACTATGCGATCTGATTCTGGTCATGTCCGTCAACCCTGGATTTGGCGGCCAAGGATTCATTGACACGGTTGTCCCGAAAATTGAAGCCATTAGAAAGATGGCCGATGAGCGTGGCTTGAACCCGTGGATCGAGGTTGATGGTGGTATCAAGGGTAACAATGCTTACAAGGTTGTTGAGGCTGGCGCCAACTCTCTTGTGTCCGGCTCTGGCGTGTTTGGCGCGTCTGATTATGCTCAAGCTATTTCTGAGATACGCGCGGCAAAACGCCCGGCTGCTGCAATGGTGTAAATACTTCCGTTTCCAAACTGCTGTCATTGCTAGCGATCTCTTTCTTTTGGGGGCTTGTTCCTCACACATTCGTTGTTCGCAGTAAACAAAACGCATAGTTCTTTACCTTCACCGACGACAAGAGCACGTGGACTTTTTACAACTATTGGTCACGAACAGCGGCCGTAGATTTGGACTCGCTCTTCTGCGATGAGCTCATAGTTCTCTTCTCCATGAGCGAGAATGCTGACCACAATTTCGAATGCCTCCATAAGAAATCGAATGCACACTGAATTCTACAACTTCGTTGGTAATGGTCGAAATCTCACTGTTGTAGGTTTTCTAAGATTTGTAGCAAACTGACATGAGCATTACCTAATTCTCCCGAAGAAGCCAGGGATGCTGCTGCATCTGATAATGTTTCGCACTGCAGATGTACCAGCAACGCAAGGAGGAAAAAGTTTACGTAAAGAATGCCTGGCCGTCCAATCAAAGACTCAAGCATTGTAATCGGAAGGGCTTTGACGTTCGTATGGGTAGTACAACAGTTGACTACTGCTGGTCCTGGTAACCAGCTCGAAATTCTAGGGTTCCTAACTACGCCAAGAACCACTTTGTCCAGAGCTGACGATCGGTTTGATGAAATCGGCCCTTCGACGCCTATGCAAGGAGCTGTTGAATACCGCTTACTATTCTTCCGTCCGGAATTGTAAATGGGAACCCATCAACTCTGCATCAACTGGGATTCAGATGGAGTAGTCAAGTCCGATGCTTTGAAACACTGATTCCAAACTTGCAGGTTGACTATATACCATTCACACATCTATGAACACCGAAACTGAGATCCTTACATTCACTTCGTAGTCATTGCTTGTTTGTCATCAAAATTGTTCACAGCTCGCAACGGGGTTTTCTATAGATTACTGCATTCAGTTTGTCCCGTCGAGTCTTGGTCTCGAAACTAGCTTGTGTCCGACGCTCAGCATCAACTTGAAGAAGAACACCATCCCTATACATCCCGTAGCTATCATTGCATATTTTGCTTTCAAAGGTTTGATAAGCGTGTATCCAACACATGCAAGTGAGAAAAAGAAGAGTACAACATGGGGAAGGTATTTTTCCCAAACAAGCAACGGATCAGCTTTTGACTTAACGGACTCCAGAATCTGTGGCGTCAATGACCGCTCTGCTGTTGATGGCAACGGCACAACCCCCAGGATGATGTCAATTCCATCCTGCCTTCTTCCATCTAAAAAGTTCTGATATATATAGCGCCTAAGCGCGCGGACACCGTCTTGAGCCATTCCCAGTTTCGATCGCTTTCCGGTTCGCGTATAGTCTGTTTTGAGTGCACCAGAGCCAGCATAGACCTGAGATAGAGCGTTGGCGTGGTCCGCCCAGGTGTCCTTGAATTGCTTTTCAAAAGAATCGAACTTGGCAGCGGAGCATGAACCCACATTGCTATCCAATACGCCCATTACCTTCAGAGCTGCGTCCATTATTCGATGGGCAATAGCGCTTTGAACAACGTTTGTTCGATCTAAACTATCAATGCAGTTGGTGCGAATCACGCCACGTTGACGCCTAGCAATTCCAGAAGCAGTTCCATCTTTGGTATAAAAGTAGCTATAGGCGCCCAAGTCGGAATCAATGGAAGGAAGAAGGTCTTGGTCAACCATTTCGTATTTCATGCCTTTGGTCTTGGTATGAAAGTCCCATGGAACGAAATGCAACTTTGAGTTTTGCATGAGTTCCACTGCTGTCTTAAGTGCTTTATGAAGCATAGCTTCGCCACCATTGCCGTCAACGAGAGAAATGGCAGTAACTGTTCCATACTGCTCGAACAGCGAGTCAAAATGTTTCTCAAACGCCTTCTGGCACAGACCCCCTTTGCCGCCAGAATCTACTTCCTTGAGAACTGCCTTTGGTTTGTACTTTATATTGGCCTCCTGTTTCCATAGCAGTGGTATACTACCACGGATCTGGACATAACTAGAGTAGGCATCTCCATGACTTATAATTTGCTCCGTTTCAACAAAGTTGCTGACGTTTCCGTGTATATCTGCTCCGCGCGCAGTATATCGTAGTCCTGGTCGATCAGCGCTTCTCCGCGCAATCAGGGCAAGTTGAACAGATTTTCCATTCACAACATCCGTACGCACGTCAACGTATCCCAGAATAAGCGGGACAAGCCAAGACACAGCTCCAATGTCCATGAGCTTCTTGGCAGCAAAACGATTCCACACGAATCTGAGATCGGCTCGTAGAAAATCGGGGGCGGCCGCAGCGTCATCGCTAGCGGAGGCAGCATCTGCTCTTTTCTGTGCGGATTTAGTAAGGTCAAGTTGGTGCGAGAAGTAAAACCCAGGGAGACTTACAGCAGCATTAATCATTCCCTTGAGCAGATTCTCCTCGGCCATGTGCTGCTTGGTGAGATTCAGTTGCGTGGCGAGCTTCTTGATGAGTTTGGGTCCTCGGACGGGAATGGCTTCAAGCTTTTCTACACGCCATACCGGTTGCTCCATGATGGAGCCGACTGACTTGCGCTTGGAAATGACGAGCAAGTAGGCATCGTGCAAGGATTCAATAAGGCCTACAAGACCATAGATGACGCGCTGGCTGTCAGGTTCGGCCAGTGCGGCACATTCGCTACGTTCTCTGACGGATGCGTTGAGAGTGGATCGATCGATGAAAAGAAGTTGCTTGTTCGGGAGGACTGATTCGGCTGGCTCGACAGTGATCCAGCGCGGAGAAGTGGATAGAACAAGGGTCTCGGTTGTCATTTGAGGGGCTGCTTGACGAGAGGCAGGTGTTACAGATCGCTGTTTGCAAGTCGGATGAATGCAGCGCCGAACGGGCGGGACAGCTTTTGGCAGTGTGCGTAGCAGAGCGCGGGGTTGACTGGAACTTGAAGAGCGATACAGCAAGCGAGGAAGGGGAACCGGCGCCACAAAAGTAGGGTGAGCGCAACGGTCGGTTCGGGACATGAGCGATGAGCTCTGGTGTCGGCGATGTACGCAAGTGGAACCGGCGTTAAACGCACCAGGCGACAAGGGTGGTAGATGTGAGGGCTGTGGGAGCTATCGGCAGTTGTGCGCAGGCGTTGTCGTGTTCAAGATGAATTGAATACTACACAGATGCGGTTTGATTTCGGCGCATGCGGGAAAGTGCTCATCTAGACACTAGTAGAGTGCGAGCGCATCCAAATTCTAATTGTACATTTCCTTTTATCAATGTAGTAGGTGTGTACGCTGTACGGTGGATATCATATCTGTAGCCAACCACGTCGATGGGCGCGAAGAGCTGGGCACCTTTCACAAGTAGCCCACCCTTGCAGTCTTGGAAGTGATCTTAAGCCACAACTCCCGGCGCCGCGATTGCGTTGAAAGGTAACTGACTCTTCCAAATTGCTATATTGGATCAAATGCGCAAGAACAAGTTTGCTTTGCAGAGATTGAGTGATGTTGGTTCGCAGGCCCCGGACTGCTAACAGTTCTCGATCTGAGCAGGCCCATTTACTACAAGTGAAGTGGAACGGGAGGGAAGACGGCTGGATGCTGAAAAGCTCTATGAGTTGGCTATTCTTGCGACATCGCGGGAACAAGTATCTTGAAATGCATCGGTTGTCTTATCCGCGCCTTTTTGTTTTGTAATCTGCTGCATCCGAACATTCTGATATCTTCAGGCGAAGTGCCTTTCTGGTAAAAAGTTAAACAGTATACACCCCTGGTAATACCGTTGAGCACCGTTGGTACCTTCGGTAACAAACCTCGACGAGTTCCAGGAGCGCGTATCCTTTTCGCGGTTGGCGAAGGTTGGCGGACAGCGATTGCGTTTGGACGAGGACGGTTTGAGTCAATTAGTTAAGATATTTGCCCAAATTGAAATGTGTATTGCGCAATTAGCCCTTACACCGTTAGTGGAGAAAGCTGCAGCGCCCTTGTAGATCCGCTGCGTCGATCCGGTTTCGTTTGTTTTTGGCAGTGAATCAATCCAAAGCTTGAACCAGTCGTGCGCACGTCTGGCACAGCAGTTTGCTCCTTCTCGCTGACGGTGACGGCCACTCGGATCGCACTCGCATTTCCCCCCAACGTCCCGTTTATGTTTGCCGCTCAGCGCCATTCCCGCCCCAACTGGATCTTCTCAGTAGCTCTGCGGTTTCCCTCCACATCCCCCGCATATCGGCTTCCTAGGCACTCAACAACATGACTACCGCCCTCGAGAGGCAATGCACGCTGCTGCTGCAACCGGGCATGCAAGGCGATGACCTCAGTAGCCTAAAGCAACAGCTGGAAACCGGAAGCGCCGAAGAAAAGCAAGAAGCATTGAAGCATGCCATTTTCATGCATTTAAGCGGAGAGCCTGTACCGGGCATGCTCATGCTCGTCATTCGTTTCGTTCTTCCCCATGAAGACACCCATCTTCGCAAGCTCGGCCTCTACTACCTTGAAATTGCCGATAAACATGATTCCGAAGGTAAGATGCTCCCGGAAATGATATTGGTATGCAATATGGTTCGTAACGAACTTGTCCACCCCAACGAATACACCCGAGGAAACGCCCTTCGCTTCGTATGCAAGATTCACGACGCCGAAATTCTGGAACCGCTCATCCCCGCCATTCGACAGAACCTTGAACATCGTCACTCTTTTGTTAGGAGGAATGCTGTGCAGGCTATTCTCACCATTTTTGAGAAGTTTGAGTTCCTCATTCCAGACGCGGCGGAACTTGTTGAAGAGTTTCTCGCCAATGAGGGTGACCTTGCTGCTAAGAGGAATGCGTTTGTCATGCTCTGCCAATCAGATCAAGAGAGAGCTATCGCATACTTGAATCGCAACGCGGATGAGATTTTGGTGTGGGGCGCAACTCTTCAACTCTCCGTTCTCGAGCTCGTGCGACGCGTCTGTCGCACCAATCCCATGGAGAAGGGGCACTACATGAAAATCATATTCAGCCTTCTTCAGAGTTCATCTGCCGCTGTGGTTTATGAAGCTGCGAACACTATTACCGCATTATCAAATGCTCCATCCGCAGTGCGGGCGGCTGCCCAGTGTTATAGTAATCTCCTGGTGTCGCAAAGCGAGACAACAGTCAAGCTGATTCTTTTGGAACGCATCTGGGAGCTACGCAAGTCGCATATGAATGTACTGCAGGAATTGGTGATGGATTTCCTGAGAGCACTGGCATGCCCGAGCTTGGAAATCAGAAAGAAGGGGACAGAGCTTGCTATGGAATTGCTCACAAAACGTAACGTGGAGGAAGTAATGGGAATTCTATGGAAGGAACTGGTGAGAACCATCTCTTTAGATAAGACAGTCGAAGGGCAAGCCGTAGTCAAGTATCGCCAGTTGCTGATCAAGGCTGTGCATATGGGTTGCATGCGATTCCCGGAAGTTTGCGAGTCGGCTGTCAACGTGCTGGCAAACTTCTTCTCCGACTCTTATGACGAAGTTGCAAATGATGTCGTGCTTTTCTACAGAGAAGTTTGTGAAAGATATCCCGACTTGCGCGCTACAGTTCTGTCTAAACTGCGTGCCACAGTTCCTTCGGTTAGTAACGCGAATGCTGTTAGAGTGGCCCTGTGGGTTCTTGGGTCGTACAGCGAGGACTTGAAAGACATCAAAGAGGCCTTAGATGCGATTGTTTCTTGGATCGGTCAGCTTCCTTTAGCCATAAACGTCGACAAGGAGACGGAAGATCGTGAAGACAAGGAACCACAACCTCGCAAAACTCGACCGGTTGTACTGGAGGATGGAACTTATGCATCCCAAGCTGCTGTATCAACTAGCGAAGCCAAAGGAAAACGCGACGGCACAACTCAATCGCAGCGCTTATCTGACTCTTCGATTCGGGACTTTTTGCTACGAGGAGAGAATACTATTGGTGTTGCAGTGTGCACAGCACTCACGAAACTCTGGTTCAGGCTGAAAGGCGCCGAGGGCGTCCCTGTGAAGTTTGTCAATCGCCTTCGCGCGCAAGTCATGCTTGTTTGCACGTCTGTGCTACAAAAGGGCAAGTCCTCCGACGACTCGATACCGATGGACAAAGGAACTCGGGAGCGTTTGATTTCCTGCATAAATGCTGTTTCTTCTTCAGGTGATTCCAGTGATGTCTGGCTGAACTCTTCGTTGTACGCTTTCGACGATCTCGTGCGTATGAAGGATAAGGAGAGGGATGATCTCGCGGCCGAAAAGGCCAAAAGCATGCAGTCTCCCGTCCAAGACGTCATTGACTTCAGACTGCTTCGTTCTCGTCGCACTAACAAGACGCCCTATGGTGACGTAGATGTGGACCAGGTGGCATTAACTTCTGCAACTTTCGGCACTTCGCAATCAAAAGCCATTCAGCCCTCTCGCGTTGTCCAACTAACTGGCATGAGCGATGCTGTGTATGCTGAGGCACAAATTACTGTTCAACAGTACGACATCATAATCGACGTGCTTATCATCAACACAACAACAGACACGCTCCAAAACCTCACATTGGAGATTGCTACTATGGGCGATCTCAGACTTTGTGAGCGCCCTCAAGCTTGTACGATGAGTCCCGGTTCTACGAAGAAGATTCGAACAAATGTGAAAGTTTCGTCGACTGAGAGCGGGATCATATTCGGAAACATTGTATACGACGTTGCATCAGGGTCTCAGTCGAAGTGCATCATACTGAACGATATACATGTGGATGTTATGGACTACATCGAGCCGAGAGAAGTCAGTGACGCTGATTTCAGGTCCATGTGGGCGGAGTTCGAGTGGGAGAATAAGGTTGCGGTGAATACGTCCTTCACCGATCTCGCTACGTTCTTGAATTTTATAACAGAATGTACGAACATGCGCTGTTTAACACTTCGTGGCATCGAGGAGGAGAGCGGTTACCTGGCCGCGAATTTGTACGCTAGATCGGCGTTTGGAGAAGACGCTCTGTTGAACCTTTGTGTCGAAAAACTTTCAGATGGCAGCTTGTCTGGTAATATCCGAATTCGCAGCAAGACTCAAGGCATAGCACTAAGCTTAGGAGATCGAATCACTCTCCGCCAAAGTAACGTGACGGAAGGAAAATAATGATTCTGTTACCACCATTCAGATCAGCATAACTTTCGCCCGTTTTGATGCGCAACAATACGACTAAAGTATGAACAAGATTCTCTTGAATGATTAAGCCAAATAAAAGTGAGTGCCAAGGACACAAGTGCTTAAAAAAACGATTCTGCACCAAGATATACACTCCGCGCGAGTGACCTTGAGGAAGTAAGGGAGATGCGGAGAACTCTGCTGCACCAACCGGGAGCCAATACACGCAGACAAACGATAGTCAGAACATGGCCAGATGAGCTGCTTGTACATCTGGAGAGGCAGAGGGGTAGAACAACCTTTGCGGTTGCTTCGGAATTAGGGGCACTGCCTATATAAACACACACGTGCAGGTGCAAACATCTGTCCAACACACGGCCACGGCAAACGCGTCATCGACATAAGAAGAGTAGGGTAGGAGTAACCTATGCATATTTGCGATCAAGAAAGCATGGTTTCTCCAGGGACACACGCAACCCGCCTTCACGTGGTGTGTCTGAATCCGAGTCGCGACTAAGAGGCCGGAACGAAATGGGCTCGTTCATGGGTCTCCTGCGGAGACCACGGAATTCGGGGTTACTGTCCAGGAGAGGAATACCTTTTCGTGGAATGCGAAGTGAATTCATCACCGCATGCCGGGCCGCCTTCACGCGATGTAACCTATCTCCCTCCCTTTAAGGAAACGAACATGGCCGTTGTTAAAAAATGGCTACAGCCAGCGCCGGCCTCGTCCTTGTCCTTTTGCAGAAGTCTTACCGTGCTGTTAGAATCAAGAACACGGTCCACATAGAACGACAACAACAATCGTATGAACCTCCATCGAAGCCCTAGGGCATATGCCGCCCGTCGAAGTGTGCCGACCTTCCGTCAATCGATTGTTTATCTTCGAGGATAGCCTCGGGGCTGCTTGACGACAGCATGCTTCTTTGCTTCTTCGAGTTAGATTTTACCACGAAGTCGCAACGTGCGCCTGCAACAACCAAAAACCAAACCTTGGTATAAACAAATAGAGTAATGTATCTACCACCGGTAACTAACGTGAACTAAACAGTTGTAAACCGCTATTGTTGTTGTGAGTGTGAATGACTCCAGAAGTGAGAGGCGATATTCCTCTTCCCTTAGGATGCACCCTCACCCCTCGCCCCCGGCGGTGGGGGGCTGACCGGCCCTGACCACGAGTTAAACAAAGTTGTCTCTCACTCTTTCCCTCATTGAGACATTTGCTAAGATGATTAACCTGTCATAAATATCTACTGCATCAGCCCCAACGTACAGTTGCGTCACGTACTCTAGCCACATATGCTTTCATCTTTGGTGGTGGGGTATCTTGATGAGTCTTGCGTGCATTCAGGCATCCACAGCGCTTTCAGCAACAGGATGTAGATCATCTCTGCTCCAGAGATGATTTACATTCTGTGGGTTGTTAAGTTGCAGAGACTCTGCAACTTAACAATACGCTGGCCACAACATCTCAGTACTCCACAACGTACTCGTTTGAGAAGAGTTGCAATGGTGGGCCCTTATCTGCAAGCAACCAAGAAGACTTGTTGAGCTCTACGCGTTAGCTTGGGTCAACAATGGAACAGAAGACAGTGGGCACCATGACTCTACTTCTTCTATTCGTAGGTCTGGCCTTTATTGTGAGGAATGTACAGAGACTTTTAATGCCTCTCTCTCTCTCTTTTACGAACACGCATACATTAATTCCTCGTAGCGCGGGGGTTTGCTAAGAACCCCAACAACCTATAATACTTACTCCGATACCGTAGCCACGAACTACAAACCAGCAGCCGTGCTACATTCACTGTGCTACATATGATACGAAGAAAGTATTAGGTCCCGTAGGTGTCTTCAACCGCTGCAGCGTTTCGTTTCCGACGACTATCGCCTTCTTCTCTTCACCTCTTCATTCACCCTCTATAGAGATGGTCGGTTAAAGGGCACACCACGACAAGGCGCATGGCATGTTCCACGTTGGCCGCCATAGAAACCATTGACGACGTCATTTGCCCACTTCTCATATCATCGGCGAGATCAGACAAACGAACCGCGCGTACCTCGCATCATCATCCGATCCCCTGTATCTACATGCCCCAGTACTAAGTTACTTCTCGCTACTTCTCCATATCGGGCCTCGTCGTTTCACGCGTGTGTCCCCTGGCTTCATTGCTATATTAGTGTGCTCTGCACAACAAGACCTTAGAATTCAAAGCGAGTATCAGATCAGATGATGTACCAGTTTGCACGCGTCTGATGCGTCTTGGAAGAATACGGGATTTGGTTATTCGCTCTAATCGAGTGTTGAGCCTAACACCCAAGTACAAACCATTATACATAGTTGATTTCTTTGGCGAGAAGTTCCTCGTCTTGGCGGATCTTGACGCTATTCATGAAGTTTGCATGACTCGTTCACTTCCCAAGCGCTAGGCGCGATTCCGTCGCAGTTTCTTGGCTCGATCGGAGTAAGGACTGTTTTTAACATGAATGGTGAACAGCATCTGGCCAAAGCAGTATTGTGTAGGACCACCATAATTTTCCTCTACTTCACGACTGTCGTATATTTCTACAACGGGGGGTTACAATTGTCGTGCCCCACCTGGAACCACGATCAGCATGATACCGGATCTCTCTGCTCCGAATGTGACTGTGATGGGAGTTCATTCAGGAGCACCCGGTAAGCCCAGCAGTTGGCACATGCAGTTCCAATCAGCTAAGGTGTCCTGACTCTTCGAGAATGCTGCGAAGGACTATAAAGTTACTATGAGCATGCGCCAGGCGGGGAAGTCAAGTGGAAATGCGATAGGGATGCGATTGGGTCTACTAGGGCAACTTTGATGATCAGCCTTCTACAGCCAAGAAGATAATCCTGTTGCCTCTGAATTAGGGGCACTGTTCACGTAAATACTCACAGACGCACTTCAAAGACTCAGGATGCTCCCTGAAGAACACTGGATTACATTTCAGAATGCGTGAGAAGCGGTCGCAAGATTGAAACTTTCACGGGTTTCGAACAACGTTTCCTCTCCATTATCATTCAATGCTGCTGCCGCGAAGGAATCGCATAGTCGTCATTAATTGATTGTCAGACAAGACCCGGGATGTCGTTAAACTCGCCCAGGCAATTGGCGGACTAGTCCAGGCAGTCGGCGGACCGACGGCCCCAAGCGACCTGGGTGGCACTGTCCAGAAAAGGCTCCCGCTAAGCTGTGCGAAACAGAAGGCACGACGCACGCGCTTCCCCGAAGATCTTGCCAGCCTTTCCCTGAATTTTCCCGGAAGAATCAGGAAGTTCTCGCAAAAACTGAGGAGCCAGTCTTACCTCACGCAGCCTCGCGGCGGTGTCTAAACAAGCTTGAGCATCGCGTGGATGTTGGAAGAACACAAGCCCACCCGTACGGGGACCTGAATGGTTTTACAAAGGTCTTAGGCCGGTTTTACTGCCCGACATCGCCACGGGTAAAGAGGTAATGGTGTGTAGAACGTCGTTAGTGCTTCTAGACGACGAAAACGAGGCACATTGCAATCTGCCTTGTTGTGGTGTGCCCCTTAGCTGACGTCATCTGGTAGAAAGGGAAGGAATGGCAGAGAAATGGATAGAAAGGGCGAGCCGCCTCAACACGAAATGGATCCGATGTCGGGTCTTCCCGTAGAAGCTTGGTGCTGATCTTTCAATGTTCCGAGACAATAGCTAGTGAGCGCAACACGGCTGCTGCAAGGTGAGAGCAAGCAGCACTCATCGGCTACATTCCAGTGACATGAATGGAGAATGGTACTACGGAACAGAGAAAATCTTTCTTCTCCGTGGAGCTTTTGGTGATACATAGAATTCACGGTGCTAGAAGAAAAAAGGCTCCCTTGTAGTGTTAGATTCTAGCACAACACCGTAATCAGGGAATGTGTTCCCACAAAGAAGAAGAAGATTGTCAGACAGCGAATTCAGTCATCTCGAGTCGCATGTTGACGCTTTCCACAGTGAGGTGGTCACATTGCCCTTTTCGCCAGCGCGCACCCGTGCCGCTCTTCTTCGCCAAGAATTAGCGATCGCATCCATGAGTATGATTAAAGATAAACTATTTCACAAGAACTAAGTCGGTACTCTTCGAGATGCACCTGGCAATACGTCTAATTCAAAGGAGAGCAACGCAGGTGCGATAACGGCTATAGCTAAGGCGTCATCATTGAGAACCGGTGAAAAGATGTCTGTGGCTGACTACCAAGAGCTGCGGGCAGTATGTGTGTGTGTGTGTTTATATGAGCTCGCGTCTCCAATTCCAAGACTACGGTAGGGGTTACATTGAGAAGAACCCCTCTCTCTCTAGATATACCAACAGCTTTTCTGGCCATGTCCTCACTATTGATTCGGCGTCAGAGCCCTGCCTCTCTCGGAGAGGCGGGAGCTCTCGACGCCGGGATGCCGCTCTTCGGCGGCATCCAAGAACGAAATGGTCTACACTATTAAGTATGTTGAGCCCACATCCGAGTGGGCAGAAACATTTCCTGTTGTTGTGAAAAGTGGAGACTGGATGTAGCGTCGGAACGTGACTTGTAATATATCTGCGACAGGGCTGCATGCGCCCTTCTTAGAGTCAATACCTTTGATAGTGTCTCTGGGACTGCGCTTACTGGCTCTGTGCTAGTAAGACGGACGCGGGTTCTCTGTTTCACTTCCAGGAAGTCGATCTCTTTCGGGAGCGGCTGCGCTAAGGGGAGACCAAGGCTCTTCTTTGCAAGTTCGTCGGCAGCGTCGTTTTGTGGCAACCCGCAGTGTCCCGGTATCCACACAAGTTGACATTAGCAATAGTTAGTTATCAATGTCATGCACTCAGAGATGTCCTGTAGCTGGCGTGTTTGGCGTCGTTGGGACGTTTGCAAGCCTTGAACGAGGCTTTTCGAGTCCGTAGCAAATCTGATTGTCCCTCTCCAGCCACAGTAAACTTTCACAGCAATATCGGAAGGTATTGCAGCTTTGGTTGACCGAATTTATCACACAAACCACCACATTTCCGAACTACGTATTAGAGATTGGTATTACGCTACGTAACAATTAAACTAATGTACCAGTAAAAGACAGAGAGAGAGATTGGTAGAAATGAAAGTCTTCAAGATTCTCTAGCTGCAGAGAAAGGACGAAGTATTGAAGAGAATGAAGACGAACTATCAATAAGTCAGTAGATTCAAGATATGCCACTGATTCTGGGTGTAACAGGAAAGCTAACCCACTACTTCGCGGGATGAAGCGTATCTTGTAGATGGACATAAATTCTTGCCGCAGTGTTCGTGGTCTATTTTTGCTGACGTAAACCTTTCTGAAGAAAGCAAAAGCTTTGGCGTTGTTGAAAAAGTCAAGAGCGGTGGACGGGTCTGGTTTCCTCATCGATTCACAGTGCTTGAGCTCTTGTTCCATGCATGTATACAGTTGTTTGTGGCGGACGGCACCTAATTCTGACTTTGACGTATTAACTCTTTAAGAAGCTAGTCTCTGCCGCGAAGGCCAGGCTCTCGATGCATACCAATTTGCGGATCAACTTTTTTCCATCTGGAGTCGCACCAGGAGCCAGATCGGCAAACCACGGCCGGCAGATTAATGGATTGTGCCCCAACCGCATTGACATCTCCGCGCAGTGCTAATCAACGAAGCGACGACTTGGCATCTTCGCTCTGCAGATGAGTCGCAACAGACCTAACGCCAAGACTTTCAGCTGGAAGAGTTCAATACAGTCTACCTCCGTATCTTACCCCACTTCCGAAAAAAAATCGTAATATATCAGCACGTAGGTAAATAAGGGACAGTTTCAACAAATTTAAAATGAATATAACTTCTTGAACTCCATTGCATCTGGTTTTTTTGTGACATGTAAGCTTGGAGGATATCCTACGGGATAGCCAAGATTTGGGGTCAGACGGTGTCAAACAACCATTGTTGAATGAGATTTTTGCTACGACAAAGTATCCCCTTAAAGTACACCTTTTGAGGTAAAAAAGGGACACTGTCAAGCACTGTCGAGCGCCATTGGCGCCCAAAAACAGCTTCAAACTTCAGTAGCTCCCTGACGCTGCGCCGCCCGTAACCTCGCCCACTGACGCCGATCGGCCCGTGAACGGCTAAATTGCTCCCATCGCAATCCACAATTTGACAGCCAACGCGCAAACAGCTCTTTTTCTCTCTGTGCCTTAGCCCGCTGTTCTGCTCTGCGAACATTTTCTTGCTCCCTTTGCTCTCGTCGAGCTTCGGCCTCGGCCGCCCTGGCCGCACTTTCTACAATTGTAGCCCTCTTTTCTAATTGCTTCGCCTTCAGCCTATCTAATACAACCCTTGTAGTAAGTAATGCACCTGCCGTCGTAACCAACGTTCCGTTCTTAACTACTACACCATCTGACCTCAACATGTTCCGATTTTCCACATAATATTTCACCAGAGCAAGTTAGTTTTCATTTGCAACCTCTTGACAAAACGCTGTTCCAATGTTTGTTATATCCGTCTTCTTGATAACTTCCGGATTTGCCGTTTGCTTGTGCGGATCCCACAACCCGCAAGCCTCAAAACCCTTCACAATATTGTTGTAAGTTACAGCTCGAATGTAGGCTTTAGTTAATAGATCGCATACGGTGTACACATCGTTTCGCGAATCGTCTTGCGCGCAAAGGGTTCCCTCGTTGAGATAGTTACGGAAGTAATTCTTGAAGGGAGAGAAAACGGAGTAGTCAAGAACTTGAGTTCTGTGACTTGTGTGTGCAGGCAAACAGAGAGCTATTATGCCATTATCATCAAGAAGTTTTAAGGCTTTGTACGAGCAGTGCGCCCCGTAACCGTCGAACGTCAAGACAATGCGGCGATGCTTCCTTCTTATTTCTGTTGTTTCCTGTACAAAGGCTCAACCTATTCGAAGAAGACGGCTGTATCGACGCCTGCCGGGTCCCTGTAACAGGTAATTTCATTAGCTGGTAGATAGCAAGAGGGTGTTTCTCTCGTTCCATCGGCACGGAGTCGATATTTTGCGCGGGCACCTTGAAGTACGACAAGGGGAGACCATGCGCGTCCATCTCCAGATACAACGGGCATTATCGTAACATGCTGCGCATTTCCGACCACTTCAATTCAACGGAGTTGCTTCGGCCTTTGCTATTGAATAAGGCCTTCGAGCGAGCTCTTGTTGCTGTACGTACAGAAAAGCCACTTTCGTCGATGTTAAAGACTTGTCCGGGGCTGTTTATTTTGTATTCCTTGTACACTTGCACAATGCGAGTGAAGTGGGAGGCAAGATTTTCCGGAGACATCGCGATCGCTCTCAATTTTTCTAGGTTGCTACGCCGCTTGAGGGATATTTCTTGATGGCGTCTTAAGAAACTGCGAACAAAGTACTCATCGGGGCGGTAGTTTTTGAATGGGATTTGCAGACGTCTGGATTGTGGGAGACCTCTCACATAGCACTGAACCATGTTCTTGAAGCATTCTCTTGAGAGTGGTGTTCCTCTGTTGGAGAAGTGGAGAACTGCTTCACATATTGTTTGTTCTTCTGAGGGTGTAAGGGATGGTGGTCTTCCCCTGGTTTGTTTGATCACTTTGTGGCATAGTGAGCGGTGGAGGTGAGACTTAGCGACCTGGAAGCGATCGGCGCTTTTTCGCAGTGAAGTGTGACCTTGTCTATGAAAGTCGATGGCGTTCTGGAGCTTCTGCGTGTAGCCCCGATTGCTGTTCTGGGCCAAAACACGTTTTGAAACCATGAGAATTAGCCTCGGATGATGAAAGATAATACGGTGGAAATGCAGTCTTGAGACAGGGATATGGATATGAAAATAGTGTCCGGATTGGTTTTTGGGGGGTATCTGGCAGTAAGGGAGGATGCTGAGTTCGAATCTGGCGCCAGAATTTGAATCATATGAGCCGTTTGCTGGCTACAAGATAAGCTTTCTCGCTTCGTCGACAGTTTGCTGTAAATGCCTTCAATTTTAACCAAAACTCCGTCCCTAATTACCACACTGTCCCCGATTTACCTGCATCGATGATACAGTGCGCGCAACTCCCTTAAGCACACGCACCCAACTGCCCATGGAAGGGTTGCAAGTGTGCAAGCATGACACTAATCACGCTTTCACAAGAGAAAAAGGATGCCAAAACTGATGGCTGTAGGCATTCTTACCAGTTCGCGTTTCATACGTACTACATGTATATATCATACAGCGAAACTGTTTTAAGCACGCGAAATACGTAATGACACATATAGTAAAAGTGTACGTCTTTATTGTTTTAGTACTTTGTAGCACCACCACGCGTGTCCATCACAGCCAACAAACGTCTAGGAATGGATCGTTACAGTTTTTGCATGTAGTCTGCAGTCAAACTGCGCCATACATTTAGGATAGAATCCTTGAGCCCTTCGACAGTCTCAAACTGCTTTCTACTGGCATAGATCTTAGTAGGCATTAGGCCCCAGACATTTTCAATTATGTATAGATCTGGGGTCTTAGCAGGCCAAGATAAAAAACGAACCTGATGTCCAAGTAGCTAATTTGTAGTAAAGTTTGAGCCATAAATTGACGCACCGTCCTGTTGGAAAATCCAAGTTGACATAGGTCAAAAGATCTCCGCAGTACAAGGCAGTAAACTTACCTCTAATTTATCACAGTACTTCTTAGAATCCTGAGTTCCAGTCAAAATCATCAAATCACTGACAACGAACCATGATATCTCACCCCATACAATGCCTAAATTACATCCTCCAACAAGGGATGACAAGCACCGGGGCTCCATTCGCAAATCATGCCAATAATACTGTAGGGTAAAATCCGGAGGGTTGGTATCACATTCAAATTTTCCCAGGCCTTGCTCCCTGTAGAGGCAGATCCAGTGAAAGAGCCCTCTGTATAGTTTTACTAAGGAGGTAAATCCGTAGGTATTTCCGATTGACCACAGAGGTTGATGAAGAAAGGTGAACCGGAGCCAGAAAGACGGTCAAATCAGAGACCAGTGTGCCACGCAATGCGACGGTTTTAAATATACCGGGTGAACAGTGCCTTCAGAGGACGGGGAAAAACAACCCAGCAGGTCGTGCGGAAAGCGGAAACAGACCCAACGGAGTGTGCCGATGCACGGGATATAGCGGAAAAATTATACAATATAGGACCGATAACAGTACCACACGGTAGATTAATGACACACGACAATTATAACACAGAGTATCTGTATGCTTACCGAGCGGTTGAATTGAGCGAACCGAATGCGGTGACCCTCCGCGAGGAGTATAAAACGGCACAACGACGTCACAATCCAGAGCCGGCAGTTATGAATGACCGAAGTCTCTGGTTAACTTTACGTAGTGCTCGCGACGATGAGATTGCGCTCACTTAAGTAGGTACACTACCAAATCAATTATAATAGTTAACTACAATTTTTCACACCTCCTCAGATCCACACACGTGGTCAAGCCAGTGTGTGGCACCCTGAGGGATCAACCCAAGTAAGACATAACACCACAACATGGTGCTGTCCCACACGTGTCCACGCCTCCACTCATCTTGCAATCCATTCTATATTCCCATCTTCCTAGGTGAAACTTCACACAGAGAACCATGCCATTGGCATCGCTTTGTACGGGTACAACTAATATACCGTACAGCCGTCATGGTAACCGCGTCGCACTCATATGAGTAGCATCATCGCGATTTCCACGCATTTCGCGTTGCACCACATCTCCCCTTCCTTAGTCGAGGGTTCCCGCGTTCTTTGAGCGGAACTCACAGGCGGCAAAGTGCTTATGTAACAGACTCACGATGAGTCCATCCGACATTCCGGTTCTTCGCAAATCAGGCGAGACACGCCAGATATCCGAAGCGTCAAACCAAGGTGGTGTCGGTCCTTCATCATGAATGTCGCAACCTAGCGGTACTTGATAACCTAGTGATAGATCTTCTGAACACATGTAAACAAACTCGTGTCTTCATACTTCTTCTTCTTCTTGCTTCACACTTCTTCTTCTTGTACTTCATAACAATGATGCATATCTTCATAAACCATTAATTCGGTGAGTAAAGGGGAATAATCCTCGAACCTCCACTCCTATCAAAGTTCTCAACTCACCACTCTCCTCGAGTCCCTTCACATACTGAGTCACGGTAGTATCAACGTCCTGCGCGATCTCACCAAGTGTGGTTATCCAACTTGCGCACTGTCCAAGGTGGATGGGAGAGCCAACCGGTCATACGGTGATAAGATATAATCTTTGACCTTGGGAGGTGCTCTACAGTTTCCCATGTATCCTCCTCGGGTGAATATCCATACCAGCGGATGAGATACTGCAGTACTCCATCACCAGTTTCATGACGTACGATATGTTCCAAGATGAACTCCTGTGAATACACTTCTGTGTTCTCCATCACCATGACGCGTACCGTGGGGCGGTGTTTCTTGTGCAACTAAAGTAGGGCTCAGGGCACCACCAGGGGTGATACTAACTCCCTTGGGGAGCGGTAACAGCTTCAAGACTTCTTCGTATATCGTCACGGCGACGATATGACAACTTACGTCATAGACGTTCAAACGGCAATCCGGTATGTTCCTTTGAAATTATTCACGCTCACGAGTGCAACAAGCTAAAAAACGTTCGTCAAGAGCGAATACCCGCGGAACGGTGGCCTCGGAGATTCGAGACGTTCTCCTTATCCACGCGGATGTACCGTTGCGACGGTGACACTCACACACTGCACTCACTGCACCAAGGTAGCGGTTCACCGAAGACGGTGCTTTTGCCACCATCTGATTGGTTTGGGTCACGTCCACGAGAGCCACAAGATTACTGTGCGTCACCAAATGGTGTATCGTTTTCAAAAGGTCGCCACGGAGCGCGTTCACACGCGTCGGAGTTCTCTGGCACTGTAATCCGGTTCTCCGTATTTGCCAACAGCAAGGCTGTTACAGCGTAGGCCATTGCGTTCAATTTTACCAATGACTGTACGAATTGTGCCCAAAAGTTCTCAGATTTGACTTCAGTAATTTTACGGAGCTTCATTCTTCTCTACACCTCTGACCATCTTAGGTTGCAATCGCCTTAAGAAACCGCATATGGGTCTGCAGAGACCATTTTCGCGGTGTTTTTCACAACTTCGCGAGGCCGATTGTCCTTCTGCGTTGAAGATGACGGTTCAACCACAGCATTGGTGTTACCAGTAGTGTCTTCCCGTAATGGGGTAGTCTGATCCTTACTGACGTTACTTTCTTTGAGTTGAGGCGTAGCGTCTCTTATACCTCGAAGGTAGGGCTCCTTAGTAGACGTTCGTTCTTCTGGAACCAACGCAGCGTTGCGACGAGATACAGCGAGCGGATTTCCCAGTGATGGCGATACATCGACAGCGATTTCGCCAGCAACCTTCCCCTCCGCAGTCGAAGCTGGGGGAGCGGAAAGAACCTCAGGTGGTGGTGTTACTCGAGTGAGCACTTGCGGCTAATTCCATTGTGTACTACGAGACTCAACGGGTTGAGAATCCGATTTCAAAGGTACATCGGCTAAACCACGATCCGGTGTGGGAATAATCGTAGGGCAGGAGGACGTAGAATCCGTACGCTGCGGTTCATCCGATTGGGATACCACTGAAAGCGTTGCAGGAGCAATAAACACCTCCATTTTAGGATTCGGAGCATGGGTGACGCGATTGCGTGATATCTGTTCGTGTTGATTGCTAGTATCCAACACAACTGTATTCGCATCAGTAGATACCACTCGATAGGGTCCATCCACAATTGGGGAGAGCTTGTGACGACGTTCCTTCTCAAGATTATAGTACTCTTTTCGTACGAATACAAAGTCGTTTGTACCAACCTTTGGAAGAGGTGTACGAACTTTGCTATCGAAATTACGATTGTACGCGTCCTGAGCTTTCGTCACAGCATTCCGACCCATCGGTACTATCGTTGGTAGCCATAATTTCCACGATTCACGCTATAAACCTGGCGAAGGGTACTTCGAGAGAGTCGGTTGTGCCTCGATAGCCACGGGTGGTGGGATACGGGACAAGACCAACTCAAAAGGTGAAAGCGAAGTAACCCGATGAACCTTGGTATTGTAGGCATACGTGATAAAATCGGTGTATAAGTCCCATTCCTTGGGGTGATCGGCCACATAGGATCTTATTGCATTAAGCATTGTACGATTAAATCGTTCTAACGGCCCATCACTTTAGGGGTGATAGGTCGTTGTGAACAAATTCTTGATCGTCAAGATTCGACAGACATCCTGGAAAAACTTAGAAGTGAACTGGCCTCCATTATCTGAGAGCAGATTAACGGGTGGAACGTATACGAAGACCCAGTGAGTGACAAAAGCTTATGCCACTGCACTGGCGGTAATCCGTTTCAATGGCACTGTCCGTACCAGTTTAGAAAACCGATCGGTTATGAGAAGTAAGAACTTGTGTCCTCGAGGTGTTCGAATAAGCTCTCCAAGTATATCGATCGATGGCAACGAGTTCCAGTAGTGCCCGAGCTGGGAATAACGTTAACTTCTTAGAGTACTTCCGTAGCTTCACGTTATTCTTAGCCCCTCCCGTACAAGAACGGCGGACTGCATAGAAGTCAAATGCCATAGCAGGCCAGTAGAAGTTTCTTCTGAGGGTTAAGTATAACTTTCGACCTCCAGGGTGAGTTCCAAACTTCACATCATGGGATATATGTAAGAATCGCTGTCGCAATGAGTGAAGTACCACAATTTGTGGTGTCGATTCGACCAATCTAATCAGATATCCTTCATCACTCACCACAAACAGTATTCGATCTCCTCCATTGAGTCGTGCTTGAATCTGCGTGCAGAACGAATCAATTGTTGTTCACGGATCATCTCCTCCGGATCAATAGGTACAAATGAACCAGCTGGTGGTTCCGAGCTTTCGGTAGACATTAAGTCGTCACATACATCATCCGGAAGGATTTCAGCACTTCCATGTAGGTCTCCAACCATGAAGCATGGTATATCCAGGTCAGCTGTGGGTTGTGCTTTCGCATTAGCTCCCAGTCGGGATAACGCTTCGGCGTGAGTATTAGAGGATCCTTTCTTGTATAGGATATCAAAATCGGACTCCGATAGGCGTAAGCGCCAACGCATCAAGCGACAGGAAGGTTGGGTAATCTCCAAAAGCCAACAGAGACACGCGTGATCCGTATACACCTTAAATTGAGTACCCATAAACTACGGTCGAAGCTTTGTCCATGCCCATACAACGGCAAGACACTCTTTCTCAGAAACCGAGTAGTTATGTTCGTGCACGTTTAATTTCTCGACCACTACCCGATGGGGTTTCTCACACCGACTTCTGTGATCCGAAATAGTGCACAACCAACCTGTTTATCACTGTCATCAGTGTTCAATTCATAGGAGAGCCCAAGTTTGGGAAGAGCCAAGATTGGTGGTAAGATAACAGTATCCAAAAGCTTGGAGAAAGCAGTAGATTCTGCGTCACCAAAAGGTACCAAGCTCAGTGGTTATCCCTTGGTTAGGAGCCTGTTGAGGGGAGCTGCGATGTCTGCGAAACCGGGTACGAAACGTCGGTATACGTTACACAATCAAACTAAGGATCTTAGTTCGGTCTGCGTTACCGGATGCTTCGCATTCTTAAGCGATTTAACTCGAAATTCATCCACAGAGAGTTGACCACCACGAATGATATGTCCAAGGTATTTCACAGAATCTGTAAAGAACTCGCATTTCGTCAACTTAAGAGTTATTCCTGCATCGCGCAGTACACGCATGACGTCTCGTACATGGGTTAAGTGGTCATCCGCGTTATCGAAAAACACGATGATATTGTCCAGGTATACCAAGCAATTTTCGACTTAAATCGAGCTAACAATATATCGATAGCACGTTGAAACGTAGCAGGTGCATTAGTAAGCCCGAACGGCATCCGTTTGAACCGAAACAATCCTTGTTGACACAAAAATGCGGTTTTATCGCGATCATCCTCTCTGATTGGAACCTGCCAATAACCCCAGTTGGAGTCTAAGGCGGTGAACAGCGTATCATTCCCAAGTGAGTCGAGATATTCGTCCATCCGAGGAATTGACTAAACGTCTTTGACAATAACCGCTTTAAAACGTCGGTAATCAATACAGAATCTCCAAGATCCATCGAGTCTCGGACGCAACACGACTGGTGAAGCCCATGACGATTGAGCGGGCTCTATCATGCCAGCGTGTAGCATCTTCTCGACTTGAGATTTCTCTTCTTGCCGAGCGTTCGGCCCTGCCCGATATGGGTGTTGTGCGATTGGCCTTGTATCTGGAAGGAGATCAATACGTTGTTCCGTTATTCCTATTCTTCGGAGGGAGCCATCCCACATGGATGTACACTCCCGCAGCGTATCTCGCAATTTTTTGCGATGTGTCCGAGGGAAATGACTTAACTCCAAGTGTTCCAACTCCTCCACAGGGTCCTTCTGTTCACAACCGGGCGATGCAATACCCTTTTCGGGTTCCATTGGTACTGAATCCGAGTATTTGGTCTTCGCCTGCACAATTTCGGCTACGTCAGCACTCTCCCTCTCCTTAGGTTCTGCGATACTGAGAACCTCTGCAACAGGTAACTTCGTCAGAACGATTGCTGCCAGGTGCGGAAGAACGGAACCAAGTACTTGGTTTTTGACTAACCACTGGGTTGTTTGGTCAAAGTTAAGAACCAAGACCTGAAAAGGTTTGTCGGGTTCAACCGAGACAACACCATTCGCAAGTAGGAGTTGATGATCGTCGTAAAGTCACGGTAACGGTTGAGTGACGTGTACACTATGCTGTTTGGTAACAACTGACACCCAGGCCTGTTACTACAGTGGTATTGCAACGGACTTGCAAATACGAAGCTTCGTAGAAACCGGATTCATATTGGTAACCTCCTGTGCGGCGGATATCATACCGCGATTACGCGTAGCGCGTTTCGACTGTTTCCGTCTACAATCGGCACCGTGGATCTGTTTTCCATCTCCACTGTTTTTGCACGAGGCCAAATACCTTCAACAAAGCAATCACAGAACTCAAAATCAACTACTACCGGTGCTGCCAGCTTTTTGCATACAACGAATTTCAGTTGTACCAGACAGGTTCCTAATCTCTCCAGAAGTGATATATGCAAACAGGTCTTAAGCGGGTTGTTATTTGCGTCAGCGATATCTATCGTGGATCCAAAGCGAATGTTATCGTAAAGTGTCGGTGGCACCAAATCTGTGTGGATTTAGTTGAGGGCTGCTCCAATATCAAGAAAAGACAAATGTTGAACCATGAACTGGTTGGAGAGGCCAAGGTCGTGATAAGCTTTGTAGTTTCTCTTGGCCAACAACAAGACTCTATCCAGGATACGGAGATTACGGGAACGTACGTACGGTCGACGTAGAGCCATTAACTGGTTTGAGTCAACGTCTGTTTCAGCCATCATCCGTGTAAAGATTTTACCAGCTGGGAAGCGAAGCTGTTCCTCCTCGGGCGTCTTCAAATTTGGCTCTGAAGACGTCCTTCCCGAAGGGGAAACTCCGGAGATAAGTTTTTCGAAGCGCAGTGCACCGGATTCGGGAGCTGAACCACTTCGAGGGATCCCGATTGAACCCCATTTGCAGGTAGTTCGTCTTCAACCTGGCTACCAAGGTTAGGTGCACGAACGGCATCGTCTGCTGACACTTGATGCAGGTAAGCTTGCAGGAACGTTTGCTGTTCATATGACGCACTCCTACTACGAGTCTTCTCCTCCAGCGAAAGGGCTTCGTACTGTGCGATGATCTTCATCCGTTCCCGCACGAGGAATGTGCATTTGGGTGCAACATGACCATTTATGTAGCAGATAGAACATATCAGCTGGGCTGAAGCATCGGATGGTCGATTGTCCACCCGACTTTGTATTTTGTTCTTCCAACCCGGACTGGTATGAGGCGTACCGTTGCTCGCATAAGCGAGCGGAGTGGCCGGAACTCAAACACTTCCATGGCACGGGTCCCCATCCGCGTTCGGAGTCGATGTTGACGGGAGATCCGTAGTTCTCAACGAGTCCGGGTCACTTCCAGCAAAATGGATGTTGCTGTTATCACCGGTTGCCGTTCTATTGCGCAATAGGGATAACGAGGATGATTCTCCCACCTGAAGAGCTGTCGACGGTTGAGTTGTCGACGGATGTCGAGCACGATAAGTATCTCCCTCGGCTTGGGCAAATCGAACCAATTTGAGGTAGGTAACTCTCCGTTTCTCTTCGCGATGGCGGGCAACCAAAGCTCTGGTAGTGGCATCAAGACCATCAACAAACATGTTGCAGCGTTCCTGGGCAGAATACACATTAACACATTAAGGTATTGAACCGCTTCTGGCCAGCAGGTTACCCCACCCTCCTATGCACAGGAAGATGGACGAACGAAATTGAACTGATCTTCAGCCATGCCGGTTAGAAAGTACGGTACAGCGACATACCCTCGTGCTTCACTCATCCCGAGTATATCAGCCTCCTGAAAGAACTTTGCGAGGAAGTCACGAACCAAGATTGGGTCCTGACCAGTGAAACGCTTCCGTAAGATGACACTCATTATTTTGATATAGTCCCTGGCTTTTCTGGTTCCTCGTGACGATGGATCATTCGATTATTCGTTAACGCGATAATATCGATACGATAACAGTTCCCAGAAAAGAGGATTCGTCGGCTTCAGGTCTTTCAGCCCAAAGGTTGCGCCGTCCCTTCTCGCGAGAGCGAATAACTACTTGAGTGTGCTACGTGTCCTTAGAACGTGTCGTGCGTAATCTCTCATGATCAATATCGGAAACCCATGAATCCGAAGAAAAACTACTGGAGTAACTGTCAGAGTCTGACCGTGATGAATCGGAATGGATGCGAACTGCCTTTCGGGATTTATGCTGACTTCGTTTGAACGAGCGGTGAATCGAACCAACCGATGCGTCTTCTTCTTGAGCACGTGCGTCCACGGCTTCATCCATACGGATTGTTTCTTCAAGAATATCCAGACGTGTGTGGATTCGAAGTGTCGCTTCACGAACTTCATCGTTAAATATCTGATAAACCTTCATAAAAGACTCGGGTGTACCAAGTTGTTCCAAAATGGAATTCAAATCCTGTCTCAAACGACGTAAATCGTTAGAGACGTCCCGAACCTGGGCGTCTTCAACATTACGCTTAAGCTCGGTTACACTCTCCAAGAGTTCCACATGTGTCGCAGCAGCGAGGCCCAGGCGAGACTCAAGCCAAGATAACTCCGAAGCGACATTGCGACCCGGAATAACCGCTAACGGTGTCTCAACCACAGGTTAATTAACCATTGCGACTTCTCACGGACCTGAAGCAACAGAGAGTGCTCTCCGAACATCCAGAACGACCTCATCGGTAGGTGAATTCTCGACGGTAGAACCACACGAACGCGGTGCAGCAGGCTCAAGAACGCCTGACGATCCTGCACGAGAACCCGTAGAGGGAGGTGGCATTTCTCAATTGGCCAGCCAATCCACTCAGAGTACTGAAGAGCTTAATTATGAAATATGCGAAGAACGGAGCACAACACACAACACAAATCTTCACAGTGATACCTCGAACACCACACGTTAGTCCAACTGATCACCATTTCTTCCACTTCCACGTGAGTCTTCCTTCTTCGAAGTCAACCAGTTATGGTTATTCCGTTGAAGTAACTGTGATACAGTGAGATCTAACCACATGGGCAGAGCAACACGCGCTGGACCAATTGGTGAGTGTGCTACATGGGTCAGAGTGGCTGACTAATTAGTTTACTAATTTAACTAAATATTTTGGATAGGTAGTGACACCGCGCTCTGTGGTGTAGTGCCAGGCCAATAGGGCCGGCCCCAACGTATGTCACGTAGCTGAGTGCACCTGAGGTTGAGCCTCGCTCACTCTTAAGGTGGGGGCAGCGCTCCCTCACCAAGAATGTTAAAGGCAAGCACCTCTTGGCTAAGTGTGATACCAACTAGTTTCAACAGTCAACCTCTTGGTTTAGCTAAGACTATTCAGGCTTTACTAACCAATGTGCGCCGTACTACCAACACTACCAATTGGTTACGGTAACCTCGCCTGGTTATCTTGTGCCACTACTGGTTTCATGCTGCACTACCCATTTGGTTACCCAACTTCCACCCTTCAGATGGAGCCCTGGTCGCCCTCCAGCCAAAGGTTTTCCAAACGAACTGCCCAGCTGGTACTTGACACCCGATTGGTTGTACCACATTCTTGTCTCCCAACCTAGAATTGGAACTGCACCTATTGGTTATAGAAAGAAGAACATAAGAAGGAAATGTATTTTGGACACTGTTTGGTTTGGTTATCACTAGAAAGCAATTTAATGAACCATCAGTTTACCAATTGGATATGACGCAACCGAACACAAGGTCCAGAGGTTCATCAAGTCGAAGAACGGGTGCAGGCCCGTCCCAAGGATTCGTTGAACCAAGATTGGACAACCCGGAGGCACTAATGAGAAGAACTACCGTACAGGTCTATGCCAACGAAGGGGAGCAGACGGCGGAGGATGCCGCTTCCCCGGTACCCAATGTGGTAGAGACGGCGTCCCCGGTGGGGCTGAGGACTGGTGCCACATCTGACCAACTGGTAGAAGAAAAGGAAGCGGAGAAACCTAAGACAGTGCTACCCAACTTGGATTTGGATACAATTACCAAAATGGTGGTTGGCCGTGCTGCACTCCAGCTGGCCGACCAAATAACCGCATTGGTTTTCCAATTCCTGGAGCAGAGCGCTCGGGAATATGTTGACCAAATGTTACAGGAGTCTCTGAAGGAACACTACGTGGTGGCCCCGCAGAGCCCGCAAACCGTCCTGGTAATTACATCAACCACTCAGGGTAACCCACAGGTCTTATCGGCCACGAAGCCTAACCAGCCATCCCTTCCTATTACCCAAACTGGTGGAAAGCTTCCAGAACCATTCCGGCAACGGGCAGACCTTCAGGTAGACGAATGCCCAAGGTATATATACCTTTCGGAACCAACAGGTAGAGCTAAGAAGGAACCCAAGGGAGAAGACGCTGATGGTGATGGTTCGTCGAGCTCGGAGGATGAGCGGCGACGGGGACCAAAAGGAAAGAAGAAGACCAAGAGCAGAAGGAGAAAGGGCCGTGGGTCGGACCCTGACTCCTCGGACTCCAGTACCGATACGGAGCCATCGGAGGATCACGAGCACCATGAAGGTAGGAAACCGAGGAAGGAAAAAGACCGTCGGAAGTTGAAGAAAAACTGTAAAGGAAAGACCAAATGGTATGACTCATTCGATGACAATTAGTCTGATACGGATTCGAACCTGGAGGTTATTCGGCCGTTGAACGACTTCTGCACCAAGGCGGTGGACTACAGGACCTACAAGTTACGGAACCGGATGTGGAGCAATGGAATCCATGGTGTCAGGAATGGCTTCATTCAGGTACACTATAGTACCTCGCAAGGTGTCTTGGATATGGCTACGAGGCACACCCCATTTTGGGTTATTTCGAAACCGGAAGTAATGGTAACCCTCACAGGTGAACTGGATGTCCGACCTGGGTACCAGTGGTATACTGGGTACGCTGGACACCTGATATGTGAATGTGGGTGCTACAGCCGTGCGAGGGCACTCTGACAGTGGGCTAGATACTTGCGTGGACCACGCAAGATGTACAAATATGCTTAGATAGTTATTACAATTTACAGTGGTAGAACCTACTTAAGGCAGGTTGAGCTCCCCTCACCTCCCCCACAGTAAAAGGTAACTGAGTCGTGTCTTCTTCCCAAGGGCCGGGCTATAGTCGTAACCATCTGCATAGGTTTACAACTCCTCGCGGAGGGTAAGCCCGTTAGACTCCGGGGCGTCTACCGCTCACGGAAAATTATGAAACAACTTATCGTTTTGACCTTCTTTTCACGGACCAGCGTCGTCCCGAGATTCCGATCTGTTTCCGTTCCTGTATAGGATATTTCTTTGGCTAATATTATCGCCTTCACTCCGCCTACGGACCTGTTCCCGCTTGTTGCACGGTCCTTGGCATCGCTCCGGGTGTTGTGTCCCCAGCACACTCACCGTCCTACAGTGCCCCTTGCTGTCGTCTTTTGCCCCTTTTCGCTCAGGCTCGCCGCCAATACCGTTGGTCATATCATCCCTTCTTCTCCACCTCTGTAGGTATATCCAGCAACCATCTTCGGTCTTACAGCCGGGAGCCTAGCACTGAGCACGGACAGAGGGCTCTTTTCGCTGCATTTCTCCTTTCAAGGGGGTGGATTCCGGACATCTGGTGGATATCACCCATCGCAGGGTTTCGCTCTACACCGGGATTCTGAGTATATCTCACAGGTGGCTCAGAAGATTACTAAGCAGTACAAACGGCCTGGTTTCCACATGGGTGATACTATACTCACAGGTGGTGATCCCATTGTGATCATTGATTTATTTCAAAGGTTCAAGATTGCTCCCGACCAGAATGGTTTTTCAGAAGGTGCAGCCATGTGGTTATTTCAGTTCTACTTGAAGAAGCAGGCCGCATCCTTGCTCCATAGTAGGATGCAAGGAAATACCATGTCGGTTGATGAAGACCAAACGGAGATGCTTCGGACTTATCCGCAGGTCGTCAAATACGTTTTGGAAACCTACGTGAGCGATGAGGTTATTCAGGAAGCTGATGCTGAGCTTGTAGGTTACCATCAGAGGTCAGGACAAACCGAATTGTATTTCGCAAAGTCGTTGTGCGCGATGGCTTCCTAGTATGGTAATGTATTCAGCACCACGCGGTTGAAGTGATTGTTACCCGATAACATCGACAAAGCCATTAAGTCGCAGTGGAGGAATTACCTCGCGACAAACCAAAACGTGGATTATAATGGGCTGGCGCGTTATGCTCAAGCCCTTGGAGTCACTCACCGAGCCGGTCGAAAACAGCCCAGTAGGGTTGTCAAGCCTGGCAAAGATAAACCGAAACGAAGGATCCTGGAGGTGGATTATTCGTCACCTTCAGAGGACATGGCGCACAGTGTTCCACCACTTGTATCCATGGTCAACTTGGCAGACACCGGGCCGGCAACCGCATCGGTCTCTCCTTCATCTGCCTGAACGTCCCCAATGGTAACATCAGCCTCGAAGGCGTCAAAACCATCCACGCAGGTGTCCGTCCCTGATCAACAGGTACTCGCGATAAAATCGAGTGGTAGGACCACAACCCAGAGTCAGTGGTCTTCGTACCATACGGTGCGTGTCAAACCGACGGACAGGACGCCAATACGCTGAAACTGGATGGCTTTGAGGGATCCAAACACTGGGACTATCTTTTCTTGGTTTGGCCTGTCACCTCACTACTTGGCTACGACAGGTCCTAATGTCACCCCTCAGGTTAAAACAGCGCTCCTACAGGGGCGTCAGCAAAACCATCAGGTGGTATTTGGCCAAGCGGGTGGAAACCGACAGGTTCAGGACAAGCAACATCTTGGAAATCAACAGGTTAATCTGGTCACCGGTGTGGAGACGGCAGAGGAAGCCGCCACCGTACCACCACAGGCGGGAAACGCCTAAAGACTGGGCCTCAGGCCAATCCCAATCGGTCCCATTCGGAAGGCCACCCGGCACCAGCTCTTTCTTGTATAGATGTTAGCCCTGTGGTCACTGAGGAAGAACCAGTAGAAGATCAATCGGTACCGATTTGTTTTCTGAAACATGATAACTACAAGGTAAACATAACCCTTGGTTTTCTGTTAACCATTTGGTTCCGTGTACTGCCATCTTGGATACGGGAGCTGGACCAAACCTGGTTAATGCGAAGTTTCTATCCCCAAATGTATTGGAAAGGGTACGACCGAGTACCATCATAACCCCTTTGGTGGATGAAAACAATCGACAATTAGCGGTCCGTGGAAGTGTAGACCTAATGGTGGCCATGGAAAACCTTAAGGTCCTGGTACGGTTTATCGTGATCAACCAATTGGCAACGGATTGTATCCTTGGAACTACATTCATAAACAACTATGTCCGGGCAATTTTGCCTCGTACTAGAACGGTTTTGTTCCACAGGGTTCCAAGAGTCGCCATTTTAGATCGTCACAAATCGAGAAGTGCATCAGGTCCGAGACAGGAAACCCCGTCGGCGACAGTATCCAAAAAGTTTCGATTGGCGGAGTCCATTTGAATTCGGCCCATGCACCAAGTGATAGCCAAAGTGGTATGCGACCGACCGGGTTTACTAACACTACAAAGGCACCACAAGTTATTGGAACGGCACATGAACATGATGGAGAACGAAATCGTGGACAATTTACCGAATCAAACCTTTCATGTATGCTTAAGCAACTTCAGCAACCATAGGGTGAAATTACCCAAAAACACCGTTGTTGGAGTCGCATCTCCTGCTCCGGGTAGCATATTCACCCTCACACCATTAAGTTCGTCTGGAGAACTCCACCATAAGAAGGGGGGGGAGGAAACCAACTGCCAAATACAAGAACTCAATCATGCGGGCAAATGCCGAAGCAACACTGACACAGGACGGAAATACCAGTCGGAAAGAGGAAGTAACCGTAGTGTCCGAAGGGAAACATTGTAAGGACGACATCCTCGACCTATTGAATCTGTTCAGTGCCATGTGGTCAAGCCACCTAGGGGTGATCAAGGCCACGCACCTCCGTATCGAGTTGGTGCCTGGAGCCAAGCCGATACGCCAACAACCATATTGGGCAGGTCCGAAAGCACGACAGGTTGAAATAAAAGAGGTTGAAAGGATGTTGGAAGAAGGGGTTATAGGGCTCGCATATGCGGAGTGGGCCAGACCAGTGGTATTGGTTCAGAAGAAGGAAGACACCAGAATGAGGTTTTGTATCGAATATCGAAAACTAAATGTCGTTACGGTCAGGGATTCGTATCCGATACCCAGAATGGACGGATGTATCGACTTCCTCGGGATTGCGAAAGTTTTCACCACACTGGATGCCAATTGCAGTTACTGGCCAGTGGACATACCTGAGGAGGATGGGAAGAAGACTACATTCACCTGGCATGCTGGTCTCTTCCATGTCTTGCCAATGCCATTTGGTTTACGGAACGCGCCCGCTACGTTTCAGAGAGCTCTGGACATAATCCTATCGAAGGTAAGATGGCAGATCACGTTGGTGTATATAGACGACATAGTCATCCATTCTCGATCGGTTGAAGAGCACTCTGGGCACGTCCCAACGGTGCTTCAGCTCCTGAACGATGCAGGGGTGATGCCCAATTTATGCAAATGTGTGTGCTTCGACCAAAAGCTGGAGTATATGGGCCATATGATCAGCCCAGGGCGCTTACAGGTAGCCGAAAAGAATATCCGAGGGGTTCAGGGAGCTAGGCTCCCACAGACCCAAACCAATATCCGCTCCTTTATTGCTTTGTGTAATATGTACCGTCGGTTTATCAAGGAGTTTGCTAAGATTGCAGCTCCTCTTAATAGGACACTGCCAAAGGGACAACCAAATCGGTTTAGATACCTTAAGAAGGACGAGATCGAGTCTTTTCAGAAACTGAAAGCCGCCCTGATCTCGCTACCAATATTGGCTTTACCCAAATCTGGCTATTACTACACCCTTGATACGGACGCGTCTTCCACTCAAGTAGGATGCTGCCTTATGCAGGACCAAGCGGATAGGAGCAAGGCCACAATCGGCTACTGGAGTAGGGTGCTCACCAGAACGGAGCAGAACTACACCGTGATGGAAAAGGAATGCCTAGCAGTGGTGTAGAGCATGCTGATGCTCCGTACTCACCTATATGGAACTATGTTTACCCTGCGGACAGATCACGATGCCCTAAGGTGGATATTGGGCCTTGCAGACGCTTCCGGACGGCTAGCCAAATGGAGGTTGAGACTCTCAGAGTTCGAATATGAGGTACAATACCGCCCAGGGATAAATCATAACGTGGCCGATGCCATGTCACGCTTGAATACCAATCGGTTGGAAAAGGAATCAGTGGAGGACAATATTCCGTGCTTCACTATCCAATTGGTTAAGGATGGACAGGGAAAGAAAACTGAAATAGGTAACTTCTTGGATGAAGAGGAAGATTTCCGTCAGCTTACCGTCGCAGACGATGCACCGAGTGGAGCTTTTGCACTGGAGGAGGAGGAATATTCCCCTATTACCAAAAAGGAATTCTTGCGAGAGCAAGCAACCGATAGGTATTGCAAGTCATTGCTACACCTTGTTGGGCGGAAGGATACGCAGTTCGATGTGGACCATGAAGGCTATTTAGTCAGGCGATCCAACTTAGATGGCCTGCTCCAAAATGTTGTTCCGGAGTCACTTCGCCAAAGAGTCTTACACCTGGCTCACCTGCCACAGTTGGCAGGTCACCCAGGAGGTACACGATTGTACTAAACCTTAAAGAGAGACTTCTACTGGCCCCTTCTGGCTCACAAGGTCTATACGTATGTGGCTAGATGCACCTCGTGCGTTAAGACCCGTGGTGGTATTCGAAAACATCTTTGTATCCTAATCATTCGTTTCACTAAGTGCAGCCAGAAGGAGGTATAATTGCAACTTACCAATTTTTGATGTAGTAGACTATGATTACTTAAACTAAATGCTTGACTTTCCAAGAATTTCATTCTTCGCATGGGGCCTTTCCGAATCGCATTAAGGTAGGAGATGCGAATTCCGAAGGTCAGGCCAGGTTGTCCCACTTACTTGTGGTAGAGGCTTCCATTTAGGGGGGTGCAGAAAATTGATTTCTGGGGCTCAAAAATCAGAAAATCGATTTTTGAAAGCCAGAAAATTGAACCGGATCCAAAAAAGGCGGAAGCCGACCATCCCCACCCCGTCTCACCAACAACGTGTAAGTAAGCGTTGATGGACGAGTTAATGCACTCGATTTTCCGTTTGGCTTGAGCAGAAAAATCGAGTTTGGCAAGAGTTGCCGCTCCAGGCTGTACGTAGCGGAGAAGCATATCCGGTTTTTTCCAGCGGCCACGCCGTTGGATGTGCAAGATAGGCTCGTTTTGTGTGTAATCATGCGTCGCACCACCATAGCGGAAGGAGTGCGATGTGATGTGCGGGGTTTTCGGATCGCAGCGGAGGTGATTTTGAAGGATGTTACGAAGGCGCTCGTTGAACTGCTCATTGCGGAGCAGGAAGAGTTGTGAATTCGGATCACGATTTTTGTGTAGCGCAAACATTCTTGCAACCATTGCTTAAGCATTGGTGTCCGAATAATCACACTTTGTTGTAGCTGGGAGGTTTTACTTTGTTGTAAAATCAAAATTCCAGCATGCGACTCATGTCGCTCAGCGGGGAGTATGTCTTTCCATCAGAGCGCTGCTAACTCGCTAGACCGCAGATAACAGTCAAAAGAAAGCAGGATAGAAAGGCCAAACTCGAATGAATAGAGGCGATTTCCAAAGTAGGCCAGAGCAACTGCTAAAGCACGAGGACAGGGAATGTATTGCAGGCTAGGTACTAGCCGATCCCAACCAAGCAATGCTTTATGCGAGAGCGGGAGCTGACGTTTCATTTCGGGCAGAAAAAATAAAACGGCAGTTCTGGTCTGAGCACAGATGCCCTTTCCAGCTCCTTCGTTGGAGTGATAGATGTAGGAAAAGTATTCCCCAAGCACTGCGTCAATTTCATCGAGCGACTGGCTTTTCTGATTTTGTTTGCACCATTCCAAAAATCGATTTAGTACTTTTAAATATCGCTTCTGCGTCGCGGGGGCCAGCGAGGCTAGAGGTAAGTCAAAACCGTCGTGATGGGGCATTTGCAGGATTAATTTCTGAGGTGATCCATATCGGAATAATCTCTAGTTCCCCAGCTAGTACCAATGCAGATATTCGGCGGCTGGCTCGCTGGAGCGTGGGCGCAGACGTCCGACTTTTTTCGAGGAAAAATTACAAGACTTGTGAATCGATGAGAGAGGAAACGCGACAACCTCTAGGACGGGACTGCCTACATAGCCACCTGCGACCACAGAGTAACGCTTCGGCCTCAAGTACATTAATGTGCGCAGGACACCGCCACTCATGCGATTGGACTAATTTCCAATCTAAGGGCTTGAGGTGGTCCCCAAAAAACGAGAAATCAACTGCTAGATTTCCCAATTCTCGAGGATCGTTTCCCAAAAAGATGGGGTTTAGAAAATCAGATTGATGCGCCACAATTGACGTTTGCGCCGGGCGGTGGATGTTCATAGGGGCGTAGAGAGCTCCTCCTCCTTGTGTGCTAGCATCGGTGCATAATAGAAATGGGCAGTGATCCGCTTTCATGTCTGCGTGTAGTAACGGTGCAAGGGCAATGAGATTTTTCAACTCATCTATAACACTTAGAGGGGGAGTGAGGATCGATTTTCAGTCTGTAGCAGCTTGTAAACCTGGTTCAGACATGCAAAAATCGGCCTTCTCAGTACCAGAAACCAATTCCATGAGCCGAGGAGCGATTACAACACCTTTCGAGGCCAAATCTTCTGCCTCACCAAAAACCAGGTGTTTGCGATAACGCGCTCCAATTTTCTCGGGGCCGGTTCCAATTCCCCTGAGGGATCCAAGATAATTCCTAACACCGACACACGGTTCTGGCATGGAGATACACAATTTGATAACTTAGGCTGCAGGTCGGCGTTTTCGAAAGCAGCAAAAACCCGATTGTAGTATTTTGCCACTAGCTCCCGATCCCTTCCAAAAATAAAGAAGTCATCAATGTCCATCCCGTATCTCACCAGCCCTAACCAACTTGACGAATATCCGACAATCTCGAGTTCTTTTGGAAGCTTCGCTAGGTGAAAAGCAACAAAACGGTGGACTTGTTGCGCAATAATAACAGAGTGACTCCCACCCATGGGTAGCACCCTCAAGCGGATGTACACTCGTTTACCATAGCGCAGAAGTGGCCGCAAACCAAAAAACTTTCGAAGATGTATCGGGAGCTCTAACCGATAGTAAAAAGTGTCGATGTATAATTTTCCAATCCAGAGCGGGTCTGAAGTATCAATTTTGAGCTGCCTCATCAAGCCGGGAGTAAGAAGCGAAGGGTCCGCAGGTTCCGAAAAATGCAAATTCCCGCGCCTGGAATCAATAATCAGACGTTGGCGATCTGCATCCTTTTGGAATGCAAACACTCCATTCAGTTCTACGGGCTCTTCGGCACAAACGTCTACCAATTGAGCCTTCAGCAACCGTTCCACGAGTGCTTCGTAAGTTCCATTCTTCACCATGATCACGATTTTCTGATTTCGGCGCTGCCACGGAGGGACCAAATCAGAAAATATTGAGCGAGATTCTGGGTTGCAATATTGCTGGGCAACACCGGGCGGCAATACTGCTGAGAGAGGGACAGACCCTGAAACACCACCAGCAGGTAGCGACATCAAATCAGGGTCAATTTCCAAGGCATCTGCCTTTCCAAACCGATCCCCATAGATATCCATGTACGAAAAACAGGCCGCTGGCTGCACCTGCAGCAAGGCGAGGCGGCACAATGTTTCGCACCGGTCAATGAGGTATAGCTGGACGCGGGCAGCAAGTTCCGATTTTTGGGGGTACCGTTCGGGGTTTTCCGGGAGTTGGGAGCGAAAATACTTCAGAAATCGCGCATTGGGGTTATGAAGCAGATTGAGGCCCCTAGTGCGAAATTCAGCAGCGCGAAAAATCAAACGCCAAAGATGTTAACGTGAGCGGTTTCGGAGAGATTTGGAGGATTTTCTGTTTCCAAGAACGGCCACCTTTAACGGAAATAGGTCACGTCGATCCATAACTATAAACTACTACTACTAAAAATTGGTTCTACGATAAGTTGCAATAAAAACGAAAGTCTACTCTAACTCGCCCCCACCAGCTCCCCCTTTCTTCTGAGAGCGTGGCTTCTGGGCGCGTCCCATAGCAAGTTCGGCGGCTCGAAAATGCTTATACGACCACAGCTGGGTGTCCTGAACACGCTTGGCGTGAGTATTGGAATTTTCCTCCAAGTGGCCAGCAACCTGCCAACTACGGTGATCCATGGGCGTTTCGATGGCGTAAATTTGGCGTGCCATCACCTCGACCGCGGAAGATTTCTTCATCCATGTGCAACCCTCATCCTGAAGGAGGAAATCCATTGCTCGCGCTATCGATGCAGCTTCCAGGGTGTTACGGGCATTATTACTAAGCCCTTAGTTTGGAAAATGCTGCACGGCTACCGCGAATGATCCATAAACGGACAGCCAGTCTCGCATAAGGCTACCCACAATCCGTTCCTTTCCCTTCACCTTTAACCTTATCCCAGTGAGACGAAAACGACGACTGTCCTCTTCGTCATCTTCTGACTCACTCTCGCTTTCTTCCTCCCTCCTCTTCTTATGATTTTTTCCACGGAGTGTAGGCACTTCCAAACTGAGTTCGTCACTATCGGAGCTGCTGCTCGACGAGGATGAGTCTCTGTCGGAATTTTGAAATGCCCTTCTATATGCCCGAGAACGTGATTTAAGCATGCTTATTACGTTTTTGGGCTTTTCCTCCTTTTCCCTCCTCTTGTTACTCTCTACTAGACCCGCCACGGCGGAGACAACTTGGTCCAGCTTCGCTGCAAGTTCAGCTGTAGAGGGGCCTTCCTCGCTATCTTTTCTGGGTTTTGAAGAGCCGGTCCCAACCGCCTCCTCACCATCTAAAATATTCGGGTCTATTCGAGATTTCTTAACCCCTTTCGGTTTCTTGGATGACCTGTAATTGACTTTGTAAACCGGTGTCGTCTCGGAATCTGAGGCCGCACGACGCTTACGGGGAACCATTACCTCATCTTCCAAATCTAGTTTGAGAGACGGATAGCTTCCAGCCTCAAGCTCGTTTGCGACGAGCGAAGCGGTCATTGGTTCTAGACGTACCCAGTCCCAGTCAAATTCAGGGCATTTTGCTTCAAGCCGCTCAAGCGCATTGTTCAAGCCACTTTCAGTAAGCCTTGGGAGCATTGCAAAATTCACCTCCTTTCTAAAATAGTCCAGCGCCTCTTTACCCGTCCTCATACCTTCACAATGGTGCAGGACCTCGGCCAATTTTTCTTTTGTAGCAAGTCGATATTTTCAGAAAAGCGGCAGACTCATACCACAATTCCTAGTCAGTTTGGCCCACTGACAGGCTCCTATTTTTTCGGGAGGGCTGCTCCTTTGCGGTAGGACGGCTAAAAAGCCCCACAAGCCGGACTGGCTGCATCTTTGCACTCCAGTCCCTCGTAAAGCCTAGTGCGCTATGTCGGAGCACCTAAAAGAGTTTATAGGCACGGTGCTAGAAATTCCTACGGGATTAACGGTAGCTGGTCCCGATCCAGACGGTTCTCTCTCGCAGGCCACCTGGGGATGGCAATCGATTTTTCGCGCTAACGCCGCCCCCAGTCCCCTCATTGAGTTAGACTAGCCGCTAGCGCGCCACAATACCAGCCGACCATTTTTCCTAAGTCTTCTGACACGTATTACACGTGTAAGAAATCCCGGAGCAGTGGTTGAGGCCAAACTGGAGTACAGTTTGGCCTCAGTTCAGGCGAAATTTCGCCCTAGGGGATGAAAAGTAGACTTCTCGATCTAAGCTGCAAGAAACTGCCCTAGTGGCACAGCCCTTGTGCAGCTCTGAATTTTTTATGTAGTGTTTGATTGCCGAAATCGGATTCACCGGTTGTTCAGAGAACCAAAAAATACACTAGAAGGTGCAAAAATCTGTTGCCATGGCATGAAAAACTACATTCACAGACCCTCACTGATCAAGATTTTAAGCCGACAAAGCGGTCTGATCCATTTTTGCCACGCTCAACAAATAGTTTCTCTGACCCCCAAGGAACCATATACGTCTACGAAAAAAGGCGTAGCCTCAAATGCTTCTTAAAGGGTGGATGTAGAACCTTCGGAGCAGAATCGCCTTAAGTGAAGGCCCTACTATCCCCTAAAAAATTAACACACACCTCCTGAGTTCTCAAGAGGGAACAGCTCTCCACGATCAAGCGGTCAGCCAAAATTTTGATTTGTTAAAAAGGTGGGGAGCATGAGAAAAAGTTCTTTCCATCCGTTTTCCAGACCAGCCTACCTAAGCGGCGATCGTTCCAACGTAGATATGCAGGAGTCTTAGTTTCCTTCAGACTCAACCAAGCAGGTCAAAAAAATTTTGCCCTACCCAGGAATCTGGAGTACTCACGAACGGCACGACGAGAACGTGCTCCTGCAACGCCGAGACCGAAAAAGCATCTACCGCAATTTTCAGCCTCCTAGTGGATTATTTACATAATGCCCCCCACCAGCTTCATGCTAGGGCACCCTGAATATCCGTACTACCACGCTTGCTTACAGTAAAAATCTGCAACACGCACACGGCACCATTTACCCAGGATTCTTTAGGAGTGTTATGATCCGATTTACTCATTAACTTAGAGCAGAGTCGATCAAACCACAGAACACCATTCTCCTGCCGAAGCAGGCCCGTCAGGCTAGTCCCGATCAATTTCCTGGTTAAAGTCTCGCATCAGTTAGTCGATACGCCTTCCACTGATTTTTGAGCCTATGAGATAGACCCCGTGGGAGAGACCTACAGGCCAGCAACACGCTGACGTCCATCTCCCAGCCGATACTACCATAAAACAGTGCATCCCCGTTCTGGGTACGAGGTGGATGATAAATCCTATGGCCACGACTAGACAACAAGGTGGACGAAATCCTTGGTTACCCTGAGCGCCGCTCCTCGCATGCTCACCCGCCCACGGGCAAACACACAGCACGGCCGGGGGGGGGGGGGCCCGGTGCTCAGTACTCCTAAAGCCAGCGAAATCAGAATTTTAAAACCTCAATTCTTGCAGGGCGCCGCGTTTCACAAAATCCTCTGCTCTTTCCCAGGGGTAAGCCCAGAATCAAGTTCGGATTTCACAAGCCACAACACTACCCACTAAACCAAGGCCCAAGGGGACACTAGTAGTCTTTCCCAGGGGTGAGAGAAAATTTACTCGACACCTCGAAACTGGAAAATCTCCCCAAGAGTCGGAAAAATGGATCGGATCGACTGCATCAATCTCTCAGCGGTGCACCTCTTCAATCTCACAATTTTCTAGGGAAGGATCGTTGTTCAACGTGAAAATCAGCTTCGCTCCAGGAGTCCGAGAACTCAACCGAAGCTACTGCACCGACTACATCTCCAGAGAACTGCCCCAAAGGCTCGACGGAACGCTTTTCAACCTCCCCAGATATAATGGCTGATAGCCCCAACGATAAGAGCCCCAACTCCCTCTGAAATGTCACTAAGTCCAAAAACCACTCTAATTTTTTCTTAAGCCAACCCTCTATTTTCTGACACATGAATGCATCAAAAACTCCCATCAAACCGTACCACTCCCGCTGTTTTTCTAACTATTGACAGTTGCTTCGCACGTCAGTTGGCGTCTCCCTATCCACTCCACTCATAAGGATACATCTTGGTCAACAAGTTGACATTCCAGTACCAAGTTAGGTTTGAAGCACTATTTCACAACTGCATACCACCCCCAGACCAATGGGCAAGTGGAAAGGTTTAACAAAACCCTTGGGAAACGATTGCGTAATTACGTAGCTGAACACCAATCGGATTGGGCTGAGTTCGTACAGCCCTTGACGTACGCTTACAACCGGCAGGTACATCGCTCAACGGGAACTACTCCCTTTGATTTGGTTTTGTCACGACACTCTCCAGGTATTATTGTCCAAGCTGGTCCGGCGAACCGCCGTGCCTCTGGAATACATTCTCCCGCTCAGGTGAAGAGGGATACCCTACGAAGGTTGAGGGAAACCCTTGCGGTAGCATCATCGATGATGACTGCAGCCCAGGAGAGGTACAAGAAGTACTTCGACCAGAAGGTGAAAGGAATTACCAAAGTGGAAGTCGGGGACTACTTTTTCGTGGATGTCCCACCAAATGGTGTACGGCCAGTCCCAAAGGACTAGAAAGATGACCGGATTGTAGCGGAGAAGATAAAATCCAAGCTACTGCCGATGTCAAATGGTTCTTACGAGGTTATACGAAAAGAGGACCACACGGTAACAATACCGGAAGTCGTTTTAGAGATCACTGTTTTGGTTGATAGGGTTACGAAGGCCCTGCAGGCCAACGTACCAACCGAGGTTCTCGATGGAACACAGAGCACCCTTGCTCCGGCTCCATCAACACAATTGGAACTACAAGCTCCGAGGGACCCGGCCTATAGTCCGTCACCCGGTGGGAGCACTAAACCAGTTGGACCAAAGACGGTTACCGCAGACCATACGGTCACTCCCGCTGCTTCACGGATTGGAAATGGAACACCACCACAAGGGAACGCAACAAAACTTCTTGGAAATGTACCAACAGAAACGGAAGGGGTCATTGACTTCATCGTCGGTCACGAGTTTACCATATCGGGAACTCGGTACCGTGTACGGTGGTATGGATGGATGGAATTCCATGACACCATGGAACCGCCCCACCACATAACCAATACCTTCCTCATAAGGTATTGGCGCAAACGAAATGAAACCCAGCCAACTGGATCCCTCAACGCCCATGCCGGGCATGGACGCTAAGGAGGGGTCAGGGGAGAACTTTTTGAAGCAATGCAACGAGGTGAATAACTAAAAAGAAACTAACAACAACTCTGCTAACAACAGAACACATTTACGCATGTTGGCACTCACAAGATTGTGCAAAAGCGACGATGAAACCGCATCTTAAGGAACATACCCAGACCGAGATCAAGTACCATAGCCATCCCGTCCATTCCCCCGACCAAGAGGTAGCGAAGTCCCTGGCGGATTCCATCCCCGGCCACGTCGGCGACCGGCCGACCCACCGGCTCTGGAGACACCACCAGGAGTAGTACCAGCCATGGGAGACGGACCAGTCGAGGGACCGGCTTGACCAGCTGGAAAACCGTGTGTAACCGGAATTGGTGGAGGACGATTGGGATACACTGGATGGGTCTGCGCCGGTTGAGCCAAAGGGGATACAGTACCGAAGGGGGCCATGGACGGAACACCTGAATGGGAATTGAAGCCGGTGGAAGTTAGTAGTTGAAAGCCGGTTGGTGTGGTCGTGGCTGGAACACCGAAGGATTGAGTCAGCCCCACGGCAGCCTTTTGGTTATAAGACGTACCAGCCGAGGGCGTATCGTCAATTATCTGGGAAAGAGCTCCCATATGGAGGGTCAATGCCTGGTATAGCCAGTGCTGGAATTGGTCCCATAAGCGGCGGAGGCCATCGTTTTGAGACTCCCGCCGTGCCAAGACCGGAAGGTAACTGGTCAGGGCATCAATGGCCGCAATGGCACTCGGTGGACCCGGTCGGTTGACGTACCATAGACAACCATGATGGAGTCGGTGCAAAGCACTTTCGATACCGTCAAGGTGTCCGCCATGGCGTGGAGCCGAAGGGCTGACTACCGGAATGGATCGGAATGGACCAGCAATAGCCTGACCAACTGGAGTGGAAGCAGTTCCGTGACCAGTAGGAGGTGCGACCGTAGTAGGTGGAGTAGCCGCCACGGGGACGCTCGCAGGCACCGCTGGGGACTCTATAACCGACTGGAGCATAGCAACGCCCGCGTGGTCTCCATCGTCCTGACCGACAAGATGAAGTTGGAGGCTCTGCTCCTCCGTCGTAGCTACGCGGAGTTTCTTATGGTTCCATACCGTCCAGGCCTGGGCTGCTCTCCAGGGGTGGTCTTCAGCTGCATCCAAAATGGGGGTGAGCTCCTCGAACGAGTACGGTGTATCTCTTAGCAGGTTTTCTATGCCTGGTTCGTCGCGTATGATCTCCACCAGGTGCTTCGACATACGAAAGATACGAACAACAGGATACAGAGCGCTAGCCGGAAAGACTGGATCATTAGACGGGGTAGGCCAAGTCACGCCCTCTCGAGCCGTCTGGAGGGATAGAAGAGCCGTCATGGTCGCAAAACCCGCAAGGGCAATGGTCCAAACGATACCTGAAATAGGAGAGCTATCTATAATAGCACTGCTAAAGTAGGCTAAAACCGGAAGGGTTGGTACGTCCAAGAACTGGCATACTTCGTAGTGCTCCCACCAACTTGGTCGTTGCATATACATCTTACGGCGCATCGCATCGTCTTGCGAAAAGAATTCCACTAGGTTGTGCGTGTGCATAGTCCGCACGTTGGCCGGGCGGTGGCGAAGGCGGGACTCGTCAGCTGAGTCCCCAGCCCACCTTTCACGGTCCATGAACCAGTTGGTATGCAACGGTTTGTCGAAGCAAACCAAGTCAAAGTCACACCGCACGGCCCGAGAGTGGGGACCCATATCGTATAGGGACCAAGCCATTCGGCCGAAGTAATTCAGTTCTTGGGGACCGCGGAAGAAGGAAAGGTCACACGGAACCATTGGAGGTATAACATACACGAAGGTTGTATGACGCTGCTTGGCATCAAACACCGCCGATCGGTTGAGCTATCGGTTTCGGCTACCAGGTGGTGAAGGAGCCCTATAGGTGGGAATCAGCGCTAGGCGTTTGCAATCCAATCGGGTGTAAGCGACATAGGTATCCACGGAGGGTCGACGGTATTCGTTCGGACCCTTAACCGAGTTGGTATTGATAGGCTAATAATTGGAATCGAAGATGCGGCGGTCAATGTCCTCCAAAGCGGTTCTATTACCAACTTGGCGGTGAAACAGTTCACGAACGGGAAGAGGACGCTAATTCGGTTGAACTATAGGAGAAACAGCTGTTGGAGAGGTGTGAGAAGTCCCAGGGATCGGCTGGTCTGGATAGTTGATCTGAGAAGCCGAAGGGTGTCCGCGACCGGGGCCTCGACCACTACTGGGAGTCTGCGAATCTCCCTGGGATTGGCAGCGAGTAACCCGTTAGGAAATGCCCCCGTAGGGACCCATCCGAGGGTGACGGTTCATTGCTTACTCCAGACCAATTGAGCCTTTGTGAAATCCGGTTGGCGGGGAGGAAGGAGACCGACCAGGGGAGTCGTTCCAAGTGGTAAAATAGGGATCAGGACCTGGTTCCGTGACCGCTGGAGGAGCCCCATTGCCTGTTGGCTGGGACCCATCGGTGAACGGCCTCGAGGCAAGGAGAAAACGCCGAACAGTGGAAGACGGTTCTCTCCGTCCGGAGTGATTTGAATGGGTATCTGGCTTATCCCCCTTGGAATCGATGTCCTGTGTCGGCGTGAGAGGAGCAGGACGGCGCGTTGGCCCCTTCCCAGAACCAATCGGTGGATGTGCTGGCGAGGCCTCTCGCTCTTCCAAGTCCAAATGGTTTACCACTTCTTCGGGTGGGAGGCGCATGACGTGTCGAATAAGGACTAACCAATTGGGAGGAAGACCAACGGGCATTCGCGTGGGACGCCACGTCGCACCCACAATAGACGGAATGGGTAATACCAACCGAAGGTAGAGGCGTCTTATGCAGGGATCCGAAACCGTGAAGGGGAAGCGCGAATTCAAGTTGTCAGCCAACCAAGTGGTGAAATTGTCGCTGTCGCGGACGGGCCCACCGGGAGAAGTCAACCGAAAGGAACGAAAAGGATCAACCCGTAAGGAGAGTGTCGCGCTATTCTGAAGAGCTAAGTGGTCAGCGTGTATGGGATGGGTTTTTGAGGCCAAGTGGGAACCCTCGGGTCTGAATCTACGGCAAGGAAGATGCACGGGCGACTGTCGAGCCGATTACCAAATGGCTACGCACGCTGCGCCACGGGCCGGAGTTACCGCCAAAACTGGTTCGCCGACACTGGCCACTGGGCCACAGTGTACAGCCACGAGGGCGTGCCTGTCGGTAGAAGGGGGGTCTGTGATACAGTGAGATCTGACCACATGGGCAGTGCAACGCACGCTGGACCAATTGGTGAGTGTGCCTCGTGGGTCAGAGTGGCTAAGTAATTAGTTTACTAATTTATTTATTTATTTTAGATAGGTAGTGACACCGCGCTACTGTGGTGTGGGGCCAGGCCACTAGGGCCGGCCCCAACGTATGCCGCGTATCCGAGTGCACCAGAGTTTGAGCCTCGCTCACCCTTAAGGTGGGTGCAGCGCTCCCTCATCAAGCATGATAAAGGCAAGCACCTCTTGGCTACGTGTGTTACCAACTGGTTTCTACAATCAAACTCTTGGTTTAGCTAAGACTATTCAGGCTTTACTAAACCGTGTGCACCGTACTACCAACATTACAAATTGGTTACGGTAAGCCCGCCTGGTTATCTTGCGCCCCTAGTGGTTTGGTGCTGTCACACCCATTCGGTTACTCAACTTCCACCGTTCTGTTCGAGCCCTCGTCGCCCTCCCGCCAAAGGTTTTCCAAACAGAGTACCCCGTTGGTACTTGACACCCGATTGGTTGTACCACAGTAACCACGCATGGTTCAACCTATTAAGGTCGGAAGACCACTTGTAGTGCAAAACCCGACGTTTGGGTATCACAATCAAGATGTCCGGAGCCTTGCTCCCTGTGGAGGCAGACCCAGTGACAGAGCCCTCTGTATACCTGTGATAAGGGCGTAACTCCGTAGGTATTTCCGATTGAACACAGAGGTGGATAACGAAAGGTGAACCGGAGCCAGAAAGACGATCAAATCAGAGACCGGTGTGCCACGCGATGCGACGGTTCAGAATATACCCGGTGAAGGGTGCCTTCTGAGGAAGGACAAAAACCACCCAGCAGGTCGTGAGGAAAGCGAAACCAGACCCGACGGAGGGTGCACATGCACGGGATGTAGCGGAAAAATTACCCAATACAGGACTGATAACAGTATCACACGTTAGATAAATGAAACACGACAATTATAACACAGAGTATCTGTATGCTCACCGAGCGGTTGAATTGAGCGAACCGAATGCGGTGACCCTCCGCGAGGAGTATAAAACGGCACAACGACGTCACAATCTCGAGCCGGATACCTCAGGTCAAACTGAACAGTTATGAATGACCAAAGTCTTGGGTTAACTTTGCTTAGTGCTCGCGACGATGAAATTGCGCTCAATTAATTAGTTACACTACTAAATAAATTAAAATAGTTAACCAAAATAGTACAAAACTCCTCACGTCCACACGTGGTCAGGTCAGTGTCTGGCACCCTGAGGGATCAACCCAAGTAAGACATAACACCACAGCATGGTGCTGTGCCACACATGCACAAGCCTCCACTCATGCTGCAATGCATTCTAGATTACTAACTTCCAAGATGAAAATTCACACAGCAATACATCCCATTGGCATCGCCTTGTACGGGTACAACTCATATACCATAGAGCCGTCACGGTAACCGCTTCGCACTCATATGAGTAGAATCATTGCGATTTCCACGTATTTCGCGTTGCAACACAAATAAGACAGACAATCTGGACCATCAAGGTTGAAATTATTTTCATACAAGAACACAAATTTGTTCCCAACAAAATCTCTTTTTGATATGTTTTGTCGGGCTCATTGAAGACGTGCAACCTTATGATACTTGGTCATATTTGGGCCTTGCATCATCTTTGAGTAGTTGAGCGTATCATCCTCTTTCAATAGCTGCTGTACTCGACGAACGGATATGTTGAGATTTAGATCTTTATTCAGATCGGACGCATTAAAACTACCCTTTTGTGCTTCACGTAACAAACTGCAGTGTTGCTGCGGTGAAAATTTGCGAAGTTTTTTTGGCAATGTTTGCGGAGTTCGTTTCGGATTCGAACTTAAGCAGCTTTGAACAGCTCTAACTGAGCGTTGTACGTGCTCTGCTATTTCTCGTAGAGAGAGTTTTTTGTGGCGGAGTGCGAATATTTGTCCTTTTTTGAACTGGGACAAATACTTTCCTTTCGCCATTTTGGAGGTTGGAGTTGAGAGAGGTAATGAGTAGGGTGTTTGCAGTGACTGATACTATGTAATACAAGGCCAAGATTTTGAATTGGAAGAAAGTTCCCCCTTTTTTGTGACATGTGTCATATACTGTTTCGTGTGTTCAAAAGAGTTTCGCAACATGTTTTAATGATTGCAAAACCGTAATTGTTATCTTTGACAAAACGTGTCTACAGCTGTGTTCAATTAAATGATCTACAAAGTTCAATCACAGCATCATACCGAGATTGTATGCAGAACCACACAATAAAAGGTTGTGGCTGGGTGTGCGTAAGGAAGTTTGCGCGCACTGTAACCCTTTACCTTCGGTAAATTCCAACCATTCCTTAGGAACTGTATGAAGCACTGAATCGATTCCTTCTGTTTGCAATAAAGCAGAATGGCCGTCTATTTGAAAGCACTAGCATTGCTACCCTTGGTACGGTAAGGTAAGCCAGGTGCTGTTTTATCAACTACACTTACGGACGTAGCTGCTCCTTCCAGACTAATCAGAAAGGCAGTCAGTAGGGAAGGTAATAATCGGTGAGTTGCTAAATTCCTCCCGCGCACAGCTGAACCGGTTTAGTTGCAGCGTGGGCTTCAGCGGTGACGAGAGAATACAAGCAGCCGGCATCTATTTCGTTATTGGCAATGGTATATCATGAAAGGGCCCCTGTTTGTTTTCAAACAGCAGTTGCACTATCATCGAAAGAATGGGTCTCACGGAGAAATGACAGCCTCTCCATTTGCCGTAACTTACAAGTAGTTCAAAGGGCTTCCGTTTCACCGATGGTTTCAATGACCCGAAACGATCAATCAACACAGGGGAACAATAGCAGAACTCAAGAAGAGAATAGTCGTTCTGGCAGCCCAGCGGTAGCAGAAGTGCCAGACTGCTCATATCCGAGATTTCTTGGAACCTTAAGGGACGTGGTATCTCGCTCGTATCGGGGGTTATCCCTCACGCCAAAGTATAAGCCGCTATATATGTCTAGGTTTCTAGAAGAGAAGTTCCTTGTTGTGGCGGATCTTGAGGCTGTCCATGAAGTTTTGGATAATTCTTCGGTCTTTGTGAACAAAGATGCAGCCCCGTCCAGCATGCGTGAATTGTTTGGAGAAGAGAGCTTGTTTACTATGGATGGTGAAGAACATGCTAGACAACGCAGTATTATGCGACCAGCATTCTCCGCTGTCTTGCGACAGTCGTACATCTCAACCGCTCAGGATTCTTCCAGGAGAATGCTTGACTACATCTCGGAATGCATGAGAAGCGGCCGCAAGTTTGACACACACCGCGTTTTTGAGCAGCATTTCATTTCCATTATCATTCAAATGACAACTGGGCGGTTTCTTCGGGACAGTAGTTTGTCAGAAAGCGAGTTCAATCATCTCGCCTCGCTTTATACTGATTTTAACAAGGGTTTGATCGCTTTGCCCTTCTTCCCAAATCGTTTGCGAGCCATAAAAGCGCGGGAGGAACTTATGATGGAGTATGAGAAGAAGATAGAAGAAACCCTGGTTCGCAGTAAGGAGGAAATCGATCTGCTTCGAGACACTAAAGGCATTGAGGGTGGCTCATCGGACATTAAGTTTGATGTCTTGACGGCTATGTGTGCGGCGTCATCGTTGAGCACAGGATCACGGATTGATGCAAAGAGCCACAGAGAATTGCGAACAATGTCACAGCTGCTACTGCTTCTTTGGTTTGCTGGGTTCACTACACAGACCAACACTCTCATGAACTGCGTGCTTGAAATTGGATTGAATGATAAGCTTAGAAAGTCTCTCGTCGAAGAGCAACAGGTCGTGATGACGAAGAATGGGAACGAATTGAAAGTAAGTGAGGTGTTGCGGGAAATGCCCTTAATGACATCATTCGTACATGAAGTGCTGCGAATGTATCCTCCTGTACCCACATGGTTCAAGAGAGCATCTCAAGACACTGATATACTAGGGTTTACGGTTAAGAAGGGCCAACGTGTGATGCTAGATCTGGCAGGAACCATGCGGGACGAAGCTTACTTTGAAGATGGACAGAAGCTCATACCGGAGCGATTCATGAACAATCCGCGTATTGAAAAGTACAAGACAACGCCGTTTGGTGGTGCTGGGAACGCGCACTATTGTCTTGGGTCCCAACTGGCGCTGCTAAACCTAAAGGCGACGATGTGCACCATGTTGCGCGAATACGATTTAGAGTTAGATCAAAACCAAAGCAAGAAACACTTCTGGATACCTGAAGTGTTGCCAGCTTCTGGGGTGCGTTTCTCGAGGATGGAACGACGAGCTGCTTAGGATATATCGTCGTCCCAAGGATTGATTAAGCGTTTTCTGGCAAGGGAACATGCCGCAATTGTGATCACACCGTTGCTTTTTTCTAGTGTACTGATATATGATAGCGTCATGAGGGTAATAAAACGTTTCGAGGATTTTCTCGCTTCCGAGCGTGCGGGATGCTCGGTACGTGACACAACTGCGAATTGTGGTAAAAGGGTAGAGATACTCGGGTGCTCCACGAGGCAGAGGATGTATAAGCGTACGGGGCAAAGGGGAGTGCTTGGCGATATGTGCAGATGCGCAGAAGGTGAGACGGACGGAGGGGGAGAATGGTGTTCAAATTGGTTGCGCAAAAAGTGGACTGATTGTACGGACGGATGAAGGGGGGGGTTATGACAGTGCAGTGGAACTGCAATGAGGACATGAAAGAAGAGCGTGAGCGCAAGACGCGGAAAATGTAAGACATAAGCTGGAGTGGATGTGAGCAGAGGGATATCATGCAAGCTAACTGTACGGAAAAGAGAAAAGTTGTATGGAAGCGAGTGATGGCTAAGACCCGTAGCACTGGGGTGATGATATGTTGGTAATTTTGCAGGATGTGCTCCTCCGGTTTCTACCAACGGCAAGGTTGGGATTGTGAGGAAACGCTTGGGACGAGGGCGGGTAGCGTGTTATGAAGAGTGATAATGGACGACGTGATGTGCAACGTTTGTATCTTAGCGCTACTGCTCTCTCTGCGCCGTGATCAAATACCTTCTCGCCACGCGAGTTGGGAAAGCAGCACGCCGAAGACGTCGAACGGGGCTGCAGAGGGGGGTGCTGGAAGGCGGCAAATTAGGGTTGGAAAGACATTGCACCCGTCGCGCGTTCGTTGGCGGAGCGCCGAGTTAGGTGCGGGGTAAGCCAGTCTGTGCTGCAGTAGCGAAACGGAGCGACGGGAAGAGAACGAACGCCTCACAAGGCGCACTGTGTAAGAGAAGCATCAACTTGATTCATGGAAAGAGACGCAGGTGGGGCGGCCGACGGAGTGCGCGTCGACGGTGGGGTGTGCGCAACGTGAGCAGCTGTTTGGCGCGGCTCGGCGCGTGCGCGGCGAAACAGCGAATGGAAGACGTTGCGGTGGACAAAACGCAACGTCACTTGCAAATGGGTCATTTATCCACACGTGGGCCGAAAGCGTCGGCAGTGTAGAGTCTACCGTTTACACGCTGTGCGCGTGCTCCCGCTTGCCCTCTTGTTGGGCGCTGTGCCAGTCGCACGAGTCCATTCCAAGCTCCAGTTCTTCTCAGCGCGCCCCGCTCACCCGTCGCTCCTAGATACTCTCACCCCGCGCCACCGCAGCCTCCCACTCTCTCAACTCTCAACTCTTGTAACTGGCTTTGCGCCACCCCACCGTCGTCTCTTGTCTCCACCATCCACTACTTGCTCTCCCAGGTGTACAGCTCCGTGCCTCTCGATTCGGCAACCCCCCCTTATTTCGTTTCGCTAACTTTTCTGTTTTCGTCTCACTTGCCGCCGGGCCTTGACTCACACGCACTCTTCTACAATACTACCCCCAATTCGTTTTCGTCGCGCGCGCAACAAGCGCAGACGCTTCACCTGCTTCGCTCCCGTATCATGTCCAACGATGACATTCCCTACATCAATCACCGCCGACTGCGCTGGGAAACCTCTCCGCACGCCCTTCTCGGCGAGGGCTCCTTCGGCATAGTGTACAGCGGAAAGCTCGATGGAGCTCACGTCGCCATAAAAATTGTAAAGCGTTCCGCCACAGGCGCCGTGTCAACCGAGGATAAACGCGTCCAGGAGTCCGCCGCCCTCAAGCAACATCACCGCGAAATTCACCGGCTCAACACAGTCAAGAGCCCTCATATCATTCAGTATCTCGGCGTTTTTCGCGACAAGGACCCGAGAGATTTGTTCATCGTTACCGAGTACCTTGAGGGCGGCTCCTTGCATGATAATTTGCTTGAAATGAGGCGCAGACGAGCTATGTTGGATGATGGCAGCTTTCTTACCATTGCTATTCACATCGCTCGTGGACTTAACCATGTGCATACTGAGAGTTTGACGCACGGTGACATGAAGCCGCAAAACGTTTTGCTTACATCCCCGTTTCAGTTCCACACGCAGTCTGCCTCCACCTGCATCGCGTATTTACCCTCCTTTGCAACCGTCAAGATTGCCGACTTCGGCCTTTCCAAGCGTCTTGAAGGTGCCACTTCACCGCGCATGTTCGGCTCCACAGCAGCCACAACAGACTTTGGAAACGGACCTGTCGGCACGTATCTGTACATGTCACCCGAGGGCTACCGTGGTGTCGGCAACATCACTGACGATGAAGCGAAGGCGTCCGATGTATACGCCTATGCACTCGTCCTGTTTGAACTCCTGTCTGGTATGCAAAGCTGGTCTGTGGAGCGCGTGCAAAACGTTTTCCAGCTTAGCAGTTTTGTTCGTGACGGCCGAAGACCCAACTGGGGACCGCACAAGGATCACATCGACCCGGCTTACAGACAACTTGTGGAAGATTGTTGGAGTCCTAATCCGGGTGATCGCCCTCTTGTTGATGACATAGTACGTCGATTGGAAGAGCTGACGGAGCGGTATGAACAGAGGTCTCAGCAACACATTTCTGACACTGCTGAACAGCCAACGTCAAATCCGTCTGCGCATGATGATGCCTCATCTAAGAGCGCTTCGGAACGATCTTCCTGTCAGAAAGCGTCTCAAGTGTCCCTGAATACTTCCAGTGATCAAAGCACCGTATCACAGAAACTTCTCAAAGTTCCATTCCACGAACCTACTGATCCGAGCGATTTGCCAAGTGAAGCGGGTAATAGCTCTGATTCTGACGATGAAGGCAATGGCGATCAACTTGATGATTCAGATCAAGGCGGCTTGAATCAGTTTGTGCGTAGAACACCTGTTCGAATTGCTCCTTACGGTGAACACCCAGACCGCTCTTCCCCGGCTACGGATAATTCTATCGGCAAGAACAATGACGGTTGCTCCAACGTAGATAACCCGGAGTCAACTGTTACAGATGGCAGCAACGAACCTACCGGTGGTTTTGTTCATGTTGTCAGCATGCGTCTGACCGAATCTCAAACAAGGAGTGAGATCAGCAAAGGACAAAAGAGTGATCCTGATGTGCGCGTAGAATCGGCTGTATCCTTTCCGGACGGTACTGAAGGAGGCTTCACTATCGATGACGATGATATCACCTCGGGTTTAAGCCAAGTTCACATTCGAGACGACAGCGATCCAGATGCACAGACCGATGAAATTGACAGTAACATAGTGGACATTGTGCGCTTGAGAAAGGTTGAGAGCAAGTTAATAGAACCACCCACGGTTCAAGGACTGCAGATTCCTACTGGTGACGAAAAGCAAAGACTGGTCTATGGCCTTGGTTCCATTGCTGAAAATGCAAGGGTAACGGAAGTCCCGGTACAAAGGTCGGAAACAGCCCTTCTTTCATCGTTCTTCAACGCAGCACAAGAACCCGATGACAAATCGGCCGAACTGAAACCGGACCAGGAAACTCAACAAGAAGAAACGGAACCCCAGCCTCAGTATGAAGTAACGAGTGAACCTGAAGCCTCTCAACACACAACGGTGAATCAAGAGAACAGTGCGCCAGATCAAGAAGGCTATGTGCCGCAGGGTCTACCGCAAATTTCTCTGGATGTTAGTGCTGTCCTTGCTGAGCCGCTGCCGCGTGTCGCAGCCAAACCGAGCAAATCGAATCCTTCATCAAAGTCTACGAGTCCTAACGATGATTCCAAAACTAATGGGCGTAAATCACGGCGAGAGAAGTCGTACACAAGTCCGGACAATGTTGAAATGGAGGCTGAGGTCCTCTCTGAGTTTGCGCAAAACGACTTCCCTTCAACTGGGTTTTTCAACAGTGTTTCAGGTAATACTGCTCCTGGGAGCAGTCCATCTGGCGGTAAACAATCAAAGGATCAAAGTCCTGCTCAAAAGGTGGGGTATACACCGGCGTCAAGTGTGCCTCCAAGCGCGGGACATGAAGCCGTTGGCGCCACAGGGCCTCACAAGATGTATATTCCCATGCAAAACGATGCGTCTAATCCTACCCCCTCATCCTATGCCACTATTCCTTCAAGCGTGAGCCACCCGGAGCTCCATACGCCATATGGTACACCTCGTATTGTTCCGACTCATCCGAGCGCTCCAAACTCTAAGATGCATGGATACACCCCTTCTCACCCTTTGAACCCGGGAGTGCCACCTTTATCAGCGTATCAATCATTCACTACCCAAGGCGCAAGTGCACCGCCTCTGTCGGATACCTCTCAGAGCGCCATTGGTAGCACCCCAGCTTACCACCGTATTAGCCATGGAGTACAGCCTCATGTATCACCAACTTGGCAGGCTAATACACCATCCCGGCAAAGGCCACCGAATCGAATATACGCTTCCTCCGTTGGACACGAGACACTGGGGATGAGCCCTGGTACATCTTCGCAAGGTCTGAACGCTCTTCTCAACGCTTTGCAGAGATCAGATGGTATGGCTGTTGTCCAAAGTATGTGGCAATACGATAATCGACGGGTAGTAGCCATGGCTTTGGCCAGAAGCCCATCTCTTCGTGGTGAAAGCATACTAGCTCTTGCAAGCCGCTTTCTCACGATGAATAACGATCTACAACAGGAACGAAGGGATCCGTACGTCGCAATAGAACTGTGTACGGCGATAGGCAACATTGCCCGGAATGATCCGCAAGCTATCAGTGCCAGCTTTGTTCTCAAAGTGATTCCAAATGTACTACTTGTCATGTCTCGATTTCATCACTTGTTGCATCAGCACGTAGAGGTCTATTCTGCGTGTTGCTTCGCGCTAACCAACTTGTTTATGATTACCAATGTCATTACGGACGGCAACGTACGCACGAAGATGGCACTGTGGATCGAATATGCCATATCATTCAACATTGCAAACGACAGTACCTCTGCAGGACCGTTTTCGGACTCGTTGGCCTACACAGCAACATGTGCAGCGCGGAATTTCATGTGGATGAATGAGGCTAATGTTCAGGCGTTTGTAACATGTAGTGGAGGTGATGGGCAAACAGGACCCCCAATTACTCATCTCATTCAATCACTGCGGACATTTTCTTATGCTGGGAAGACCCATGTCGTACAGTCAACCTTGTCAGCTCTCGCGCTGATCATCTACTACCCAAGACAAAGAGCGGAGTTCATGCATCGACATGGTTTCAAAGCGTTCTTTGAGACCTTGCAGCAACAACCCCAGGAGACATCAGCCACCGCGTTGATTTTCTCGATGTTAGCAGCGATGTTTTCTGGGCCTGTCTCCAACCCGAATGACAGTGACGCCTTCTGGAAGGCATTTGTTATAGATCAGGGCAGTCAGGGGCTGATACAGTCGTTAGATCATGTGAGAAGAGGTGTACCATCGGAGAAGGAGAGATTAGAAGTCTTAGAACGGGGCTTCTACGCAGTTTTGACAGTAGCTCGATTTCACAGTTCATTGCGCAGAAGCCTAATTGACGCAGGTTGTATGCAGCAAGTTCATGCAGTGCTTCGAGATATTTCGAGTTCTGCTATGACAGGAGTGCAGACGGCTGATAACAGTTTGATTGCTTGTAGGACTCGACTTGGGGCGCGTCTCTGTGATGTGGTGAGAGAATTAGGCACGGATAACAATGGATACAGGTATCTGAGAGAGAATAACGTTCGAAGATCTTTGGAGGACATGATGCGAAGGTATCCTGGAGATAGCGCTTTCGCGCACTCATGTCGAGGGGCGCTGGCTCTCCTGTCATACTGAAGCTGGTAAGGCAAATAGTGCTCTGTCATTCATATGTACATGAAGGTTTAACAGAACAGAACAGCTATCGACGCTCAGGTCTTTTTCGAAGTGCAGGTGACAAGATTCCTTGCTCTGATACAATTGCGAAGGACAAGGCATCCTTCACTGGCATGGTTGTCCGATCGCGTATGTTCCCCTGGCGTTTATGTATATTAGTGGAAGCTGAAACCGTGGCTAATGTCCCTTTAGTTGTACTTGTTTTTGGTGTAGAGTGGCGCGTTTAGATATGTACAGTTAGCAATCCCTTTACCCTTACAAGTAGGACCACAGTCATCCTTGCATCCATTTTTGCAGCTTGAGTACAGACTGGGCAACCGTTTCGGCACACTGCCAGGATTCCTGCAGGTGTATAGAGGTAAACCATTTTGCTGTTCGTGTTTTCGCGAAGATTAGCCAGGGTATGCTGGGTAGCTACCGTTTAAACAATGCGCTCTCCCTTTTAAGGTTGAGACGGTAATATTTGGGCAGCAGCTTGGCCTTTGTTGTGTAGAACCGGGTATTTTTCTGAAAGATGGTGATATACTTTGTGCTGCAGCGCTGATGCGCTCCATTCTGAACTGCCAGATGTGCTTGGTCGGTAGAGCGCTGAGGTGTCACCGCGCGAACTGTAAGTCATAGGGCACATGGGTTCCCACGGGCAGGGGTTTTCGACCATCTGTCAATCAGAGCGAAACGGATCAGCGATTGACTGCATTTCGGGGATATCAGCTCTCGGATTAGAGACGGGCTCCCATGGAGCCCAAGCTCACAGTCTGAACAAAGCAGCTAGCGCCCATAGTGGAGAAGAGGGACAGCTCATAGAGCTGGGACAAACGCCAATGTAACTTAAAGACCAAACCGAGAAGTTGCTTTAACAACGGAAACCCGTTGGCCAGCGTCACGGTTAAGACGGTGGACAAAACTCTAATGTTGTCCATGACGGACTTCAATCACAAGCAACCAGAATAAGCTTCCATATGGCTGGTTTACATGTAGGCAAGGGGCGCAGATCCAAAGTGCCCAACCGTATGACCCATTTCTGGCTCGACGGGACAAAGCGCCCGACCTGCTTATAGAATATGACGATGGATACAACATATGCTACACAGTCAACTGCGACGGAACTATTACCGACAGCGACGCGCATACTCTGGAGGCAAAGTTTTGAAGACCGACAAAGTCGGCGCCGGAGGCTTTGCCATATTCTGAAATGACAAAACCGACCCCCAAACTGGAAGCGTTCTTGCGGGAGTAGGAGTGTGTTCCTATACCGCAGAAATAGCAGCAATAAGAAGAGCTCTTTCTGAAGTATCTATTGGGGCTTGCGTCGGATGGAGAGTTTTGGTCAGGTTAGTAACGGACTCCAGAAGCGCAGTACATGGACTCCAGAAACCTGCAATGCGCCAAACTAGACACTTCCAAGATGCAACGGAGTTGCTAACAATAGTTGGTAATTTACGTCCAGTCCAGGTGGTCTGAGTCCCTGGACATTGCGGAACTGATCGAAACGAGACGGCAGACAAGCTGGCCAAGAGTGGTCTATCGATACTACTGGCAGACCAAGAAAAGGTTCCGTTGGACTTTCTTGAAGTTCAACAGAGGCTTAAGCTCCATCTTGTTACTCAACCGCCAGTTCAAAAGGTCCCGGAATCGCTCGGAGAACACGTCACTCTTAGGGCTGCGCAGTCGGCTCTCTCACAGGTTTTTGTGGGACACGAGCCAGGGTTACACCCTGTTCCTACGTACCTGTTTCAGAGAAAGAGCTACTGCCCCCTAGAGCTAAGGCATAGATTTGAAAATACCGTTGATCACTTTGACATGAGGTGTAGAAAACGCTCCAGGTCTAGGCGAGACACTTTCCTGTCCGCACGAGAAAGAAAAGGACTTGGAGTATCAGCAATAGTGAAGAAATGACCGGAAAGGTTGTTGGAATTCTTGCGGAGAGAGGGATTCTTCGACAAGAGTTCCTACCACGCTGTCGGAATTAGTGGCGTGCGCCCGTAAACATACATACATACATACAAGCTTCCATAACTCTTCTTAAAGATGAAACTGAATTCAAAGGAAGGACTCGGAAGAATTTTTGTAGATGAGTTCATTCTCTTTGGTCGACCCCACCCCGCTCATCAGAAACTGTTCTGCCGTACGTAAACCGTGGAAATGAAATGAGAATGATTCATCATTCTGGCTGAGAACTAGACGCTTCTTCGATGCCCCAGCTCGCAGTGCCGGATTTCAATCCCAGACACTCATCAACTGGACAGGGTAAGCTCCAGTGATGAGCTACGAAAGCTTCAAATTCGACCCATTTCGCCTGGACGCGAATACCCGCATCCCGGGTCGTATCACGTCCTGAATTTCTGATTCTAATCGAAACACTACTAGAGAATCCATCACCGCTGGTGAAGGCCGTCTTAACATCTGTAGCTTGACCTTCTCTCTTTGCCATCCCTCTTTGCCGGTAGGCAACCCCATTTGCTTACCTACTATGTTTCTGCGTCCATACCTAGGTTTATGCGGGGTGTTTTTGCCCCTGAAATAGTGGCTGCAGGAGCAATATTCTTAGCCTTATGGAGGGAGGCAAGCACTTGCTTCATCTGCTGCGAGTTCATCTCGCATCCTCCATGGAGAAAAACGAATTTAGATTCGGTTTCTGAGATCCCGATCATGCTTGAGACGCGTTTGAATCATGGAAGAAATGCATCGGAATTACGTTTTGTCGCAAACACGCCAACGTAAGGTAATCGTTCGTATATTCAGATACAGCGCACACGAGTATGACCGTCTCTTGCAAACTGTTCCTTGACAGATTTCTTGCCAATCAACAAGTTGAATAGTCTAGCTGCCCATGAAGCAACGTGCTCCCAGAAGAAGCTGATGTCATCTTTCTAGTATTCACTACCGTTTACGGTTTGAAACGTATGTTCTGCCGGATCTTGCGTGCGAGCGCTCTGGCACTGATCGCTTCGCAGCCACGTACGTTGCCCGTGACGTTTCGCATCCATTCTGTGATTCTGTGATGTTGGGGATTGAATCTTGCAGAGTAAGCATTTTACGCTTGTAACGGTATTTACCTTGCTCTCAACTTCAAATTTTGAACTGTTTGCGAGATTGGTTTTTGCCCGCGTTTGGACTTCGAGATAGTCGTGCTTCGAGCGACACGCGCGGGCGTATAGCCGCAGACGTTTCGCTCACGTTTTGTTGAGTTTGAATTTCAAGCTGTTCGTTCGACTGGTCTGGCGTGGTTTGCGCCGTTGATGTAAGCCGTGATCTTGGTTTTCGGCTTTGGCTTTTTCGAATTGTTTAGCGCATCTTAGAAAGCCTTTGATCACAATTGGGCTGACAACTCTTTAAGATGGAAGATGGACAAGGCATTGTTTTGATGTACAAGGCGGTCGCAGCTCGGAGAATCTTCATCGATCATCCTCTTCAAGAGGGAAACATGCTACTACAGAGAGAACTTTAGGCTATTTAAGAGCACTGAGGACATTGCGAGGTGTGGTTGATTTAGCCGTGGCCTGAACTGCACCGGTTAGGCGATCGCATTCATTCATGCATTCCGTAGGGCAGTATTTGCATCGCTAAACCGCTGGGTAACCCTTCCCCTTTTGACTTACACTTGTTAACCTCTTCGAAGATTGCCTAAGTATCGGAGCAGATTATTTCAGCAAATTAAAAGGCGGCGGTGTGCGCTGCATCTCAGTTGCTGAGATTACTGGCCAGCACGTGCGGCGGGACGCGGCGGCACGCGCTGTTGACGCTGCCACCGATGACGACGTGCGAGCCGGGTGCTCTTTCCACTCGCGCCTCTAGCACATCCCGCCACCTCTAAAGCGCTTTCTTTCACCACACAGCATCTCCCTTCTTCGTCCCGCCCCTCCCCCCAACCTACCACCTCATCAACTCTCACAGCCTCCCTAACATCGCGCCACCCGACTCCCAACTACCATGCAAAGCTCCACCACTCCCGCATTCACGCCGCCCGCATGGGCATTCGCCCTGCTCATTCGCCTCCCCAAGCCGTCCAAACCGCCCAATGACAGCGCGCTCAACGCTTCTCCCGCGCCCTCTGCAACGCACCGCGCGCAGCCTTCGCCCAACGCCATGCGCGAGCTCATTGTTCAATGGCTCATGCATATGCGCGATGATCCAACTCTCAACCTCGCCCGCTCCAGAAGGCGGAACAGCGCCTCTCGCTCTCTATTCTGCCGCATTCGCGCTTGGATTGGTGTTGCACTTCGTCTACCAGTGGCTCGCGCACTACCGTCAGCACGTTCTCCCAAACCGCCCCTCATCACTGCCACCACCACAACTGCCGTAAAAGCGCCGCGCCGCGAGGAGAAGAAGCCGCCAAGGAAGCAGAGGCGCGGGGAAGCAAACGCTGTGCAGAGAGAAGTGGCTGGTGTGATTGTGCAGCAGTCACAGTCGAATGTATCGCCGTTATACCAATCTCTTTACTTCTCGCAACGACTCAACGGGCAGGTACCGACGGAGTGCGAGCAGCAACGCTCCTTGCACGAGGTGCCATCCGTGATTAGCGGTATCAGGGAGCAGAGCTGTGTGATGCCATTCTTCCTGGTGGAAAGTGACAATGAGGGACGCGGGATTCTGGAGCGACTGAAGGAGATGCATTCTACAGAAAGAGACAGGCCTAGTGGCCCTCTCGCCTGGGTACCAGCCGTAGTATCGTTCGCTCTAATTGCTCTGAATCCTCTCAAGTAGCTTACTGTGCTTGGGTTGTGTTTTTCCGTCGAGGTGTAGTTGCGTGCGCGTCTACGATTCCACGAGGGGGGAAAGGGATGACAAAGCCGCACCAGTAAAAGTATCCTACTTGTTTGGAGCGGCATCATTGCAGCGCGAGATAACAGCGAGGTATTATCATAGCGGCTTGTCGCTTCCGTCCGCAATCGACACCGGCAGCGTACGCCGCCAAAATGTGATTTGAGGAGCTGAAACGGTTGTGCATTCTTATTGGCGCGCTGAGCTCTCGAACGACGCTGTATCACGAACAACCCTACACTAGTGTCTATCGGACCGCTGACCTCATATGAGGTCAAAACAATCAACTTTACGTTTAATTTTAGTTATTTTGATCGGAATTTTTTGCCTTTTGTAGTCCGTATAAGTTTTGCAACATGTTTTTGTATAGCAAAAATTCTAAGCTTCTGTTGTTTATGCTAGGTGAGAAGCAGAAACTTAAGACAACCAAATGGTTTGATAGAGATGTGCTTGTGAAATATGGCTAATTTACTACAGAGCTTCAGAAAACCGGCTTTTTTGATATCAAAAACGTACTTTTGATTCAAAAACACCGTTTCTGACGCGTGTATGAAAGGTTCAAAACCTTCAAAAAATAATCATTTGGCAACATTACATCCGGGCGGATAGACAAGTGTCTGTGCCCAATCATTATGCGCCCCACGTCATCCACGTGCGCCATTTCTTATTTACGCGCCAAACCAGCGCGCCAACCGAAACAGCTGTGCACGCGCTTCCTCGCCCCGCCCTTCGAGGCCATGATGCCAACGGTAGTACCATCGTGCATATCGTGTGCTTCCCCGCCTGCTTTCTCTCGCCCAAGCTTGCTCTGCATACCTCGTCTCTTCTCTTCCATGGCTTCCGCCTCTATGTCTCCCGCCCGCTCAATGCAGCCATTGGCCCTGACCCTCTCTCTCCCTCACAATCCTTCGTCAATTCTCGCGCCCAAGCCATCCGCGCCATCCCATCCCACCATCAAAGGTCGTCTCAACTCCCGTCAAAATTCCGTTTCCCTCAATTCCTTACTCTCGGTGGAAAGCCCGTCACACCCAGAACAACAACCGCAATCAACTTCACCCCAACAGTCACAGCAACACAATCAGCACTTCGAAGCTCGTCGTCGTCGAAAACATCGTGCAAAAAGTCGAATCGCCCGTCCTAAAGATGCCATGCCAGGATATCGTCGACGCAGATTTCACGCCTCCTACTCTTCGAAGAACCGCAACAAATTCAAACCACAATCTACATCTGCACCTGGCGGCGCTGCCCACTTTGACCGCGGCGTCACATCAGCTACCTATTACAACCGCCCCGGGGCTGTTCCCGACCACGATGAACAAAATCGATTACAACAAATTCCACCTCCGCTCTGTCTCGTCCATTCGCAACCGGCCGTACTTCTCACCTGCAAAAAGGCGGGACCAAATCGCGGTCGCATCTTTTTCAAATGCTCGATCAAAGCTTCTGCGCAATGTGATTTCTTCCGATGGGCTGACGACGCCTGTGCTCCCGTTAGCGACGCTGATTCGCATACTCCCCTATCCCAACCCGCCACACACGCAGCAGCGATCGAAGAAGTATCCGATGACGACCCTGACGCGCTTAGAGACGTGTTGCGACGTGTTTTTGGGCACGAGCACTTCCGTCCTGCTCAACAACAGGCTATAAGTTGTTTGCTCTCATCTCGTTCTACCGTCGCGCTTATACCGACTGGAGGGGGCAAAAGTCTTATTTATCAAATGTTCGCCGCGGTTCGCCCTGGACTGGTTGTTGTTGTCACTCCTTTGATCTCCCTGATGCAAGATCAGTTGCGAAACCTACCCAAAGATTTACCGGGGGTCTGCTTTCGCAGCGGGCAACAAGCGGACGTACTCGCCGAGACTGAACGTCGTATCTGTTCTGGGCAGGCAAAAATACTGTTCATATCTCCTGAGCGCTTGTTTTCGGATAGGTTTCGACGCTTGATGGGTGCCAAGGATGGGCCCCGTGTGTCATTAATTGTCGTTGATGAGGTACATTGTATTTCGCAATGGAGTCATAACTTTCGAACATCTTACCTTCGTATTCCCCACGCTCTGTTTGGGGGAAATGGTACATCACCCGTGTTTGGAACGAATGACCCCCCTGTTCTTGCACTCACTGCAACAGCTACAAAGCAAACCTTAGAAGATATTTGTCAATGTCTAAAGATTGACGTTGATGACGGTGTTATACAATGCAACGGAAACCGTGAGAACCTCAAGCTTTCTCTTTCACGAGTTGGTACCACTATCGACGCCAAAGCATACGAACTTGTGAGGCGGCTAAAGATGGAGCCTTTCTCTTCTGTTCTTGGTATTTGCGACGAAACCAACGGTTCAACAAGTGAAAACCGCGAAAACTGCGTGGCAGAGAGCGATGTTCAGCCGCCACAGAAGAAACGCCGCAAAACCTCTAAAATTGAGGATGATCTTAGCATTGGATGGGGTTCTAACCTCAACTTCACGAAACGGGTTCGTGCAAACAGCAAGATCCAGCGACGGAAACATAGCGGCAGTCTTATTGTATATGTCACGAAACAGAAGGATTGTGAGGTGGTGAGGAATTACTTGCAGTCTTCCTCACTTTACTTGCGCGGGAAGATTGAAATGTATCATGCTGGTATGTATCAAAGAGAGCGTGAGAAAGTTCAGGCACTGTTCGAAAAGGGCTCTATTGCGATTCTAGTTGCCACTGTTGCATTTGGTATGGGTTTGGATTACTCCAGTGTCAAGGGTGTTATCCATTTTGATGTACCCTCATCCATCGAGGCGTATTGGCAAGAGGTTGGCCGTGCAGGTCGTCGCGGGGACGAAGCGTACTGCCTTGTGTTCTTGAATTCATTCAATGTCCATAGGATCCTATCTCGAAGTCACTCAGATGGCATCGACAAGAGTACGATTCGGCAATTCATGAGAAAACTTGTTGCAACGAAGTTCGACCTGAAAACTATGACGCAGCGAACACGTGAGTTCTTAGATGCGCGAGCCGATGCGAGTTCTGACTCGTCGGATGACGGAATTGAGAAGAATCGAGATCGCCAGAGTCGTGAAGAAGCTGTTATTGACAGAGATTGCAGTTGTTGCATGATGAGATTGACCCAGTACGACCTGAATAGAAACGTGGACATGAGGTTCGAAACAGCTGAGACGATTTGCGCAATCATAGAACGAGAACTGGCCGGTTTTCGTCTTCTGAAGGAGTGCAATACGAAAATTAAGGCACGGTTCTACTCTCAAGCTCCTGATACTTTAGTGAAGAGGCCCCCAAAGGCAGTACGAGCGCAGGATCGAATGATCATAGATTCCGTGTTGAAGCATGGGAAGCACAGTGGAGGACAATATACTCTAGATTTGCGAGACGCTGCTTTTCGAGAGGACCAGGTAGTGGGGTCTCTTAGAAGATTACAAGAAGCAAGACATATCTCTTTTGAGATGTTTGAGAAGGGCATTGAAGTCGAGTGCGACAGTGTCTGCTTTGAAACGCTGAAAGAGAAAATGGACGCACTAGTAGGGCTGGTCTATCAGAAGCTTGCTAATATCGAAGCAGTCCGTGTGCGGAAGGCGCTTGCCGTCGCTCGATTGTTTTCGCAAGCAGATGAGCTACTTTCGGACATGGAACAATCTGCTTTTCTGCATAGCACGATTCGTGCTTACTTTGACGGAGAAGAGGTGAGTGAGGAGTGGAGAAGGGATGGTGAGCAATTGCTATGCAATTGGGGGAAACCTACTGCAGACAGGATTAAGCAGATTCGGAATGTAACGATTGAGGTTATGAACGAAGAAAAGTGTGGATCTCGAGGGCCGCAAAGTAGTCGACAGATTACACGAATCCTACACGGGATGGACAGCGCAGCGTTTCGCGCCAAAGACTGGTACTCGCAGAGACACTGGGGGCGGTTTGTGGATGTGGCATTCGAGGAGGCTAAGAAGGTAGTGGGCCAAGTGCTGAGAGAGCGACACGAGCGACTAGGGAATAGAAGCAAACCAAGAAACGAAGTAAAATGACAAGGGTCTTAGAAGTTGTAAACCGTTTACGCAAGTATATGAACAGCTATTACGCGGATGAGTCTAAAGCTTGGGTTGCTTCTTGAGGGGGTCGAGGGTCCATGGGTTGGTGGCTTGTCCAACACCGGGGTAATCGTCGTTCGCCTTGGAGAAGATACTGACAGCGGCTTCCATAGCTTGTGCGATGAGATTACGATCGCCGCCGAGATTCTCCTTAGCAAGTACGGCCATGATCTCTTCAATCTGGGTGACCTCTAGGGCGAGGACGGCGCGACGGCGTTCTAGGCGGGTCAGAACGTCCTGAACTGCATCGATTGAGCAGCCTTCGTCAATGCATTGCTGAGCAAAGTCGAGGTCTTCCTTGAGCCCATCCTCACCCAGTCCCATGCGAGCGGTGCGCACAGTGGCGAAGCCGGCGGGACGGCGCGTGGTAAGGGCGCGTCTGGAAGATGGGCGCGACAGGGGGGAGGCGAACGGTGATACGAAGGCCATAATTAGATAGGATTTGTGGAAGGATGTTTAGATAAGCACAGGTGGGGGAAACGGAGCAACGGGAGACGATGAGACTGGAAACGTGCTAAGAAAGGGAACGCGGAAGTGACGGTTAAGCGCGCTGAGGGCGGTGGGCAGATCTGTGAGAAGTGGGCGCGGAACGAATGGATGCGAGATGCGAGCGCTTGCACACGAGCTGCAGGAAGCGATTTTTTTGGCTTGCCGCTATGTGAGCTGAGGGGAGCACGGGGGGCATGATCACGCCGTTGCACGCTGCGCTGTAATTGGACAAAGCGGCGCCACGGGATCTTTGTCTGGCGCCGCTGTCCCTCTCATCTTCTGACAAGTGGTCTGCGCGTAATGGCCGTCACTGATGGCCCTCTCCTCTCCATCGCATAGATAGGGCGTCATGGTCAACACAGGACTGATTTCACTGCGCCTCTCTTGCGAACGCCTCTGTGATCAAGTCGAAAGCACTGCAGTGCTGATCATGAGCCTTTGATAGTAGTGTTCTTCATGCAGCAAGTCTCTGACGCAGACAAGCAATTTTCGCTTCTGCACTTGGTAAAGATTATCATCAATGCGCTCCTATGCTCGACCCTTCCTCAGTCCCATCAGCAAGCAGTTGTGTTTCGTGCATCCCATTCCAAATGGCCTCACCTCCTTTAAGCACGGCAGTGTACAATCTCGCGCGCGCCCGCAATTCGCCACCGCAGTTGCCCGCCAATCGCGACCCATAATGTGCACAACTTCGCCACAATCACAATCTCAAACCCGACAACCCACTGCAACACCCACTATTGCCGAGTCCGTCGACGATATTTTCCAATGCCCCAACTGTTCATGCTCACTTCTCGCAGCGCCGGCACAGCGACTCAACACGCTGCCAGACTCCTGTCCACAATGCAACAACACTTTCCCCCGCAGCGAAGATTTCGTGGACCTCACCATACAATCAGGACCCATTCTCCCCGAGCCCTTGAGATTACTCCGCGATTTGCGAACAGCTCCAGGAAGACAAACTCTCTTTCAGCTTCCAATGGTGTCGTATGCGTATGAACGGGGATGGCGCAAAAACTTCAGCATGGGTGGCTTTCCAGGTGCAGACAAGGAAGTGGACCTGCTGCTCGACTTTGCTCCGAACGCAGATCTGGTATTAGACATGTCATGTGGAAGTGGAATTATTTCACGTCAACTTGCCACCAGGACCCCATATCGCCGCGTTATAGCCGTCGATTACTCCGAAACCATGCTTCGCGAAGCGGCCTCTCGCGCACGAAAGGACGTCAGAGCACCAGAGTTAGATTTGCTAAGAGCTGATGTCAGCGCTCTCCCATTTAAGGACTCCGTCTTCGACGTGGTTCATTCAAGCGCCGCTCTTCACTGCTGGCCAGTAGTACAGGACGGTTTGCGTGAATTGCACAGAGTCCTTCAACCAGGTGGCCGCTTCTTCGCGACCACCTTTTCAAGAGAATACCCTGAGATTGGTTTTAGCGCTCTGCCGTTTGGAGATCGCCTGCGACGTCGAATTAGGGACCTTCGTCGACTCGGTGCGCGTAATCCGTATCGCTTTTTTGATCGGGAGGAACTTGTATACTTGGTTAGAGCGGCTGGGTTTATTGACGTAGATGTCACCGTTGATAGAGCATTCGCCGTCATACGTTGTAGAAAACGCGGTGCCTAAGAAAGATATGTGTTTGTAAAGCAGTTGTAAATCCGAGCCGACTACGTAGATAAGTTAGAAACGTATCCCTTTGCTTCGTTAAGTTTCGTTATGAACCGAAAAGAACAAGCTTCAAGATATCACAAAACCGTTGCGTTTCGTCCATTACATCTTAAGGCCGTGTATGCCTTGTGTTTCACTCATGCAGTAGAACTCTGGCTTTGCAGAGTTGGAGAGAGCTCCCGCTCGACTATGAAAGGCGTTCCGACAACAATCGCTGCATCTCCCCATCGTAAGCATCGAATTGACATCTTGCTTGTGAAGCGCTTAGCCATGGTGCCGATGTGATGGATTTGCTAAAGCACCACCCTATGCCGCATGCTTGGTGTCAAGAAACTATACAAAACATGTTTGCATTTCGCTTTAGGAGGTCCCCGGAACGAGCACGAGCAAAAATGACAAAGCCAGCATGGTGGAACACCTCCGTTCAACCTGTTATGCTCAGAAAGAGTTTCGCTCAAAAGAAGGAAACACAGGAGGGGTGTGGGCCAACCATGAGAGTTGCCAATTCTCAATGCCGATGTGATGCATGCTTGCTTATTTCACGCGCAGCTCGACACGGTACGGAACGTGGCTGTCCACGATGCGTCTTGGCAAAGATTGGGTGACTTACACACGTACCGATCGGTAGCTCAGAGAGCAATACTGCTATCTTTGGCCTTTACCTTCAGAAGATAAACCTAAAAGAGCTTGGCCTGCCGCGTGGGTGTATTTTTGGCCAATCATGTTTTTCCAAAGCTGGTTTGGGAGGCGCGTTGATGACGACGGTTCTTCTAGGAGTCCGATGGCTACCCTTGTACAGGGATAAGAAGGTGCTTCCAGAAATGGAAAGCGTCTCATTCCTGGTGCTGCCCTATACAAGTACATGGCCTGCGACAACATGCAATTTGCACCGCTAAGAATGACGAGGCACAGTGCATTGTATAAACGCATACTACACGAAAGTACGAACAACAAGCTCCACAATGCACATATCATATTCATTTTATGGTTACATGCCCGTCTAAAGTGACGCATCTTGGCTAGATGCATGCAATGACTTGGGCACCGAGTGCAGAGCGCTGCAATTTACGACGAAGTTGACTTTTGGTTCGCAGTGAGGCAACGATAATCACGCAGTGCTTCGCGGAGCTGTGCACGAACGGTCTGCAATTCAGCGGTGGCAGCAATGGCGAATTGACCCTTCTCACGCATGGTCATCAGCTTTAGCTCGGCCACAAGTGGTGGCGGTAATATGTCAAGTTGAAGTCGGATTTCCTCATGATTTGCGACATTCAAGCCGTTGCATCTGCGCGATATGTGGCGCAAAATATCGCTAATGGCTTGAGGTGACAATTGTTCGATGTCAGACTTGAGTCGAAGTCGCTGTTCGGGTGTTGCGACGTTGGACAACATATGCGCTGCGGACGACGAAATTTGTTCAAACTGTTGTTGCTCCAGTCGCAGTCGACGTTGTTTGAGGAGGCTGATTTGATGTTGCAGTCGCTGTAATTTTGGGGTAGAAGTGATGATTTTGGACTTTGTGTGCATTCGCCGAGATGGATTGGGCGCAGTCTGCTTGACTTGGACGTTTGTTGGAGACCCGACGATGGGGGTTGCACAATAGGTTTGAATTCTGGGGGTGGTGGTGGTTATGGTGGTGGCCGTCGTAGTGGTTGTGATTGTAGGAAAGAACGGAGGAGTGGCAGATACAGGCCAAGACGGGGATGGCGGCTGTGCATCAAAATTGTGGCTGAGATTGGGGCTGTGCGAATAGGCGCTTCGATGGTGGAGGAGATTCGGGAGCTGTGGTTGGATTTCGCGATGCGTTTCTATGGTGCGCGCTCGCTTACGTTTCTTGGAGGCGGAATCGGATGCGTTTTGGAAAGACTGGTCTTGCAGAAGATGTTGATCTGCGGAATGGGGTTGAGAGAGTTGGGCTTGGGCGGTTTCGATATGCCATCTGTGTAACAGACGCTTCCGTAGCGGGGAGGCGGAGTGGATGTGGTCGTGAGACGGAGATGAGCAAATTGGATTCGAAGAAGCAGAAGTGGAAAGTGGGAAAGTTAGGGGGTGACGGGGAGGTGGAAACGGGTAACAACGCAACTCGATGGTGAAGGGGGTGTCCGGTTGATCGGGGGGTGGGGTGAGGTGATCGGATGGCTTGTTAGCGAGTCGAGCAGAAGGGGGGCGGAGCGGAGGGGGAGCAGACTGAGCTGTTTGGTCAGCGGTTTGGCGAAGAAGTGGAGCAGGAGAGGGGGAGGACTGATGCGGCTGCGGCTGCGGCTGCGGCTGTTGGTGGTCGAGGGCAGGTGGAGCGGAGGCGGGGGAGGGTATGAAGAGAGAGGTGGGAAGAGCGTGGGGGGGGTGAGTGGGAGGAAGAAGTTGTGGAAGATGAAGTGGAGGAGGAGGCGGAAGCGGAGGTGGAGGCGGTGGAGTGGAGGAGGAGGGCGGAGATGGGGGCGAGGGAGAGGCAGACGGCGACGGAGTGGGGGGTTCCGGAGGAACGGGGAGGGACGGAGATGGCTTCATACAGGGCGATGGGGGGCGCTCTGCGCGAACGGGGGAGCGGGTTGAGGCGGCGCGGACGCCCATTTGGCGGGGCAGCTGAGGGGCGGCGGACGCTAGGCGAACGGACGGTGCCCGCACGATGGGCGTGGACTGGTAAGTGGTGTGTGTACGGGGAAGAGTGTGTGCGCGCTGCCGCTACCGTCGTACACCGTGAGCGTCGCGCGACGTGGCGTGTATATGCGCCGTCCGTGTGCAAAACGACTACCGACGCTTGGAACTGCGCGCTGGCGCACGTGTGCCACGAGTTAAGCAAAAGCGGTGAGCCCTCCCGAATGTGCTGCATGAAGGTATTGCTACGTATGAGAGCTTCTCCGCGCCGCCGCGACTACGCACTTGCGCACCAGACCTCAGCTTGACATCCTTCATAGGGTTACCCTCTCTAACTTAGCTGAACGATGCTTGCAAAGCTTTCTTATCATATCCATGCGGCGGGCATGCCCCCTGGATCGCGGAGGTGGGCAGCCATGATGAGCGTGTCCAAAGTAGAAGGCCATCGGTTCGACTTACACTGTTTTCTCCTCTTTACATGTGTATTCACACAACATTCAGTTCGAAAACAGCGCCAAACAAGTGTTCAAAGGCTCTCCGTGCAATCTGGAGAGGGCACGTAGTCTCTGAGTGTACTATCAATCAAACACGCCATTCTCAACCTTCCACCCAGATGCCATACACACACTCGTGAGTGTGACGCTTCATAGCTACTTCATTCACAGCCTTCTGCAACCTTCGAGACTTGCAATGCCGCAGATTCTGGTTCACTGTTGTGTGTTGTATTACCCTTCCTACAACGTATCACTTTGTGTTCCTTCTGCTTCGATGATTGCCACACAACATGTGGCACTGAGATTCCGTGAAAGATTAGTATTATGTTTCCTTCAGTAAGTGAATAGATTCCTACCAAGGGTGAATGGCAACTTCCTGTGACATTTCGTATCCAAAACCCTTCCCTGTGCGCCACTGCGAAACCTCGTGCGCGAGCATGGCCTTCAAAATAGATAGCTCCGCGGTCCCTGGTATCATGAAGCTTTCGATCCCCTCGACATTCTAGCTGAGGAACACTTTCCAAGAATAACCATTCAGTGCACCGACAGCATCTCCATCCTGTCACCCTCCGTGCCAGCATCTGCGTTCATTGCTCATGCCACCACCATGAACGTTGCAAGGGTGGCTCCGAGAAAAGCCCCCCTCCACATCGCAGTTTGTACAACAACTTTGTACTAAACCAACGTCCAACAGCTCTGTGCACGGTATTACAGTGCTGGTATCGATCCGTGCATTTGCGTTAACAATAACGATTTTTGTTTTTGTACTTGAATGCAATTGGTCCGCAAATGTTCGCAGCGCCAAGAGCTTACACATCGCATTTCCAAATGTGTCCGGTCTTCCAATGGAACCGTTCCATCTTTGCATCTCTTGCCTTTGTGAAGGCAACGTTCTCCGCACATCTCGTTCCATTGCGCGAATAGCCTTTCGTGTACTTCATTTGAATTACGTTCCAACTAACGGAACGACTACCGCACTTTGCAATGGTGCGGAGTCGGCGCAGTCGCGTTGGAGCCTTCGAGACACTTCCACACGAGGAGATTGTTGGCCATTTGTCGGATATCTTCGCGGAGGATTCACATTTCTTATGCTTCTCTACTCCAAATTTTAGCCGGTTAATCTCGAACTACGGACGACGGGCTGCTTCTGAAGGAGAAAACAAATGCAAGTCTCTTGCAAAGCATCTCCATCGATATCCGTCGTGTCGACCGGTCTCTGACTCGGCATTTAATAGTGGCGACAAGCACACTTTCCTTTGCCCCAAGTAGAGCCAAACTAGTTAATATTCATTGAAAATTCTTATACGTCAACAACATTGTGTTCTTCGCCTTAGCGGAGGAGAGAAAAAGGAACGCAGAGGACGGATGAACTGAAAACAGCTACCCAGCAGAGTGAAATGAAAACGCCAATATCGCCCATTTCATGCCGCATTTGTGACTGAGGTATTCTGCACTCAGAAAACTCCTATGAGCTTGGTAGGCAGCCTACGAGAGTATAACCGGATACCAACAAGTCCGAAAGGTCCTGTAGCATACTTGGAACTATGGCGTGGGCATGGTTTCCCTCTGATCTGAAGTAGTGGGTCGGAAAGCGAATCCACGCCCAATGTGAGTCAAACTATTTCGGGAATGTTGTATAATCCACCTCATGCAGGTTGCGGGAAATCCTATTGGTACGGATTGTAGAAAAGCAATAAGGTTACCTTATAGACAAACTACCGCTGAGACTTAAAACAGTAGTTGTTGTAGCATATGGGAAGGAAAGGGAAACAAGAGCGAAGAGAGAACTCGTTCGGATGCACTTTCCTTCCAGATTTTGCAGGAATCGCATATGATACCTTGTGAATAGGTCAACGATCGAATTTTGTCAGATGCACACTTCTCACCTTCTCCGCTCTAAAACGCCCTCAGCATATTTCAGATACGAATCAAGCAGATCGTCAGTTAAACAAAATGCAATCGCCCACCTTCCTTCTGCCGAATATTGCAGAATGCGGCTTCCGAGTTGCGTGGATTTTTCTGTCAGGATGAAGAGACTTGGCTTCTTCAACAAATGCTTCTCACAGATTCCCCTTTCTCTGCGAATATAATTCGTCCATTCTTGGAATAGATATGAAATGAACAGCTCCAAATCTTTTGGAACATTTGGATTACCTACGTACCCTCTTAATCCACCGGTGATACGGATATTGATCTAAGATCTAAGATCAATATCTAATCACAACGACCCAAACTCCAAGTCCTTAACAATCATGATGGAGTCTAGAGAGCGTTGATCTCCATCCCACCGAGCAGGAAAAATGAGGCCGTGGAGACGGAAAGTGACTCAAACCTGAAGTTGAGATTCCGTCGGTACCCAAATCGACGACCATTGTTTCAAAACTAGTCAATCATACACGTAGGTTCAGCATCTTTCCCTGCATCTCGAAGCTGCACTGCAATCTCTCATTCTATCAAGTTCCTCGCCTTTCGCTCAATTCTGCGGTTCAAATCCAAAACCGTTTTTTCGTGCATACTCGAATGATATGTATAAATGAGCGAAAAATCCCCATGCCCGTCAGCGGTTTCTGATCTTCGTGTTAAGTGGATAATATCACAATGAAAACAAGATAACGCAGAAATGCATGCCCACCGCAAAAGCGATGTTGACTTCTCAAGTGGCAGTCCAGTCTCTTTTCACTTAAAATCTTTCAAGGCACTTGACTTGCGCTACGAATTGCAAAAAATCATGCATCACGAAAGTAATCTTAGGCTCAGGATATTGATTTTCATCCTAGGAAGGCTTTTTCTGAAAAGCAAGCCGCTGTGGCTCCTGGGAATGTGAAAGTCGTACTCTTTGACATGCATGAGAGGTTCAAGATGTGTACAAGAATCCAGTTTGCCGTTACTGGATCTTCCATCGCTTGTGAACAGTGCTAGATGTCTGATTAAAACAGATTCCTCGATATCACTTCCAATTTCCGACAGTTGATTGCGACTGTTCATCTGAGGAAGTTGATATTCGTGATCACTAATTTTTCTCTTCATATCCATTGTATCGCTTAAATCAATGCATATTGTTCTAATCCAAGGACAGTGGTTAGCTTTTGTCTAGTATCCGTCAGAGAATAGCGAGATCGGTAACAGCGAGTAAAGTGCAGAAGGTTTCGATACAAACAACTAATGGAAAGTTTTCAACCTTCGACTGGTTTTGTAATTTCCTTTGGTGTGACGCAAAAGGCCGTAAAACCCACCACTTCCAACTCCTCTGAGCACCGAAAAGGGGCTTTGCCGTTTAGCGACGTTAAAGGTTGGTTCACAAAGTTCGTTTTCCATCTTAAAGCGGATGTAATTTTTTTTCGAGCGATATGATGATAATGTGCATACAAACAGAATCGGCCGAGAGCTGTGCTTACAATCTATGAAAACTTTTGGGGATCGAAGGAAGATCAGTGGTGAACGAACTGATAAGTGGCTTTCTGCGGTGTCATTCTGGGTGCCTATGTCCTTCGTTAATTCTCTGGACATTCCGCTTGACATTTGATCTACTTTAAGTGCAAGATCACCAGATTGGAATTGGCAACCCACAACGTCACATAGGTTGAAGTAGAACATTTGTGAGAGTGTTTGCCACCACTACTTCATCCAAAAACAGATATCTGTGCTCGGGAAATGGACTCTAAACCAAGAACAATCGTTAGGTTTAGATTCCAGGCGAATCATAAAGAGGGAGCACGAAGGTTAGTAGATCTGCGTTCCACCCAATTTCGGTTGGTTGTGTGTGCGTCTGGCTGAAACAAAGACCGCAGAGCGCTCGAAGATGAAAAGACAGAAAATATTTTGAATGAGTGATTGCATCTACGACGCACCGTGGTCGTCTTGATTCCGGATGTATGCGTTGCATCGTTTTCATATCGTGAACGGGACCAAAGTCGAAGTCATATCTGTCCTCATTTCAATGTCCATTGATTTCCCGTTTCTATGAGTTTGGAATTCGTTGTGGAGGGAATTCGCAAAAGTAAGGCGTTTTATCGACAGGGCTTTTCTATGTGTTTATTAACCTTTGACTGAAGAAGATCGACATCTTGGAAGATGAAATCTGCTTCCAGTACTCGGTAGGTCTTTACAAGGCTAAGAAAAAGTTCCTTCCCAATGCTTCGGCTTTGCTCTTTGCTGACGATATGTCATTCCAGCTTGATGGCGATCACGCGGACCAGTCTGCGAACTGATCATATTTGCGGTGGTTCTAATTGCGTGCTGTCAAGTTATTAACTAGAATTTGTTGTGAGTGTGCGACTTGGATGCAATATGTTACGCAGTATTGAAGAAAGCATTATACGAAGATTTCGGACGAATCCATGACTTAACGATACATCAACTCATCGCGCTGGGCTGCGCAACCATAAGCAAACGGCACAAGATTTCTCAGGGGTCCCGCAATCTTTCCCTGACTTTTTCTACACCGGCCATCCTCCCTTTGATATAGAAGGGTGCCCAAACCACATGACCTACCTGCCATTTAAAACAGCACCTCGCAAGCGGACACACAAGGTCTGGCCTTACTTTACCTCATAGGGTTGTAGTTTTGGTTTTTAAGGACATTATGACCTGGAATTCGGAGAGGGTTTGCGTTGCTACACGGTTCTACAAACGTACCTGCTGAGATTCTGGTAGAAAGGGCGGGTAGTATACCGCCAGTGCTTCTAGGGAAAAAAGTGCTAATTGCAATCCGGCATTTCGTGGTGTGCCCCTTACCTGGCGCCCTGTACAATTTGAGGAGGGAATAGTAGGCCAAAGGGGTTGTTGGTCTCCGTGAGCGACCCAATCGCCTGTCCATTTCGCTTCCCTCGTTACTAGAGGGAAGACAGGCACACCTCGTGAAGGCGGATCGGCTTGTACGGGGAATAGTAGAGAAAAATATGGACAGGACGAGGGGCGACTGAACGAGATGGATACGCAATCAGGTTTTTCTGCAGAAGTTTCTTGCGTGAGGATAGAAAACGATTCTTAACCTGTTTAATATTCTCCCGCTTGGAGGGGGGATAAGCGTCACCAGGTGCATGCAGAATACGCGTCGCTATGCCCTGAAGAGCACGATCTTTGTCGGTCGTGTGATAGTTATCATTCGACTCGAAGTTGATCGCGGGCCTTTCCGCAAGTCTCTTTAAGGTTGATCCGCTACGTTGCCGGTACTCTCTATTGAGCGTACGTACCCAGGCTGCTGCAAGGTGAGAGAAAGCAGCACTCAGCCATTATATTCAGGTGACCGAGAATAAGATCGGCGTTGCGGACAGAGACAGTCTTTGCTTTTCTTCTTTTCTGTGGGTCCTTGATGCCTAAATAGGGCATAAGGGTAAACAAATCTGTTTAGAGATACTTTTTCTCCGCAGGAAACCAAGGAATTTCTGCGGTCACTGTCTAATAATATATCCTTCACCAACTTCCCCCTCCGCTCGCGCAAACTTGGCAATTGTTCTCTCCTGGCATGGTTAGTCGGCTGGCATCGGAGCACATAATGTTCGAGATGCTTTTGTGCTCTGCACAACCAATCCCAAAAACAACGTTTCTTCTCTAAGTATGTGGCTACCGCGTGTAGTTCTGACACGTGCCTAAAGACCTGTGCTAATACCACTTCTGATCTTCTTGCTTCAACGTCGGACATTATTGTCGGACTTCTTCGCAGGACCATTTGACTGGTGCGCGTATGGCAGTGTATTTTTCTAGGAGCATTCCGTTCTACATTGCGTGGCAAACGAAGTGGTCTGAGCGGTCCTCATCGGCCCCATCAAAGCGAACGCAATAAATGCGGTTGGCGGTAGTTAATTTTCCTTTCAAGTCTTATACCATCTCACTCAAGCAGTTACCACGCTGCTGGTGTCCAGCATGCGACAAGGTATTTCGTTTTTCTTCGAGGATCGTATATGAGCCGTTTGACGAGGGGACGCTCTCTCATAGCGTTAGCAACTATCACTTTTTTGGATTAGTAGCGTGCGCTCATGATGATCACCATCTTATTCAATGATGCACGCATTGATCTCAAAGTTGGAATTCGCGACAAGTCGGTAGAGCCAGGGACGATAAGGCCCGATTTGGCATTAATTGTTTCGTACAGGACAACGTTTTACCTCTCAGATGGTCATACGAAAGTTAAATGTGGTGACACAACAATTCTCTTATTGTATGGCATAATTCCAACGGTTGGCAGTGAATGCTTTGGTCCAAGAAATCGACGAGTAGGGTCTACCTCTAGATGTTCATCTTACCCATAAACTCATCGATGAGTTTGCACCGAACGTTTTCAGGACACGCCAATCGCCGGGCTTCAGCTTGGCACAAAAATCCGTCGCAAGGGACATGTACTGATCCTTCCTCGTCAGGAACAGCGTGTTTGTTCCTCAGCATGATCGGCGCGTGTCGACGGCAAAGTTGTGAAGTGGACGTAGGCACCATCGCGCATAGGTGGAATTGCGTTCTGCACTCTTGCTGTAAGCGCTGTTATGTCGTCGGCCCGAGCTTCTGTAATTGGCAAGCAGCGACGATACGTGCTGTATGGTAGTTATATGAAGGCACGTATCATAAACCTTATCAGAGTCACTAGAAAATGGTGATGAGGAACAACTGAGTTGTTCCTGATGCTGTGTGCTTGTGCCAACCACGCCTCTATAGACTTTTAGCGGGTCTTTGGCTTTTTTTTTATTGACAGAAGCATCCACTTGATGGTTCATCATGATGGATTCCTTCTTGGATTCCAAACAACGCATTCCTTCACAGCCAGCAATTGTAACTCCGTTCACATATTTTGTGCCCCATTCACGAACTCAACAAATGCGCTTCACTGCTCTATCATATCCGTGTGAAAACTGAATATTGAATGGCAGTCTAGGTATTTCAAGAGTTATCTGAGGAACAGATCCTTTGTTTCTTGCAAGAGTTTCTTCGCAACACTTGCTTGTGAGGCGACTTCAGCAGTTTTGCACAAATGCTTCTTTTGGTTCTTTGAAAGGATATAAAATACGCAGGAGATACGAATGGCTACGAAGAGCCTGGAGAATAGTTGTCCAGATAATTCGTATTGTTGTCGGTATCAAGCTCCGTATAAACGTATCCAAAATCAATGCCTCGAGAATTATGTGCGTATCTTATGACTTGCCCTTGTACAGAGTGGTCTGCATTGCTCTACCGATATCTTCGAAGCAGCCTCCTTCGCAAATGAGCTACAAATGTTCAGTACCTGTATCTAGCTAGAGAGGTACTGATCGGCACAGGTGCAACTTCCTCGAGCAGCCGTTTTTAATCTGAACCACACAAACGGCAGTTTTGAGGGCTCACGCGCGGTTCGAACAAAGAATGTTAGTGGCTCAATATCAGATGATTTGTTCAAGACCCAGACGCCTCTACCCTTGGTAACTTTGCCAACTCTCACACTAAAAATACGCTTCAAGCACCCTATCATGCTGTGTAGGAGGTTTCAAGTGCACCGCACCTCTTCATGCTACTAGGGTAGTGCGTGTATGATCAACTCAGAATTCTTCGGCTTCACAGCTTGACATATTAAACGACAGTCTTTTGCCGATTGGTGGTCTCTATCTCTTATCTCTAGCTTGATGGTACTTTCTTCTGGAGGCCTGGGCAGGTCTGGGTGCCTGCAGTTCTTTTTTACTCGCCCACTTTGTATATATAGTAACACAACAATTAATGCTTCAACCTAAAGGTTGAAGGATTAATTGTTGTGTACCCTTGGTATTCTACCAAAGAGTTGTCCGCCAGACTCTGCTGATTTCTCCTGAGGCCAACATCCAGAACGCTTTCTGGATGTTGGCGATGTCCCACCGCTTCCGTAAAGTTACTATCGCTCGGCACTGGTGTCATATTATACACGAATAAAATGTGAACGATCCTTCACACAAGAATCTTATTGGTGCTATCCTTTCCACCTTTCTAACCCGTCTGCAGGGTATACTGTACAAAGCTACGGATTCGAAGGCGGACGCTCAGATACCTGTAGGCAAACAGTACAAAGCAGCCAAAAGATGAACCCGACATGACGAAAGACACCCGTGTCTGTTGGCACAGCCGACAATGACATGATGATGAATGCTGCACTTTTTGTCTGGCGAGAAGAAGCTCTGTAGATCATTTAGTGCGTGTGGTTTGATAACGCTTGGAACCAAGACAGATGGGGCTGGGTATGGCCTTGTTGGCGCTACCAGATGTGACCTCATAATTCTTCGTAGTCAAAAGATATGTATCACACTCCCGAAACAGCTCTTGTCCAGCCCGATGGAAGCGACAAGTAGCTGTTTATGCCCCTTCACCCGCGGACGCAACCTCGGCCTGTACAGAAGGCAGGTTAATTAGCGACAGTCAGCTTGTGTTCCAACTCCACCATAAAAAACACGTGAGCATTATAGTTATTACGCACACAAGCCGCCGCACCCGTCGAAATCTCAAAGCAGCCGCTTGCGCCGCTGCAGCAATATATCGCAGCTTAATTCCTGACAACATCGCTACGTTCCGTCAGGCTGTTGATGAAGGAGCGGGCTTTCAGCGGAACTCCCCTGGCTACCGGTGCTGTAAGACCAATCATTTCTACGCGCCATCGCCTCGGTCCCGAGGGCTCGAGTTCACAACACAAATAGCTTACCACTCCGCAAAACTCCTGCAAGATACAGCGAGACCTAAATGCGGTGCACCTGGAAAGCAACGCGGAAGCTCCATACGCAACGCCACTCGGGGAAAATGCACACCAACGGCGTGTAATTCATTGTACGATATGACGCAATGAGAAGGGTTTATGGCTTGGTGAAATACGCGCACGAACACCCACCACCACGCTGATCATGGGGACCTTCACAATGAAGATGATGATGTTGATGTTGATGTTGATGATGATGATGATGGTGTGTGGTAACCGAAAAGCCACACGAGAACCAAAAAAGGTGTGGTGACAGCTTTTGGCTCCTGGGAGAGAGAGCGTCACACAAAAATTCGGAGCAAACATTTAATAAAAGCAGAACAGATTTCATCCATGATCCAGAGGGAAAGGGTTAGCGGTACAAGTTAGGTTAATGCGCACTGCAGACTCTGCTACGCGCTGAGTTTTCTCTGCAGCGCAGAGAAAACTCAACGCGCAAGTGGCTGTATTCGGCGCAAACGGTCATAATGCACTTCCACACACTCACAGCAAATTTCGAGGTCATGCGATACAGTAACCCTTAAATTCTGCCAATGCTAATTCACTGTGGCGGCAGAAAACGCGTTGGCTTAAACCTGGAAATGCATTTCCCAGCTGGCGCAACGAAGCGACGCGGCAGCACGACAGCGCCCGAAATAGAGGAACGATGTAGAAAAAGGCATCATACAGTAGCCTATCGACAGCGGCGAGATTATAAGTAGCGCGCTGTACAAGCACCTAAGTTACGTAGCAACAGCGCGCCATCGGTTAAGTGATGTGCAAAAACCGCCAAATAACTTCGGGTAGACAAGCTTACAAACGGTGCAGGGATAGAAGAAGAAAATAAAGTAGCGTACCCGTAAAAGAGAGAGAGAGAGAGAAGAAGAAAGAAAAGAAGCGTTCTACTGTACAGCACAATGCGCAAAAAGAACATTTTACGAGGGGGAAGAGAGAGGGTAAACGGGTTACACTTTGTAGCTGACGTTCAAGCAGAAGAGTGGGAAAGCAGTCTTGTTGGCAACACACAAACAGCAGTCAGCGTCAACCAGCGTAATGTTGCATGAGCATCTTGTTGGCCTCCAGCATACAAGCGGCCACACAAAACTGCGCTGAGCACACTCGCAAGCTCAAGATAGGGAGCTAAAAAAGGGGGTGAGGGATGGTGGGCGCTAGCAAGTATACAGCCCACCCACAGCCAGCAAGGCAGCACGAATGCAGTTTCATTAGCTCATGAATCACACCGACTCAACACGAGAAACAAGTGCGCCAGCACATTGTCTAATGAGTTACGGAGCACGTACGCAAGCGCGCGTTGGTATTACCCCTTATTCGATCGTTGGTGATGCGAGTACTTTTTCTGACGGCCTGACACGAGTACACCAATGCAGAGGCAGATGATGATCAAATGAAACGCAGAACGGGACGAGAGGAGGCGGGGGGCGACGGGGGGGACGGGGGAAGAGTGATTATCCGATACGCCGATGTAGAGGTTGATGTGCGATTCAAGCTTTCTCCTGACATGTTGTTCGTTAAACGATTTGGTGTTGATTCGCTCGGTAAAGTTGCATGCAGCATGCAGATCAGGCAAGAGTAACTGATAGCAGAAAGGAAAGAAAGAAACACAATGGCGGGTTTGCACAGTTGAAAAATAAAAGCGATCATTGTGCGACTTGTTCAAGGGCGCCTCAACACAACAGCATTGGCACACCAACAAAGAGAAACAAAAAAAAACTAGTAAACACAAGGGAGAGGCTTTGCAAATGAGTGTGAGGACTGAGGACTGAGGGGGAGGGGTGGGGGGGGAAAGGTGTGGAAGAAGAAGCGAAAAGAGTAGCAAAAGATGAAGAACAACAAGCAATGTCAGGGTGTACCCGTGGAGGGGGTATTGGGATTGGATATAGATTTGGACGAAGAATGTTTGTCAAACGGACGGAGAGCGGCTTCTGCAAGTTCAACGTCCTTGATCTGCTTACCGGCCTTGACGGATTCCAAGGCATGCAGTAAGATGGCTATACGAGCCTGTTCCTCCTCGAGCGCCTGAACGGTGGCACGCTGTCTGCGAAGTAGTTCCTCATAATCGTCATCGATTTGCTTGACGACCGGGAACCAATAGGGCCACTTGAAGGAGGCGGGCGGGGCGGCGGAAGCGGAAGCGGAAGCGGAAGCGGAAGCGGAAGCGGAAGCGGAGGTTGCAGCGGGTGAGGACAGGTGATGAGTTTGGTGATCGGGGTTGATGGTATCTGCGGCGGCTCGAACGGCGGCGTCATGACGGTTGACGAGATAGAGCTTCCTCTTCCAATCAAGGCCAGTAATAAGCACGTCAACAAGGCCGCAGCCGACGCCCATCATCATGGCGGAGCGACTGAGGTTTTTCCAAGAGGGGGGGGAGGTGAACAGGGCGCCGAAGTAGCCGGCAAAGCCACCGGTGATGGTGCTGGCAATGGGACCGTCCACAGCCATGGTGGCGGCGACGACCTCTCGGACGGCGAAGAAGGGGACGGCCAGCATGCCGCATGCTACGCCGGCACGCATTGTGTAGTGGGGGGGGAGGTTTGTGAAGTAGGCGTAGGTGGCACCGCCGGTGAAGGCTGCTGCGGCGCCGCCGAGCACGCGCTGTAGCCCGCCGTCGCGCCAGAAGTTGAGGCGCTGGGTGGAGGGCATGGCGCGGCGGGGGGGGATGAGGGGAAGGGGAAGTATGGTGGGGGGGTTGGGGAAGAAGTGATGGTAATGGGAGATCGGAAGTGGGGGGGGGGGGATGGGAGGGGATGCGGGACGTTTGCGTAGGTTGCGGGGGAACAGAGGAGGGGAGGGGCAGCGGGTGACAGCGGGCGACGTGAGAAGAAACAGAACAGAGAACAGCAGGGGGCAGGCGCGGCAGCAGAGATGGCGGCGGCCGGTGGCACGGCTGCGGCACCGGTGGGGCGCTTTGAGCCAGCCATTGCGCGTGTGGGAGCTCACTACAAAAGTATCGCTGGACAAGCTCGCATCAGTGTCTGGCCGCACACTTTTGTAGCGCAGTCGTCTCACAGCATGTCGCGGACACGAGGGCGGCGCTTTTGGTGCCGAAGGTACCGAACGGAGCCGCAGCCGCAGCCGCAGCCGCAGCCGCAGCCGCCGCTATGCCGCTGCTGGCGTCGCTTCTCCGTCGCTTCTCCGTCGCGCCGCCCCGCCGCCACTTGTGGCCCGCGCTCAGCGCCGCGCGCCAGGCGCGCATGCGCCGCAAGCGCGCCGCCGCCGCCGCCGCCGCCGCCGCCGCCGCCGCCGCCGCCGCCGCGCCGCTGTCGCAGAGGCTGCTCGACGCGCTGCTGCTCTCCGCGCTGGCGCACCCGCCCAGCGGCGTGACGCCCGCGCTGCAACTCATCCGCGCCGCCTCGCGGCTGCAGCCGCGCCTCACGCCGTCCGCGCCGCTGCACGCGCGTCTCATTCGCGCCGCCGCCGCGCACGCGTGCGCGCAGCCGCGCCTCGCCGCGCTCACCGCGCGCGGCGCCGACGTGGCGGTGGAGACCATGTTCCGCCTCTGCCACCTGACCGCGTCGCGCGTGCACGTGTCGGCGCTATGCGCCGTAGTGCACGCCGCCGCGCTGGACCCCGTGCTGGAGCGTCGTCCGCATCGAGTGTGGTCTGTGTGGCGCTATCTCACGTCGCAACAACTCAGCCCCACCCCCCATTTGCTGTACGCCAGCTTCCTCGTCTGCGCCCAGTCGCTGGACGTGCAATCAGCCGCCTTGTTTCTGCACCACGCCTTGCAGCACAACCTCGCGTACAACCCTGTACACCACAAGTCAAATCGCTCCAACCTGCCCTTGCAACTTGACTATTACAATCACCTCATGCACGCCGCCTGTCTCACTTCGCACTACCATCTGCTGCACACGGCGCATGCCGAAATGCTGCGCTGCCGCTTGTCGCCCGATGCCTTCACCGACAGCATTCTGCTCACCGCCGCTCTGGATCAAAACCGCACCGCCCACGCTCACCTCATTCTGGACGCCATGCAACACGCACGCCGTCCGCTGTCCCGCTGCGCGTACGCCGCCATGATTCGCACCGCGGCGCGACACCGAGATGTGCCAGCCATTCAGCAAATCCACCGCCACTACCGCACCACCACTTCCGATTTCAACCACCACTTGTGCGCACAACTGCGCGCCGACCGCTCGTCACCCTCCGTACGCAGCACGGTGCGCGCGTGCGCCGCCGCTCGAGACGACCCTACCATGGCCGCTTTCCATGCGTTCCGAACGTGTGCCGCCGCGGATCATGCCGTGCATCTGCTTGACATGCTGCTCAAGCAGTGTGCCATTCCAGTTTCGCCTCTTGTTTACTCCATTGTGCTCGACACTTGTTGGAAAGGCGGTCGAATGCAACTTGCCAAACAGCTGCGTGCTCACATGCATGCGTAGCTTTTTTTTTTTTTTTTTTTTTGTCTTTGTTTTGTTGTGCTACTGTTTGCTCTTCTCGAGTCGTTATCTACATAACAGTCATGCAGAGTGCATCTTTTCTGTGTTTGCTTATCCATTTTCATATTCCTTTTGGTGCCGCTCATGTGCACACACAAGTACCGAAGCTACTTGTATGTAGTAGTAGTAGCACTAGTAGTAGTACAAGTAGTAGCGCCGCTTGTTGCGGGCGCGCGTGTGTGCTTGGTGGTGAGCGCTGTTTTGCACCTCACAACGTCTGCTCGCTAACCGTTGGTAAACCAACTCCCTTGCCACTTGTCATGTGTGTCACAAACACAACACATCCGAGCTGAGCTTCAGATAACGCCGCCGCCGTCAGCTGCCACAGCTCCGCAGAGGAAGGTAAAAACGCTTACAGAACCCGAAAATAGCGCTGTCGATACGTGTTCAGCGTTGCGACCCATCATAACTCCTGTTACGCCGTGCTTATTAACACCACCCCCCCACCCTCCGCCGCCCTCCTCCACTACGAGCGCATACCCTTCATACTCATCTGCTCAACTTCTTCATCAACCACACCCCCGTTCTCAACTGCCCACCGCTCTTCGCCCACCATCATGTCCGGACAAGGAACCGCCTCGCCGCGATATCCGCCCACCTCTCCAACTGCCTCCGACTCCACCTTCACCAAGCGACAAGCTGAACCGGCCACTTTCAACGTCAATCGCCACGTGCAGCTCTTCACTAACTTTGACGATATGCGCCTCAAACCGCCTTTGCTTCGCGGCGTATACTCTCTCGGTTTCGACAAACCGTCCGCCATTCAGCAGCGCTGCATCGTCCCCATGATTCGCGGCCACGACGTCGTGGCGCAGGCGCAGAGCGGCACGGGCAAGACCGCCATGATAGCAATCGTCGCGCTGCACCTCGCTTCAGCCGCCTTTAACCACGTGCAAGTGCTCGTGCTCAGTCCCACCAGAGAGCTCGCCGTGCAGACGCATCGCAACGTCGAACATCTGGGCGAATTTCTTTCAATTCGCGCCCACGCGTGCATCGGCGGGAAGAAAGTGGGCGATGACATCCGCCGCCTCTCCCACGGAGGCGTGCATATCGTCAGCGGCACGCCTGGAAGGGTGTTCGACATGATTCAACGAAACCTGCTTCACATGAACAAATTGCGCGTGCTCTTCATCGACGAGGCCGATGAAATGCTCACCATGGGCTTCAAAGAGCAGGTGTACGATATTTACAGATATGCGCCGCCGACGGTGCAGGTCGTACTCGTGTCTGCAACGCTTCCTTCAGACGTTATGGAAATGGCTGAAAAGTTTATGACCCAGCCCATTTCCGTGTTGGTGAAGCGCGACGGACTTAGTCTCGATGGCATTCGTCAGTTCTACGTTGATGTGGAACAGGAGGAGTGGAAGTTTGACACCTTGTGCGATCTGTACGAAACGCTCACCATTACGCAGGCTGTCATCTTCTGCAACACCAGACGAAAAGTGGAGTGGCTCGCCAACAAAATGAGGGATAGTAACTTTGTGGTAACCTCCATACACGGCGACATGAACCAAAACGATCGCGATACCGTAATGGAAGCATTTCGCGCGGGCGACTATCGCGTGTTGATCGCCACCGATGTGTGGTCGCGCGGAATTGACGTGCAACAAGTGAGCTTGGTCATCAACTATGACGTGCCGCTACATCAGGAGTCGTATTTACATCGGATAGGACGAAGCGGACGATTTGGACGAAAAGGAGTTGCCATCACGTTTGCACGATCGTCCGACAGGAGAGCAATGGGAGCAATTGAGAAGTTCTACGGCATCCGGATACGGGAATTACCCGCCGATGTGGACAAGTATCTCTAAGCACGAGACACTACCTCGTCATCTTTCAACTAGCAACCGACCAACCAAAGCAGCCAAGAGGATAAATCTTTTGCATCACAGTGAAACTATATATATATATATATATACAACATGTCGCACTTTTTGAACATACAACTGAACGGAATACGGGGTGAGGGGCACCCTCAGCTGGAGGGGATGGTCTCCTTTTGGGTGTTGGTTTTTTCTTGTTCTTCACCTTCGTACACGGGTGGATTTCTCTTCCAGCTAAATGCTTTCTCTAACTCCTCAATCTCATCACGATGGCCCTTTAAATACAGAGTAGACAAACCTTCATCTTCCTCAACCATAACTTTGACTTGTTCCGTTCTCGACGCCTGCTTCCAGTACCAAGGCACAACCAGAAAAGACAGCGCGGTGAGCCAGCCCCAGTACGGACTTTGATACTGTTGGGGTAAGATAAAATTGAGAATATAGGTGAAGGACCATAATCCACTGGCGGCAACTGCCACCAGTATGCTTGCTACACTGGAACTGGCACGCACCTTTCCTGTAAAGGTCATGACACCCTTTCTGGTGTCCTTTTCCGGGTCCGCCACGAAGGAGCGTTGCATAAGATAGCGCGCCGTTTTCTTGGCAATATCTGCAGAGGGCTCTTGTAAAGTGAAGGAGGCCTGTGTGATACGCGGCTTGGTAGAGCCTTTCACGAAGGAAACGCCGCCCCAAAAGGTGAGGAAGAATACAAACGCAGTGGCAAAAAGAGAGTTGCGATTGACGGTGGAGATGTCGGCGAGAAGGAGATTGGAGAGGGCGATTGGTGGCTCCACGCTCATTGTTGGAGAGGTTGAAGAGACGTTTCGCGCTGTCTGACGGCGGATTGACAGGGGGGAGATGAAATGCGAGTTGGTGGCGTGAAGACGACGCGGTGCTGTCGCGGGTCGCACGGCGTTTGAAAGCACCTGCGGGGCGAATGAGGCTGCGAACGCGAACATGTTTTTTGGGGAAAGCTCGACGGGCACTGCGCTCGGGAGGGGGAAAAAGGCGGTTGACGCTAAGCTAAGCGGGGGCTGCGGGAGAGAGGTGGGCAACTTGAGGTCGCCTTGTGAGCAGAGGGTTGAGGCGAACCGCGTCAGATGTGAAGGCCGTGTTTAGTGAATACGCTGGTAGAGTTAGACTTCATCAATCGCGCCGAGATGGTGACCGCGAATGATCACCAGAAGTTCAACATGCAATGGTGAGCATCGATTGAGATACACCATTCAATTTTTGCCACTTTTTCTAAATATACCGAAAATAGAATGTACATTGTGTTGCACGTGTCCCATGTCAAAGCAGCGCAGGTGCCAGCCACGTGACTACGCCTTGCTAGCATGAAGTTGGTAGCGGTCAGAAGGGCTTAAGTTGAGACGATTTTTTTGCCAAAAAGCTGGCTGAAGATGAGAAAAACCTGTTTTTCTTTTTTGTAATTAGCCAAATTTTGGTTTTGTAAAAATTTGACTTGTAGTACAGATCCAAATTAAGGCAGAAAACAGAGTATGTCTATCAACATGTCAATTGCAGCTGCTTTGGGTTTTCGGAGTGCCAAAATCGGCAAAAATGTACCCTGCGTAGCTTCAATAAAGTGGCTGCAAACTTGGAATGTGAAGTACTCAAGGGTAAAAGCTTTTGCGTCTTCCGTTTAGAAGAAAGAATAGTAGATAGGCGGTACAAAGAAGCGTTTTAGTTTTGGTTAACGTTTATTGTGTAGCTGTTGGCTTCCTTTTTCCCAATTCGTGCAACAAACGCGTTTGCATTGCGTTAAAGAAAGCAAGAACGTCCGTTATCTTAACACTGCCGCAACTACTAAGTTAGTTTTGCCATAGTTGGCACTATGGCGGTTTATACTAACAAGATTCAGTGCCACTATGCCAAAACAGAACACCAGTTTCAAGAGACGATAACAAGTCCAAGCTTTGTCTCTGTCTAGTTCTTTGTCCACCATCGGTGCGGGAGATACCAAAAGCTGTGCAAAATTTTACATTTTTTAATGTCTTGAATGTGTTCCAACTTAAGCCCTTCTGACTGCTAACCCTTTACCCCCGTGTGGTGGTTGATTCGCATTGACGAAGCCAACGACAGAGAAGGCGTCGTCGAACACGAACTGCCAACCTTTGTGCGTCGCATATCCCGCAATCACAGCACGCGATCTGCTCACTCACCCCGCTCTGCCCGTACAATGGGTTCTTCCCTATCAACGATTCCGAAATCCGCCTCCCGAAGTGTCGTGAAAGCCGTCCCGCCCGCAATCAAGCAAGCGCCGAAAACAAACCGCTCTCAAGTACCCAATTCTCCCGTCACCGCGCGGGTTTCAACGCCCGCCTCCACGCAGCAGCCCGAGCTGTATCAGCGGCCCACCGCGCAGGAATGGGCCGCCGCGTTGAAGAACATGAGCAACGTCATTCAGTCGTCTGCGTGGCAGGGCGAGGTGCAACCCGTTCATCCCAATTCGCCACGCCTTGAACGTCATGCGGCGCAAAGAAGCTCCACCACAACTAGAAAATTGCCGCAGCGATCTGCGCCTTTGCACCCTGGAATACGCCCTGTCGGCCTGGAGGTCGAGCATGTGCGCAGAAGCAATGCTGGCAGATTGACTCAAGTTAACGTTTTGGAGCTTTTCAACCTTCGAAGAGACGACCCTGCTCGCTGGACTGCTGCTGCGCTCAGTGCCAAATATGCTGTTGACGAGTCTGATGTTGTTAATTTGCTCAAGTATACCCGTACTTACACAGGTCGTATTGACAGCGATGGAAAGGTTCGCGCCTACTACAACCCTGATCCTAAGAATACCATCTCACGGTTTGAGAACGATTAGCTATGTCATTGCATACGCGCGCCAGAAGGGAAGCTTGTACAGTCACCACGGAGGGAGACAATGATCGCGCCTTTGGCAAACACGCAAACGCACAAGTAGCCTGTTCGTGACGCTATACGCAATCTGTAACAAGTGATTTACTGTGCCGATGCAAGCTATGGAACACTGCATCGCGAAGGGAAATGTTACAATGGGAGTTACAATGACACAGCTCCCACACCTGAAAACAGAAGTTGAGAAACCATGTTCAAAACTGGCTTTGCAACAAGTAGCACATGCAGCACGTGCACGGTTGCAACAAGCGCTTTGGCAAACACGCTCTTCGAGTGCACGACGTTCTCACACTCGTTTACCCGTTCATTGTACAAGCTCTTCGCCACTGCCAAACCCTCGCTTCCCCCACCCCCTGTCCCACATCAAAGAAGATCCCACACGACGCAAGGCGAACATCATGGTTTTCTGGAGCGATCGTTTTGGGTAAACGTTGACGATGATATTCGTAAACGGGTATTGGCGTGGGTGTATGCGGCACGAAGTGCACGAAGATAAGCACAGGAGATGAGAAACAATGAGGTGAAGGCGGCATAACTGGCAAGCGTGGAAGGACCATTTTCTTGAGAAGCAATGTTATCAAACGATTCGAGAGCAAGCACACAGACGACAAGGGTGAACAACAAAGCATTCGGCGCGCGGATGTTGAAAAGCTGCTTCAGCAGAAATGAAAGCGACGGAACATGCTGTGAAGACGACATTGAAAGCTGTGTAGAGCGTCTGTATTGGTTCTTTTTCCGACGCGTGGCGCGTTTGAGAAGTGCGTCTACAACGGCAAGCTCCTTTGAAATCTCGGATTGACGAAGTTTGGATGCCTTGTGACCCTTGATAAGTTGCTGGTTCCACTTGGAAATTGTGGGTAATGAAGTGCGTATGGCTAGTTCCTCGTTGCGTTTGACAATGTCGCGTTCGGACTTGGTGTAGAGATCAGAGAGAAGATCTGAAACAGCGTCGATTTGCACCTGAATGGTTGACTCCATGTTCTGCGTTGTTACCGTGCGAGTGGCCTGCCATAGAACCTCGCGCACCAGGTCATCTTGCACGACCGCGTCTCCATGGTTGGAGTTGAACTCCGAGAAACGGGCGTAGCGAAAGTCGTGGTCCTCTGGGGGCTGGCCTGCTTGTGAGGGGTCTGACGGAGGGGGAGTTGCGCGCATGCGCAGTGGACTGCAACGGTGAACAGGTGCTTTTCTGGCGGAATGGGTGGCATAGGGCGCGGCTGAATGAAGCGGAAGAGACGGGTGAAAGGGTGTGACGAAGAACGGAGCGTTCATGTTGGACTGTGTGGTGGCTTGACGACCAAGTAAGGCGGGGCCGACTTGGCGACGATGATACGCTGCGTCGGGAAGGGTGCAGTGCTTCCACGGCGAAGACGACGATGCGGCGCTGGCACTGTGGCACTTTGTTTTGCAAACAAAATCTCAAGTGCATTGGCGAATACTTGCTGAGTCGGGCCGATGATTGGGCAACGGTGAATCTGGGTCAGGAGACGTGACCAATCGCATGGTACACAGTAAGCCGTTGGGCACCCTTCACTGCAGTGTCGCCCCGTCAAGCCAAACAAACAACTGAGCCCGCTATTCTAAACAGAAAGAGAAAATGCAAGCCTCGTTCTAAGAGCAAACGCACCGGGCGAATCAAAAAATTAAAATTAAGGCGTTGGTGCCCCAGCCGCCGCACCGCCAACAAAATTGGGATTGCAATAAAATCAAAAAACTATTTGAACCAAAAATCTCAACCAAACTGAGCAGAATGGTTCCCAATATTGGTTTGAGTTTCATCGGATCAATGGACGGCAGCCTTGCATACGCAAGCCGCTAGACTCACACGAAATCGCAACCACATCCCAAACGAAGCAAATCATAGACAACTCTGTCTGCCAATGTCTGCTGCCGTCACTTTTTCCCGCCAATTAACAGCATGACGAAAAAGTCAACTACTTGGCGCCAAAAAAACCTATCTTTATAACGACAAGGACAATTTTCCTCTTCTATCCAAATTTCTTCACGTCTGATACTTTCCCTACTCAAACATGGGATCAGGTAAACAATGGACGGCAAAAGAGTCACTGCTTGCATCAAAAGCATTTGTGTCGGCTTCCCAAAACCCAATTGCAGGTAATGGTCAAAAGGCTTCTATCTTTCAAGCAACGATTGAAAAAAGTACAACACTCTTCTGAAGGAACAAATTTGCAAAGATGACACATTTCATCGCAATACTTTCTCAAGAACTGGACTTGCAGTTTTTGCGCATTACAAAAACGTCAAGCGTGACGTGCTGAAGTTTGAAGGATGTTACCAGAAAGTTTTATCTGCGAAAATTACTGGAAATCCATCGCATTCTGATATCATTAGAGCAGTCACCGGTCTTTATAATGAAATGATTGCTATCGCCGACGTGTATCGTGCCTTCGACCGAAGTGCAGGGGTCCCAATCGGACCAAAATTTAAGTATGTCAAGGTGTGGGAGTGGATGACAGAAGGACAATTGCTTTTAGATGTACGGCAAAGTACACAGAACCTCGCTAGTTTTAAGGAGGATGTTAATGTTCCGTTGTGTGCAGAAATGGAAGGTTTCGCAAAACCAGTTGAAAATTTAGAACAACTGGATGACGTTGGCAAGGGTAAAAACATTGACAGTGCTGGTGTGAAAACGGAAGGTGAAACCAATTCGACCAACTGTGTGGCGAAAAAGAATGACTCCCGCCCGATGGGTACCAAGAAAGCCAAGCTGGAGGCACGCTTAATTGCATCGCTGGATGAAGGAGCACGTGGTATAAAGCGCCTTAGTGAGGACTCGTTCGAGAGCAACAGTATTAAGAAAAAACAATTGGAACGTATAATGGTAACCAACCACCGTAAGCAGCAGTATCTTTTAATGAAGGACGCACGAGAGGAAGAACGCCATCAGCTGTCGCTTTTAAGCACAAACATATCGGAAGATTTGAAAGAGAAAATACTCGCTAGGGTAGAGAAAAGTCTGATGAAGAGGTTGGATACTCCAAAAGGTAGTAACGATTGGAACAACCCGAACACTCTCGCGAGTAATAATGACAGTGCTATTTCCAATGACCCGATCAGAACTCCTCGCGATTCTACATCCAGCAAAGTAGGAATCGAGGTACTCATTGATTGATATTAATATGCTTGAGTGATATGTTTCATTAAATTCTTCTTCAGTCTTCGGTGATCTGATGAGCTCTTGTTTAGTTCAATCGTGTCTCCTAGTCGTTCGCTAAAGGCCCTGGCCGCCACTCCAGTTTCCAGGCGTGCCATTGTTATGCTTTCCATTTGAATTGTTTCTTCCTCGCTCAGTCGAACAACACCGGCTCCATCACCACTGTAGGAATCTTTCTCCTCCTCGACAATTATATTATGTATGATGCAGCAAGCCTTCAACACGTTTATAAGATCCGCCCTCTTGTGCAGTCACCCTGGGTACTTCAATATATTAAATCGAGCGAAGAGTACCCCAAAAACGCGTTCCACAGATCTGCGAACCCCCTCCTGTCGCCTTGCGAACCTTTTTTCTTCTTTAGTTTGTGCGTCAATGACTGTCTGCAGTAGCACCCTGTATTCTGGATAGATACCATCTGTTAGTAGATAAAACCAGTCGAAGTATTCGTCTGCAACTTTGTACCACGGTGTGTCATCTGGCCATGTGCCACCGAGGAAACGCGCAAAAAATGGACTCACATCCATAATGTTTAGGTCGTTTAGCATCCCAGGAAAACCAAAGGCAACATGCCACAATCGTAGATCGAGATCACAAATAACTTCCATGCGCATAGATGGAGTCTTCTCTTTACCAACATAAGTTCCTTGCCATGCCACAGGGCAATTTTTCCAATCCCAGCCTGAACAATCTAAGCACCCAACACATCCAGGAAAGCCCACCGTGGCGAATCGTTTTTCGATCTTCTCTATTTGTTCCTTAGTAGGTGAAGATAGATACTGTCCTTCGTATAGCAGCACGATTGTGCGGCAGAACTCCTTCAATGACTGGCGCGCTACAGTCTCCGACAAGGAAAATAGTTCATCACAAGTGTCAGAAGGAATGCCGTACGCTAGTTGTCTGAATGCGGCACATACTTTTTGTATCGAAGAAGCCCCAATCTTTCCTGTAGCATCCGGTCGTTGACTCTGCTGGAAACAATCATTACTGGCGCACACGGCCACAAGAAGTTTGTTAAATATATCGCGAGAACACTGAAACCTCCGTCTGAATAACTGCGAACTATACAACGGACCACGCGCACACGATCCATCTGGTCTTTCTTTTCCTTCCGGCCAAAAATACTGCAGCATCAATCGGTGATGTGCTCCTGCAAAATTTCGAGCTATGTTTGGGCGTTTGGTACCATCCTCCGCAAAGTGTGTCTTCCCCTCAAACAAAGCTAGCATGACCATTTGGGTCCAAAAAACAGCCACAAATGCACGATCAATGTCTTCTTGATCTTCCTAAACGTTGACTTCGTCGGCGTCGGACACGGCATCGGGAGTGCCAGTCTCATTTTCGAACTGCATCACACAAACTTTTGGCCTTTGTGATACAATCTGTTATGCAACGGCGACCTGAACGACGCCGAGAGGTGTGCTGTAGTGGCAGTGCTTTGGGCTTAGCACCATTTGTATTGGCGCTTAAAGAGGTTGTGGTAGGTACGGGACAATCGCGGAGTGTCTGAAGGCATCTACGACCTTTTGGACGGAGACGAGATCTTTACGCGCTACGCGGTACCCGCCGGCGGCGTAGCTGCCGGTGCGGGTGAAGGCAAGCAGTAAATCAACCATCTCAGAACGTAGTTTGGTGAATTGAGATGACCGTTCAAAACTTGCCACGTTGAGTCTTTGGTTAATTGGTTTGTCCTTTTGGTGCGTTTGCTCTAACCAAATTAATTAACGGTTAGCAGTCAGTAGGGCTTAAGTTGAGACGAATTTTTTGCCAAAAAGCTGGCTGAAGATGAGAAAAACCTGTTTTTCTTTTTTGTAATTAGCCAGATTTTGGTTTTGTAAAAATTTGACTTGTAGTACAGATCCAAATTAAGGCAGAAAACAGAGTATGTCTATCAACATGTCAATTGCAGCAGCTTTGGGTTTTCGGAGTGCCAAAATCGGCAAAAATGTACCCTTAGTAGCTTCAATAAAGTGGCTGCAAACTTGGAATGTGAAGTACTCAAGCGCAAAAGCTTTTGCGTCTTCCGTTTAGAAGAAAGAATAGTAGATAGGCGGTACAAAGAAGCGTTTTAGTTTTGGTTAACGTTTATTGTGTAGCTATTGGCTTCCTTTTTTCCAATTTGTGCAACAAACGCGTTTGCATTGAGTTAAAGAAAGCAAGAACGTCCGTTATCTTAACACTGCCGCAACTACTAAGTTAATTTTGCCATAGTTGGCACTATGGCGGTTTATACTAACAAGATTCAGTGCCACTATGCCAAAACAGAACACCAGTTTCAAGAGACGATAACAAGTCCAAGCTTTGGCTTCGTCTCACATTAAGCCCTTCTTAATCTAAAACTGATGCAGAAAATATCAAAAAATGTGCAAACGTTTAAATTTTCTAATGTCTTGAATGTGTTCCAAGTTACTGCATTCTGACCGCTAACGCTTAAAACTTAGGCAACCCTCAGATCGGCTTTATTTGACAACTAGCTTAATTTGACAAACCAAAAATGCACGTTTTGGCACTTTTGGTAGAAAGCTGCTCACAGTAGTAGGTAATGCTGGCAGTAGACTTCTTTTAATTAAGTTACACGACACATTGAACAATCCACCGAGAATATTTAGCTCTTGTGCCTCTTATGGTTGACTGTGAAAATTCTTTTCTCTCTAGTGTCTATCCGCCCGGATGTAATGTTCCCAAATGATTATTTATTGAAGGTTTTGAACCTTTCATACACGCGTCAGGAACGGTGTTTTTGAATCAAAAGTACGTTTTTGATATCAAAAAAGCCGGTTTTCTGAAGCTCTGTAGTAAATTAGTCATATTTTACAAGCACATCTCTATCAAACCATCTGGTTGTCTTATGTTTCTGCTTCTCACCTAGCATAAACAACAGAAGCTTAGAATTTTTGCTATACAAAAACATGTTGCATAACTTATACAGACTACAAAAGCCAAAAAATTCCGATCAAAATAACTAAAATTAAACGTAAAGTTGATTGTTTTGACCTCATATGAGGTCAGCGGTCCGATAGACACTAGCTCTGGTATCCAAAAAATCAAATAGGGTCGATATACGTAGATGGACATTACAGGATTTTGAAACGATTTGAACGCTTCAAAAATGATACCAAGTAAACTACATCCGTGATTTTGTTTCATCCAGCTTAAATAAAGTAAATATTTCTTGCAAACTAAAGCACTTGGTCAAATATGCTTCCGAGAGCAATTTTACTCAAAGGTACCTGTTTGAAAGAGATATGAATTAATCATGAAAATTATTGTACGGACATAGTACACCGCAGTCCATGACAGTAGTCAACAGACTTCGAAGGAAACCCATAATCGTCTCAACGTTCCAATTTATGTTTTGCTATTTCCGTATTTTTGCCCCTGAGCGGACTTTCGCTCACAGATCAACGCAAGTCAGGAAAGAAGAAGAGCGCTCGCTGCCAGGTGCAAAATAAGACTGCACAGTGAACTTATCTCGTAGAAATTCTGGATCGCACTCGATAACGGCCGCATTGCGTCCCGTGACTAGTGCCATCTAGATATTTGACGAGCTGCGCTCTCACCTGCGCGTACTTTGCTCGGCACCGATTGACACCCGAAATCTCGCGCTATGGCTCCCTCAACTATGTAGCTTTTACCTTACACTTTTTCACCGACAATATTTCCAAGAGCACAATGCACAGATAAACGCGGAACATGGTCCATCGAATGCTTCGTACTGCCGGAGATCTTTTGAGTGCTTATAAAGCGATCATACCACGGCGCATAGATCATACGAAGCACAAAATGAGGCAAGTCTTCTTTCATGTAAGTAAATCGCTTCCAAATCACCGATTCAAATCATTTTCCTGTGTTTCTCTTCTTCTTTTCGACAGAGCACTAAAAACAAATTTTCCCTTTCTCTCTCAGTATAAGGGATAAAAAGGGAAAAATGCGCACACATTTTCGCCGACAATACAGATCTTACGCAACCAGTACTTCTGCAATGGCTTCGTGAGAAATACAAACATTACAGCAGCTTTTGTAAGTATTTGAACTTGGCTCACGGAGTTGCTGAATCGCAATTACGCATCAACTTATTCGTCGCCAGAGGAGTATTACCTTCGAAGGCTTGCACACCTCTCTGTCCGTCCTTGCTCCATCAACTCGTTTATGCCACGTTGATCCACTCTGAAGGCGAACACAAAAGGATGGTCACTCCGGTGTGAGGCTTGGAGCGTGGTGGTGTATTGGCGATACGATATACGCACGTTATCTTCACTAACATGGCGTGATTCTGCAATTTGGTTAAGTTGTCTTGCAGAAATTCTGCAATTGGATTCCGTGTGTGCCTTGTCACAGTGTCTGTTTGCTCACGTCATGCAAAATTTCTTCTGCGTAATTACCCAACATTGTTGCTACAAAACTGCAATTATTACTACGTCTAAATTGTAATGCATGGTATCTCAACATTTTAACACTCCCATCTCAATCATTTATATGCGTATGAGAGTGTTTCGACAGATTAGATGCGTTGCGCAAAAAAAACCAATTTGCGTGCCCCGTACGAGCATGCAAAACGGCATTTTCTCGCCAGGAATTCCTATCATTTAAAACATTCAGCAGCAGCAGCAAACCCTGATACTAAGTGCTTTTTTCTTTCAAAACGACTGCAAATGAAATCCAGATACAGAAAACATATTGTCGCGCTTTGCCCTCACTACCTGCCATTGCAGTCAATTTTAGCACTTTTGTTCTGTGATTCACTATATAATGATACACCACCACAAACAATATAGAGTTCCACAAATCTCTACCGCTTCATCTATTGAAGACTTGGGAGGGGGGTTCCGGGTCTCTAAAGGCTCTATTGCAAAATATGTTGAACATCGTGCTCAGAAAGCGGCCAAAAGCTATTCAATAAACAGAACTACTCAAACAAAACAGCTTACAGCGTCGCTGTGGCCGAATGCCGGAACTGCTTTTCTCAAAACTTCTTCATACTATTCTTTCTCCCTCTGTGAGCACTAGCATACGGACAAGAAGGTTGTTGACTGATTGATGGTTTTTGCCACAAAAATACTTCGCATTCCCCCGTAAGCGCATAAAAAAACGCTCACTTTGCGCAATGCCTCCCTGCCACCTAAGAAGAACAGCAGCAGTGGCAGGGGCAAAGCGTACAGTGCATCAGCTGCTGCTGCATGTTTATTTTCTGCTTGTTTTTCAGTGACTGGCACTCCAAGAATTACTGCAATGCCATTCACTCTGCAGCATGCACGATTTGCCGTGGGGATTAAGTGATCATCCGCCCTTTAGTGTAGCTGCATTTTGCACCGTATATGCTAGTAAACTTCCTTTTACAGCTTCTGACGTCTCAACGTCTTTCTCGGTGCTGCGGCCGTCATTGATTTGCAGGCCATCTGCGAGCGTTAGCGAGCAAACATGCCCTGCAGATCCCCCACATTCACCCCTCTATAGCGGCGCGCAGCGCCGCCCGTGGCCGAATGCCGCTTCTACTGGTGTTTTGATGAAGAATGAAGGGAATTTTGTTGATTGACGGGAGGCGTTGCGCCAAAACATCTTCTTACACCCCTCTTCAGTGCATGTAGTTTGCTTTTTGGCGCAATCACTCCCCGCTAGTTAAAACCTTTAGCAGCAGCAGCAGCAAAGCTCAAAGCCTATTGGCTCTTTTACTACTGCTGCATTTTGACTGTGTCTGGTGCTGAGGAGGTGGCACTACATTAAATGAGTGCAGTGCCAGCCAATCAGCAGTAGGTGCCTTGTGCGATACATTGCTGGCTTTTGGCATTGCGCTGGTGCAGGACAATTCAGAAAGCATATATACTGCATTGACGCAGTACATAATGCATCTCCCTGGATGACCCTAATCACTATTTCACATCGTATTCAGGCTTGGTCAATAGCGCAGTCTTGTAACCTTTTGTTACTTTGGGCACTGTTGCTGGCCTGTGAACTAGGCAAGGCCGAGCTCGTGTGCAGGTCGGCACAAGAGTAGCTCACTGAATATATCGGATTTGGGAACGCTCAGGTGCTCTTCTGTGATATATAAGGGTCGTTTGACGGCGATCCAGGAAGTCTGAGAGTTTCCGAGATCTAATAACAGCTTGCTCTGCAGAGTCTGGGGTGGCCACCGTGTCGTACCTCTTGGGTCCGGAAAGCACACTTTGTTTTGTGAGTAAGGGCAGACGAATCCCTTTATCCGGACGCGGGTTGAACCTCAAACTTGTGGAGCAATATCCCTAGCCACGAAATTCTCCCAAGGTGTTTGCAGCCTTGCTCTCTTTTGAGGTAGGCGCAGCGACAGGGCCCTCCGCACCACACGGTGTTCGGGTGTAAAACCGAGGTGGCTTCTGGCTATTCCGACGGAGGTGATACCGAGAATCGGGTTAGCAGCCGGTTAACGTAGTGCACAGGTCCGTGTGAGCGGTGTTCCGGTCCACGTAAAATCCAGAAATGGAAAAGGGAAAAAGGTGAGAAACCAAGAGGGAAGATACAACCCGGCGTGTCTTGCGGAAAGCCGAAAGAGGCCCGGCCGTGGGAGTGTTCCTTGTTCAGCCAGCACGGCAAAACTCAATACTGAGTCGAACGGCTACCTGTTACCACAATAGAAAGTAACCAAAACGGTAAAATCAGTGATCACTGAGCGAACCCATGGGGTAAGACAGATCAGCGGTCCTTGGTGATACTGTGCGGGTGAGTATAACGAGACAGAACGCAGTAGAACCCCAGCAGGAGTTGGTCACGTCGCGCAGGCGATAAACTCAGAGCCGAGTCACAGCTTGTCTTTACTTCACGGTGAAACGGTAAGGCCGCCCTCCTTTAAATATTATTGGGTCACAATAAACTAAGAATACTACTACTGTACCGTGCCAAACTTGTGGTCCACACACTTGTGTCACTTGGCGGCACTGCCGGCCACGGCACAACACGACAAGTGTGAATCATGCCAACCATGAATAGTATCTGTACGCTTGCCACGCGTCCATCTGTTCCAGATACCAGAGAAATCACCCACGAAGGCTCCAAAAATACCAATTAAAATTCATTTCGAATTTCACCCAGTATTTTCGAGGGTCCACTCATACCTGAGTTGGAACTATGCCACGTCGGTATTGAATCATTCATTATCCACCTCGCCTAGAGGGTATGCGCGCATGCATTGCTCTACAACACGGTTTGATAACAGGCTGAGCATACTCTGCCCGTCAAAGTCCAACATAAGTGTGTCGAGAGTGCCTATGCTGCGCACGACTGCATCGTGTATATATAAGTACTGCAGGGTTTCTTTATTTGCTCATCTAACTAGACTTGGTAGGTGCAAAGCAACAAAATGCAACAACGTTTTTCACTTTCACCCCTTTTCTATTTTGGAAAAATTTTCCAGAACTCTGGCAAAAGTTTTAGGGGTTTAGAAAAATAAAATTGTTGTTTCTTTATTTTTAGTAATATGACGAGAGTAGGTGTACGTCCAAACGCTGGTGGGGCCCAACCGAACTCTGGAGGTGCGAGAGCGAGTTCTGGAGGTGCCATGGGAAGTTCTGGAGGTGCACCAGCCATTTCCGGAGATGGGAAACCAAATTCTGAGGGGGCAAGACACAATTCTGGAGGGTCCAGATCCCGCTCTGAAGCGTCCAGGGTGAACGCAGGCGGTGCAAGGCAAACATTGGAGGTTGTCGGGTCAACAGCAGTTGAGCATGGCCAGGGGCTGGACGACCTCTACGAGTATTGGTTTCTCCCGCTCCAGATGAAGTGGAGGTTAATGGGAGCGGAGCGCACGTGCAAGGGCCAATTGTTTCAGCCGTGAAAGAAGACGAAACTACTCCTGCACCTACGTCCGTCGCTGAAGCAAGTGGTTCCATTCCGACAGCGCTACAAACTTCTTGCCCAATACCTGGATTTCTGGAGTTTGTCATAGACCTTCCGAGTCACCTTCGTCCTCCTCCGATGTCTCCTCCTCTCCATACTACCATACCTGGTCCCATGGAACTGGAAGAGGATGAGATCAGTCCTTCTCCCTTACATCCGCCACAGAAGCAGCTGCAGCAACCGCAGCAACCGCAGCAGCCACATCAGCAGCTTGACACGACAATCATGCATTTTTCTAGGTGTTCTGATCGACGACAGTATCGCGTGTACTACGCATGGGATTCCGTGGCAGTTGAAGGTTGCCCTGATCCAGGAATCCATGTAACCGTTCCAGAGTTTGAGACGCTTTCCACTGCCGGTCAAAGATGATGCGGAAGATGCAGCAAGCATTCACACATGCTCTCCTCCTGCCCGTACCTGGACTGGACATTGATAATTCATAGCTGCAGGTATTGCGGTTGTGTTTTGCTTGGAAAAGTGGTAACCGGGGTGTGGTATAGAATGAGAAGAATCTCTGCACTAGGCGTCTCGTTCCGCAGAAGGCATGGCAATGAGTTGATTCGCATTCTGTTCGGTCTGAAAGCGTTTCACTTTCAATTTCTCAACTTTAATACACCCTCTATGACGACACAAGCATTCATGGACAGTTTTTATGTGACGGGAGGTGGTCCTTTCTTTCTCAGACTTGAGAGCAACGCAGCTCTCGCTCCCCTCACGCAGAAGCAGAACAATACTCGCTACAACTTTCTGTGGGGTACGGTTCCACATTCGCAGGATTCATCTCACTATATGCGTGCGAGTCTGCGTGTGTTCATTCAAAATATCAAGGTACGAGACATCGTGCCCATGTTGTAGGATATGATCCACCCCAAGCCAGACGTGGTGTGCGAGCGGTACCGATCCATGCTTAGCACGCAACAACAATAACAACAATAAAATGCAGAGACCGCTGTAGGCATGATGCAAGCAGCGCGACAAGGATTAGTCGTACGTGGATACAAAGGAACCCGATGTGGAGCAGTCAGTGTTCCTCATGCAGGTGCTGGCCCTCTCCCTTAAGATGTTCCTAGTTAAGGGCCACCCATGATGAGAACGCTCTTCTTGGATCCTACTGGTCTATACCGAGTGGAGTCTCAAGGACCGCGCTTGGTAGAAGGAACAATAACAGAGAAGCATGCCGTAGTGACGGCTGCTGCTGCTGCTGCCGCTGCTGGAGATGGGTTGACTACGAATGCGACAAACAATATGCAAGTGCGGTACCGACTTTTAAAACAGGCATCCAAACTTCCAGAGTATGGCATATTCCCTCTCCTTTGCCCGTACGTCGATCGGCGTACACCATTTGACATAGGACTACTCTATTCGGATGCAAAAAATTCTACACAGCAACAGTGAGGACTCAGCGTCAGCCAGTGAAAGCTCCGAAAGCTCATTTGGGATGAGAACGCGATGCGAAGTCCGTACTCATAAAACATCCTTCTGAGCAGTGGACCACTGGTGCATATGTGGTGGCTTTGCACTCAAATAAACATTGGGGACATGAGACTGTGGTTTCTGGATAGAGACCAACAGGCACGCATGGTACAAAAGCGGGAGATCCAGCAAGCACAACAGCCAACTGGCCAAGAGTGACCATCCCCGGTCGCGCAAATGGGAAGTATCTTTCTATCCGATGACTCTTACAACTAAGCAGCGTACTGGAAGAACAAGCGCATGTATATACAGGCAATCTTGGCCGGGAGAGGACTTCCCTCTCCCATTATTACAATAACCATGAACATCTGGCGAGAGGACATCCAGCGCATTGGGTTAGACACTAGCACTCGTAGTACATATACGGCACAGAGGTACTGCCCTCGACCGTTTGACCGACCGGACCTGATTGCAAGGGTGTACAACCACTATGCCAATGACTTCATGAAGAACTTGGAGAAGAACTAAGAGCACATCTTCGGAATGAAGTGCTTGGGGCTTGCATCCAAGCTTGAGTTTCAAGAACGCAGTGTGCGTCATCACCACTTGCTCGTGTGGCTCGAAGGAGGTGTGATAAAAGACGTTGATGTAATCGACGAGCTTATTCTAGCAGATGTTCCCCTTCCAGGAGAAGATGACGGGTTGCGTGGCCTCATTCGTTCCATGCATAGTCACCGCCAGTCCCCCCATTGCCGAAATTGCGCTGGGGGTGCAAGTTTGGATATGACAGCAACATGATTTTGCCAGAGAGGTACATTGAAGAAGGCACGAATCACGTGATCTACTGCACGTTAGGAAAAGAGTTGCAATCGTTGAGAATGGTTGGAAGTCGATGGTGATGATCCGAGTTGAAGCTCGTAGAATCCATTGGCATTTATCTAGAGTTTCTATCCTGAATTCATCAGTGCCTCTAGTCAGTAACAAATCGTCCGAGTTTAACGGCATTATGCTTGGTCTTCTCGTTGGCGTCCATGTGTGGGTGGTTACTGGGTTCCATGCCAGATCTAACCGTTTGATGACTTGGTGAATTCCCCAGCTGATGACTTGTTCTATGACTTGGCAAGGATCAGCACCAGACAGGATCTTAATGGTCTGGCATGACCCCAAAGTGCTCATGATGACTTGGCATAGGTCTCTCGGAAACCTTCTATGACCGTTTGATCATTGCTGTACCATGTAAGGTGTTTGTCAACGATGTACGTCGTAAGCGACGTGTATTTCGGAGCGAGCTTTGTCCACGTGTTCGGTTGGGGCTTTTCTGACATAATCATGTTGTGTTCTCTTATTGACAGTATGTCCCAAGAGAAGTCAACTCGGCTTTGAGGCCAGGTAGACATTTCAAATAGTTCACCGGTCTATTCAAGAGATCCAGAAGAATCAAAAAAAAGTAGACACGTTAGAACTGATGCTGGAGCCAACTATAGTCAAATAAAGGTAAATAGTAACTAAATCTAACACTTCAGACGAAGGGCAGAAGACCACAAGATTGTGCCGTACAACCCAACTCTGACCAAGAAGTACCGCTCCCATATTGTTTGCCATGTGAACATCATACCTGAAGTAGAGCTACTGGCCATTCACTTGGCGATAGACCGAGTTTGTCTGCTGAGACGTCCAAATCAGATCCATTTGGCATCGCGGCTGTCTACATTGCAGAGATACTTGCAAGGCCCGAACCATATGTGAGCTTGGACTACCTTTCGTACTTTGAGAATGTGCGTGTTTATAGCACGCTTCCTACACTTGTGCTTAATCAACACGACAGAGACAGCACTCAGGTGCCCACAGAGGACTGAAATCCGCCCATGTAGGTGTTAGAGCGCGCAGAAGACGAGCCGTGCGTTGTGAGGATCAGATTTGTGTCACCGTTCGACATTGAGCTGTTTTCTCTTCGTTTGCTCTCTCTAATCAGGGCTGGAGCTCCTATGAAGACGCAAAGACTTTCAATGGACAGCAGTACGACACATATGATGAAACGGCGATTGCGAGCGGACTGCTCGCAGACGGATCCGAGCTTCATATTGCGTTCAAAAAATCATTGCAGATCTACAGCACACTCTCAGAGCTACGACACCTGCTCGGTACGCTGTAATAAACAGGCGCAGACTCAGAGAAAATGGCCGTCAAAAACTGGGAGGCGCTATGTAGCGACATACATACAAGCGATGAGCAGCAACGACAGCAAGACATGTATTGGTGTGTGGTGGAAATCTCGGACTGGCAAGGTGAACGACTGCTAAGCAATCACATGTTTTCTCCCAATACCTACAGAATAATAATGCAGCATTGACTGAGACGAATCGAGCTAGAACAACTCGAGACGCACAAGTGGTGCGAAATGCATCAACGCTGCGGTCAAGGTACGCAAACTTAACATCTTGCCAAATACAAGTCATTGGCACCGTCATAGCCGCATTGCAACAACGATAAGCGCTCCAGGCGCGAACAATCACTCCGGGAATGGTTTTCTTTGTGCAAGTATCCACGGGAACCAGGAAGACATACGTGCTCAACCTCCTTCGCGATATCGCTAAGTCAGGGCGAGTGCTTGCTGATATTACTGCTACACCAGGCATTCCAGCATCGCTGTACGAATTTCGTCGCCCTTAAATGACCTGCTCTGACTGGGTGTAGCGGATAAAGACAGCACAAGCAGCATTATGGCCACTTTGTCCAAGTACGGTCCCCGATCTCAATTTGCGGACCTGCTACGCCAAATGCAACTGCTCGTCTTGGATGAGGCTTCCGTGCTCTCACAAAATGTATTTCAAGTCATGGATGCGTTGCTCAAAGTTCTTTGCTGAAGTGGAATGGAGAACCACCCTCTTTTGGGCTGTTTCACATTTGTTGTATCCGGCGACTACTCCCAGCTGCTTCCAGTTGAACTGCATGTATAAATGGAGGCTGAGCCGAGTGGGGACGTGAGACGAATGTTCACAAAAATCTCAACGAGCTGCCATGGAAGAGTGATCTGTAGACATTGTGCTCAGTTCAAGTGCCGTACCTCACAGGGCAAGTATTCCAAGCCGATGATCCGTCATTTTCGTCGCTCTCAAGTTCCATTGCATGCAGCCAAACATCCAACAACGATCCACTACCACTCAAATCTGCCGCTGGCATGAAAACCGTTTACCTATTTCTTTGGAAGTGCCTCATAACGCTACGCAAGAAGGACGCAAATCTCAGCAAAATGCTGAGTGCGTTCAGAAACCAGTTGGTCGAAGAACATAGTGCGGCAGCCCAGAACCTGTTACTCGGTGAGCACTTTACTCTTCAGTCAGCGAAGAATTTACAACCTGATCGTTTACAGAACCTATAGTCAGAAACATCAGTACTGTGGTTCCCGAGTTTGCATATCAGTGTGCGCCGACTGGAGTACGGCCTCAGAAGTTGGACTTGAAGATTTGTGTGCCAGTTATGGTCATTCGGAATGTGCTGGATTCCACTGCGATTCATGGAAAGCTGTTTCTGGTCCTGCGTGTATATTAATTTACGATGCAATTGGCTCGATTCAATAAGAACGGACTGATGCTAGAACGACAGCTCCTGCATTGTATCGACTTTGAGTTTTCTTTCACATTCATTGCCATGGTTCGACGGCAGTTCCCCATTCCTCTCGCATTTGCAGCAACCGTTCAAAACGGAGAGATAACGACCTTGGATGTATTAGTTGTGGATGTGCGTTCCAACTTCTTTTGCGCGGGTCAGTTATATGTTGCATTGTCTCGCGCTCGAATGAACTATCATGTGCTGCTTCGCCATGTCCCCAAGTTAACACCTGGGGATGCGTAGAATATTCTCCACATGCCTGCAGCTATTGCCAGTCCAGTGCTGCCTGAAGCCATTCAGTTCTACATCCCTCCGCCGACGTAGTTGCATTTTATACGTTTGCTGCTTGAATTAAACTACTTTCTTTCGTAATTTTGCTTCTTCCATCTTCTTTCTTCCCACCGCTTTTATCATAACTTCACGGTGGCGCACAGTGCTATCAGTGACCGAGGGCCACTTCCTTTTGTCTCTCTACTATAATGATTTGTTCGTGTATGAGGGGGGTATTGTTGATTGAATGGAGGCGTTGCGCAAATAAACCATATTGCATGCCCCCCTAAGAGCATGCAAAACTCTTAATTGGCGCAACGCTTCCCTGTCACCAAAAAACCTCCGCAGCAGGAGGGCCAAAGCATACAGTGCTTTGGCTGCCACTGCATGTTCATTGCCTGCTTGCTGCTGAGTAGCTGACATCTCAAGAATGACTGCAGCGCCAGCCACTCAGAAGCAGGTGGGTTTTGCAACGTGGCTCAAGCAATGATCCACTTTCGATTGCTGCTGCATCTTGAACCGAATTTTTTAGTCAAGTGCTGTGTATAGCTTCTCACGTCTCAAAGTTCTCAGCGTGGCGGCCATCATTGTTTTACATGTTTTCTCTCAGCGATGGCGAGCAGAAAGAGCCTGCAGATCATCCAAATTCATGCTGACACAGCGATGCGCAGTGGCCCCCGCGGCCGAAGGCCACCTTCACTGGTTGGTACTTAATGATTTGTTACGGTTTGAGGGGATGTAGTTCTTGTAAGGTCTTCGAAGGTTTTGTTCTGGTTTGTGATTTGATTCTTAGTTTTGAAGGGCTTCCGACAAAGTATGACAATTTACCGTATCGAAAACGTTCTCTAAAGCTCACGCTACCCAGAAACAATATGAACATCTTAGGCGGCCGTTTAAGCCCTTCTTATGTCACTCATCTGTCTAACAAAACCACCTCACAGTTTAACCAATGAGCAATTCTATTCGAGAAAAGGTGGCTGTGGTGTACCTTTGCGGTCTGTATTAGATACATAATATCCGAAGAAGAAGGTTCTGTGCTGACTACAACTCCGTCGGTACACGGCCACGAGTCCATCTTGTAGAGTGCCACTATGGCGTCCGAGCTATTCACCCCTTTGCACGCCAAAGAGTGAATAACCGTCGTTGGAGACCTTTCATTGTTTACCACCTTTACCGTCCTACGGATTGTTATATTAAGCCCTGTCACGCAGGTTATCCAGTACTTCTTTGGGCTTCATTCTCGCTCTCGAGATCGAGCGTCAACGGCCAGGCATACCGAAAGCAACGAAAGTGACTTGCCTCTTCCCGTCGGATGTGAAGGGTCGAGAGGTTGGCTGTATTGACTTTGGCCCTCCGGCCAGATCGTCGGAGGGCCATTTAGATGCCTTTCTAGGAAATGGCGAGCCATGCACGCCATTCAGACATGTCTACGTGGACAGCCTTCACAATCCTACACCCCAAACGCCACCAAGGGCGGCTATATCTATAGCTGACTCCTGTGCCTCGCTCTTTCACATCTTTTCCGCCTCACTCTCTCGCACACTCAGCCTCCCTCGCCCTCAAACTCTGCCTCGCTCTCTCTCACAATCTTTCTCGCTCTCTCTTACACATGGCCCTGCTCCTATACCACCCATTTCCTCGCTCTCAGTCCGAATATACTTCTCTCCGCCTCGTTTTTCGAGCTGTCTCTCTTACTTCTCATTCGTCCACCAAGTCAATTACCTTCATTAATTCAGCTGCTGTTAGCTACTTTAAACCAAACTCATATTAATTGAGACGTACTAAAGTGGGGTTTTAGTCCCCTAGTATACTCTTTATAGAAATTGACTTACAACGTTATAGTAGCATAATATCACTTGAGGATGGCATGAACCCATACCAGTACTGAGAAAAATCTTGGACGTGAGACTCCGGAAACACGAATCGCTACCAAAGCCGCCAAGAAGGGACCGTACAGTGTTTGCGAGGGCATTATTCGGAATTATTCCAGCCGATTCGATGTCAACAATGTGTCTGTGCTATCAGGAAACGTTGGCTCGAGGAAGTAAATTTTCAGATGTTCCAACGGTGATGAAGATTGGTTCTCTAAAGACGAGTCCTTTTAACTGCTTTGGTCCCATAATCTACGCTTCTTCAATGACGGTCCATGGTGAGAGTACTTGTATGAAGATTTGTATCGACTCAGACTTATATTATTTGTCCGCGACATCACAAATTGTTTAGCACCGCCAGGATGAAACTGGATGATCGAAAAGATTGTATACTAGGACCACTAGTACTTTGGTGTCAATGAAGTCACCAAACAGGACCACGCGATCGGTCTGTATACTCTTCGTATCCCCAGAACTGCTGGAAATCATATTCATAAGGTTTCTTCTTCTGATCGATTCAGGTTTGGAACTGACGGTGGTATCATGGCAATCTCCGCACTTGACGAGTGGTGCTCTCACCATCCGGGATGTTACTTGAAAAAAATGTCCACCGGGCGGTCTCGTGAAGACAACCCCGACCTTCGGGGTTACGAACTTCAGGATGAGCATCCATTCGCTTCCGGGACGAGACGAGCGTTTGTATCCCCGCAGCGCTTTTTGATGGATTGTTTGCACTCCAATCGCCTGTCTGTCATCATAATTGGGATACGTTCCTTGATTTTGGAAGCATTCGAGAACTTTGGGATTTTTCCTGCATTATTAGAGACCTTCGGGATCTTCAGAAACAGCTGTCGCAGAAGGATGCGAATCTGGAGAGATCTCAGGTCGATACTGCGCTTTCTTTTCGCCAGATTATCAACCTTACTGCCGGTGCCTTTATATTAACAATTCGTGTGTTTCCGGAGGAGTGCATCATACAGTTGAGATCGATAACGCCGCAAACACATTCTGGACTGTTCTGAGGCTTACCGGCTTCAGGTATGCAAGCAAGCTTGGAAAGGCCGCGTTGGTGGTGGCGCGACATTTATGTATGTGTCTGAGATCCACAAACTGGTTCTAAGACCAAGAACCAACTCAAAGCGCACTCGTCAGTGTCACAACAACCACAGCAAGCGTCATCGTACGCATTCGTCACACCGTGAGGAGGAAGTTATAGTCCTCGAATAGGTTTCATAATCGAGTACTAGCCTTCCACCGCATATGCATTGATTCAATAAACTTCGGAAACAAGAGCATACATGCATCTGCTTTTCTAAAATCATATATAAAGGTTGTATACTAAATGCATTCTACCCATCATTCATTTTCGTTCACCTTCACTTTGGTTTCCGAGAAATGTCAGTCTTCTTGTGTATAGGACAAGGCTTCGAGCGTGAATAGGGCTTCTGTTTATTCTTCCATGTCCTGAGGTTAGAACGTAGGCAGGATTATTAGCTCTAACGATCGTACAAGGGCCACAGAACTTAGAGGTGAACGGAGGCCACTTCTTGGCTCTGATCAGACTTGCTCCTCGAGCTACTAGTATTTCATTTCCTACTGGAAACTTCTTATAATTGGTAGTTTGTTGGGAACTTGAGTGCATCAGGGTTTGGTTGGCCCTTAAACGCACAGCAGACTCTACTTCCACTCCACGATGTAAGTCGCCACCGTTTGTGACGAGAGCGGACGTATCATCTTGAGACATGGGTGGCGGAGCATCGTACAGTATTTCAAATGGAGAACGTCCATCTCTCAGATGACGGCGTCGGTATCCATATAGTACCTTCCGCAAAACTTCGTCCTAAGGCTCTGGGCATTTCAAGATGCTCGTTGTCACTTACTACTTTAGAATTCCAATCATTCTTCCGGCTCTGCCGTTCGCCATTGGTGCATATGCTATAACCGTCTTTCAGGTGATGCTGTGGCGTTTGCTGAATTCTGACAGAGCTTTTGCAGTGAAGCTGGTCGCATTATCCAAGATTACGATACGAGGCGGGCCGAATGGGGCTACGATCTCTTCTTCTAGGAACACGATCACTTCTTTGGCGGCAGATTTCGGCGTGGCCTTCGCTATTGACCAACCTGTTACATGCTCCACTCCTACCAATATAAATTGATTCTTCCAAACTGTCGTGGGTAAAGACCCAGCAAAATCGATAGAAAACGTAAGAAATAAGCCCGTCAAGGGATATCGGAGCGTGATTGGATACGTCGGGATATTATTTGCCCGCTGGCACCCATCAAAGCTGTTTACGTACTCTGCATCATGCAAGTACACTCCTGGCCTCCAATAGTGTTCTAAAATGAATTTCTTAGCACTACCAATGTCCCAGTTTCCAATGCCGTCATGAAAACTCCTTAAGATCTGCAGTCGGGTTCTTACTCTTGGTATCACAAGAAGCCCTTTCTTTATCCTGCAAAAGAGCCTTCGCTGCCACACTATATATAGTTCTCAGCATTTCTCTTAGTCTTAAGACGTCCGAAAGGATCCTTAGCCTTCAATGTCTATCCCAAGATGTAAATCCCTGCATCGACAAGATACTTCACTAAGTCTTCGAAAATTGATTCTTCTGAGGAAATTTCCAGTACGGCTTCATCGGTGTCCTGTTCTGCAGATACTTCTATACGTAACAAGTATTCTTCAACACAGTTATTTGCCCCCAGACTGTACTTTACCTCAAACCCGTAATCTAAAAGGAAATCCATCCATCTTGCAAGTCTCCCATTAACATCTCGTTTCCTAAACGCATACTGCAATGCCCGGTGATCAGTAATGAGTGTGAATGGGAGAGAGGACAACAAGTAAACACGAAACTTTTTTAATGCAAACATGACTGCAAATGCTTCGTTTTCGCAGCCTGAATAGCCTTTCTCAGCTGCTGTCATTGTACCGCAAGCAACCTGTAATGGATGTAGTGTGCCTTCTCTTTTCTGAAAAATAACAGCCCCTAGCAACACACTGGATGCATCAGCTCCCACTACGAAGGTTTCATCAAAGTCTCGAAATCCCAGAACAGAGGGGTTCACGAACTTTGCCTTGAGATTAAGGAAGACTCCTTCCATTTCTGAGGTCCAGAGCCACTTTTTCTTTTGTGATTTGGCCTCATACAAGACAGCGTATGCTTCAGCAAACCTAGGTATAAACCGTTGATAGTTACTGGCCAGTTCAAGGACACTTTCTACTTCTGTTGCAGAGGCTCGACGTGGGGCTTCCTGTATTACTTTGATCTTTTCTGGGTCCGTCGCGATTCCCATCTTATCGATGATATGTCCCAAGAGCTTCACTTGAGGCTGAACAAAACTACACTTAGCCAGCTTAATCTTCAACCCCTGCGGGGCAATTGTGCCGACTACTTTTTCGCAATGCATCAGGTGATCTTCTATATTATCGGAGTAGATGATGAAGTCATCCAAGTAGACACGAACGAAAGATAAGTATTTCAACACGGCATCCGTCATTCTCTGAAAGGTAGCAGGTGCAATTATCAGTCCAAATTGCGTAAATTTGAACTTGAATATGCCGAACCTGCAGATGAAAGTCGTCATCTATTTACACTATTGGGCCATCTTCACTTCCCAATATCCTGAAAACAAACCCATAGTTGTGAATAACGAAGATCCACAAAGCTCATCAAGCACTTCTTCTATGCGTGGTAGTGGACACGACCGGATTTCATCTTGGCATTCACTGCACGGTACTCCACGCAAAATCTCGGGCTTCCGTCTTTCTTTGTTACGATTTCATTAGGAAAAGGACAAGCGGAGTTTGCTAGTGTGACGATTCCTGCACGAAGCGTTTAATCAATCTCTTTTCATACCACATCATTATGTCGCGGTTGGAGACGTCTTGCCCGAAACGTTATTGGTTCTGGATCGTTCAGGTCAAAAGAATGCCTGACTGGAACATCAGCAGGTCTAAGGTCTTCCAAAGACCAAGCAACGGCCTTCGAGTCTATCAGTGTTGCGGAGAGCTGCATTTGTGCGCTTTTCGAGAGATGCTTGATCTTTGTCGCAAGCTGCCGATTTTAGGTCTTCTGTTTCTTCGGAGAGGTTTAGCCCATGTAACTATTTTTCCTCAATATCAATATCTTCATTCTCTTCTAAGAGCTGGGGAATGGTCTCTTCCCCTTCACCCCCACCATTCATCATCGGACGAGATTCAAACTCCTTTGCACGAGCAACAATGAGCTGCTTATCTTCTTCGCTTTCCGAAGTGGAAGACTGCGCACATATATCTGAGCTTGAGGTGAAATCCTCAGTATCGGTCTCGGATCCTTTCATATTGGAGATACGTTCATCGTACTCTAGATCTAATACGGATTCATTTTCTTCTATAGTCATGGTCATAGTATGATTTCCAATGTCACTGCAAGTTTGAATGTTTTCCAAGGGTGGGGACCCAATATTCACATCCATCGGTGAGTCATCCACAAATAGAAAGATGAGCAGAGTCCTCGACTCACCGAACAGCACTGGAACGTCTTCGAAGACACCTCGAACTACACTAGAGCTTCCATCGGCGACTTTAATTATCTTTGTCGTTGCTTCTGGTGAAAGCGTAAGTTCTCCCATTAGAGAGGGGGATAGGACGGTTTGGCACGGCTCCTGAGACTAGACGTGCGTTGAATTTGGTTTCGGACACCTACAGTCTCACAACCTTTCGTCTTCGAATACTTTTGGGCTTATGGATGACAGCAATCTTCTTATTTCTAGCATTCTTCACACACAGTTTCTGAATCTGTCGTTTTGCCTCCTCGGCACCTCCGCAGAGTAGTTGACTAAAATTGAGTCCACATGAAGCATTCGTCAACTCGATAAGTACTTTGTACCGTCCTTCAAAGTCGGAAATGTCATCTTTTTGGGCTTTCTGGGCCTTCGTGGGAGCTGATCTGCGGGAGTTTGGCTTAATCCTCTTTCGACGTGGTAGACCTCTCGTAAGGTACATGATAGAACCCTTCTGAGTGTTTGGCAACACCTTTAAGGCCATTTTGTCGTTTTCGGCTGCTTCGGCAGTGCTATGCATTCAGCATCTCTCTTCGTAACATTGAGCGTCTCCTCTTCTTCGGTCTATTCCGCGACTATCCCCACTGTTTACTTTTATTCTTTCCATGATCTCTCGTTTTATCTCCTTCTGCCTTCACGGATTTGTCTTATGCTACGATGGAGGGGTCCAGTATCTGTGGCCTTGACCAACACGTAGCTTCCGAATGTTCCATTTTCCTGAAGTGCAAACCTCAAGGAGGAAGACTCAGCGATGCCCTGTGGACTTGGTGTTTTTGCCGCTTTCGCGTGTTTATGATTACTACCGCTATTAGCGGGTGTCTCAGCCCTCAGCGTATCCACGCTGTGCGCCAGGTGCACACCTGTGCATGCGCCGTGTGCCGCCCAAGGCGTGAGTGGACCACGTGTGACACGGATAGTCAAGAGGAGGTTGGCACCACGGTGTGGAAATTTAGTTAATTACTACACTATATAGTGGCTCGGCGACCTCGCCCTGACACTGAGTAAACTTCCCCAACCAGGGTTCTTGGCTCTAAGTCTTTTCCGCTTTCGCGAGTCTTCTACGCTCCTCGGAGGTAAAGCCGCGTTACTAACGGTAGACCTATCCACCCTGCGTCACTAGGAGTATCACCGCCTTGGGCACTTGTCACTTAATTCACCACCGCCGTGTTCTCGCCCCTGTATAGGATTCCTTTGTACCTTTTTTCGTGGTCCCATTGGCCCACACCCCCGTCGCCCCCAATCGGGCATCCCCCGTATTTCCCTTACCCCACTCTCGTGGTTCCTACCCCTTTGTGTGGTTGCTCGTCACCGCTGACGCGTGTCTCTCGTGCCGGTATCCCGTGACGTCTTCCCCCACTTACGGGGACTCGTACTCCTTGGAAGGGCTGTTTTCCCATTCGTGGTGATCCTAATCCTACCGTTTCAACTCTCCCCGCTTGGCGTGAGGGTGAGCCTCGGCTTTACAACCCGACTTCGTCGTGCTCATCCGGAGAGGCTCCGTTCGCTGTGTTACCCTCCAGAGGGGAAGATTCCGAACGTCTTCGTGTGTTGTCCCGCTTGCGGGTATTGCACTACAAAGTGGTCTCCCGACCTAGAATTGGAAACGGTTAGGTTTTGTATTACCTCTCCTCGGAGATTCACTGTCCAAAATTTTGGTTTCTTACCACTTCGTGGGAGTTTTTGGTCTACACATGTCTCAGCGACCATCCTCCGCCGAACCCGTTGTCACGCGGAGTCGTTCCGTCAGTGACGTGGAACAGGCAGAGATCTCGAAGGTCCCCGCTGGCCACCCTCGACGTGCCACTTTGAAAGGCAATTCGAAGGGCCAAGACTCGTCTAGAGCCCAGAAACCCCCGCCTAAGGCGTTGAAGGACGCTCCCAACTCTGGTGTCGACCCGGCTTCTGCCGATGTAGCTGCACCCCGGAGGGGAGAACCCGATACCGACGCCCCCCTAGTGTCCAAGCACAGCTTGATGAGGTGCGTGAAGCACACAATACCCTCGTGGAGGAGTTTGAAGTCCTGCGTGTCAGGTTTGATACCTCTTCTATGAAGGATTTGGCTGAGGACATTCGCCTTTTAAGGGCGGATGTCAACACTGTGTTGGAATGTTTTGATGGCCCTGCCAACTATGTTGAGAATGTGGAAACCCGATTTGATCGTGTCAGTGCCCGTCGGAGGACGTTGGAGCAAACTATCTTTATGGATGACAACGTCCCGGGTGAGGCCGCTGCTGTCTCGCAAAAAGCGAAGCGCGAGAAGAAACATTCTACCCGCCGCACTCGTAAGAAGCAACCCAAGCACGATCCCGACTCGTCGGATTCCTCCCTGTCTTCACAGGATTCTCACCATTCAGATGGTTCGGTGTCGTCGGATTCTTCGTCGGACGATGATCGTCGCCGACGCCCGTCCCATTCTAAACGGTCTTCTTCCACCCAAGGTGTGATTCGCCCCCGGAGGAAGGGGAGGAAACACTTAGGATTGAGGGAACTCAAATGTACTAATCCCTCTACAAGAGGTTGGTATCGTACCGATATTATCGGCTTGAGGAATCCTCATTGGATCTTACACCCCGTGGTACGGGTAAGGTGAAGGACTGCATAAAGCGTATGCAGCTTTCCCTTCGTAACCAGTCCTTTTCTGGAGAGGATCCCATATTGGTGTTAGACTTCCTCGGAAGGTTCGTTTCCGAAGCGGACATACTTGGTATGAACGAAGGACAGGCGTTTATTGCCCTACCGTATTTTCTACGTGGCGTCGCCGAGGATCAATACAACTCTGTAAGAGGTTCTTCCCGAGCCTCCGAAGGAGGTGTAACGTGCTGGCCGGAAGCGGTTCAGTACCTCTTGCGATCCTACGCTACGAACAACGCTATTCAGGCGGCTATTCTCGCTCTACGCGATACCCGCCAGAAATCGGAGAGACGGAAACCGAATTCTCGGTACGCCTTAATAAGGCTTTCCACAGGTGTGGCAATGTTTACTCCTCTGGAGAGCGCTGCACCATGTACATCGATGGATTGGATCCGGCAATCCGTACGCTGGTGGCCCGATATCGGGAGGATCGTCGTAACACCACCTACCTGGAGTTGATTCAACACGCGCAAGCGGAAGGTGATGCACCTCGAGCTCGTATCCCTGCATCGAAGTCTCGTCCCGCCAAGGCGTTGATGATGGAAGCCAGTTCACCATCTTTATCGCTAGCAGCGAGTGGACGCCCTTCAAGGGACTACGATAACGTGTACCTCGCTCAGGCCGGTGCTCAGTCTATTCCAACAACGGAACTGCCGTCCACGACGGATGCGTCCTACGATACAGCTCAGGAGAATTCCCTGCTGTATGTTGACGGACCCGTGTTCACGGACCTCGCATTCCCTATGCGAATGGTGCCCTCCGGCAAAGTCGTCCCGGATGGAAGGATACCCGCCCAGCGGTGAGACACACGGATGCTCGTTCCGGTCAGCCGCCCCCACGCTCTGGAGTCATATGCCACATATGTTACGAACACGGTCACATTTCACCGGACTGCATCCTCAATTTGAGAGAAGTAACCCGAGTGATCAGTAACTATGAAGCCCTTACTCCAGCGGAGAAGCAGACCGTTCCGATTGCATCGTACTTACGAGCGAAGACGGACTTCCCCCGGAATATCCCGGATACGAACCCGCGACACGCGTTGCTTTCCCCTGCTGAGCAGGTCACTAACCCCCGTCTTGTTCGACAAGACACCCCCACTAGCGCTCCACTGCTAGTGGTTCAGGATTCTGAGACCCCGCCTCAGGCGGAACGGGCTCAAGAAAACTGATTTCGGGAGTCTCCCCTACGGGAGAGGCGCCCTCAGAGTTGAGGTTGAAAGCGCCCGAGGCGTCACTGCCTCGCTCCCCGGTCAAAATCCTTACTAGGAAACAGGCCGTCTCAGACGTGAACTCTGAACACTTTAGTGTTCTGCGTCAACCGTGGAAACGTGTTCGAAACAACCGGTTCCCGGACAGAATTTTGGTAATGGCCAAGAGAAACTACAAGGTATATGCTGACCTTGGCCTTTCCACCCAGTTTATTGTGCGCGTTCTCACTGTTTTGGACACAGGTGCAGGCCCGAACTTCATCGTTGAGTCGCTCCTGCCACCGTCGTTGCAGTCTCAGATCCGCCATGGCGTGATACCGGATGTCGCGGATGCCAATGATAACCCGTTATCAACAGTTGGGATAATCGACCTGGTCGTGCGCCTTGGCTCCTTTCTTGTGAAACTCAACTTTATTGTTTGTCGGAAACTTGCCGCCCCTTTGATCTTGGGATGCGACTTCTGTGACAGATTCGTCGATGCCATCAGGCCCCGTCTAAGACGTGTGGAAATGGAAGACGGCTCCTCCGTTTCGATCGTACGTCGTTCTCTACGACGTGCCTCGAAGAAGCACGTTCCATTACCTGCTGCGCAGGAACCCCCACCGGCTTCCCGGGACTCTACAAAGCTCCGCGTTGCCGCGTCTGTCCAACTTCCACCGGAATCCCAAGTTTGGGTACGAGTCACCTCCCGTCAACACGGTTTACGAGTAATTCAACCCCTTTCATCCTTATATGATAGGTATCAACTCGCCGTGGCGAATGGAGTAGCTCAAATGGAGCCCGGTAAACCGTTCAACGTGCTGGTCGCCAATCTAGGCTCTACGCCCCAGTCACTGGTGAAAAACCAAGTCATTGGTTCGGTAATGCCCCACCCCACCGCGATAGTTCCCACGAGAATGACCGCCGCCGACGTCCTCGGTCTCGTTAACTCTAAGGAGGGGGAGGACACTGCCGTCCAAATGCCGAAATGCTCGGATGCTAAGCCGGTTCCAACGAGTTACGACCGGATTGATCCCGTGAAAGAACTCGAGGAACTTGACCTCGGTCATGTGCCAGAATCGCACTGTGAACGTCTCCGTGAGATGCTATGGAATTTCACCACGATGTGGGATGGCTCCCTAGGGGAGATTACTACAACGGAGCACCGGATTGACTTGCTACCTGATACCAGGCCGATCGCTCAGCACCCCTATAGGGCAGCCCTAAAGCTCGAGAAGAGGAAGAACTCCAAGTGGAAAAGATGCCCGAGCTGGAGTAATAGAACCGGTTCAGTCGCCGTGGGCATCCCCAGTGGTACTGGCTCCGAAACCGCATGGATCCTGGCGCTTTTGCATCGACTACCGTCGACTGAACGCCGTAACCATCAAGGATGTGTACCCGATCCCACGAATGGATGAGTACATCGATTCACTCGGAAATGCTACCGTTTTCACGGCTCTAGACGCCAATTGGGGATACTGGCAGGTGCCCGTCAGGGAACAGGACCGCGACAAGACGGCTTTTGTCTGTCACTCCGGACTCTACCGTTTCAATCGGATGCCTTTTGGTTCGACCAATGCTCCCGCTACATTCCAGCGTGCTATCGACATACTACTGGCTCGCTTCAAATGGCGTACATGCCTCGTCTACCTGGACGATATCATAGTACTCTCAGATAATCTGGATGACCACCTCAAACACGTGAGAGATATCACGACCACGCTACGTGAGGCTGGAGTTACTCTCAAGTTGAGGAAATGTGAGTTCTTTACAGATACAGTGAAGTATCTGGGCCACATAATCCGCCCTGGGCGTGTGATGATCGAGGAAGCTCGAGTTAAGTCGCTCCGTCAAGCGAAGGAACCCGCCAATCAAACGGAACTACGCTCCTTTCTAGGATTAGTCAACGTCTATCGACGGTTTATCCCGAATTGTGCGGATATCTCAGCACCCTTGAACGCGCTCTTGCGGAAAGGCCAACCACTGAAATTGGAACCCTTTACGTCCGTGGAGACGGAGGCGTTTAACTTCCTCAAGGAGGCTGTAACATCAGCACCGATCTTATCGTTACCGAAACCCGGACTACCGTTTACCGTAGACACGGATGCTAGTGACTACCAAGTAGGTTGCGCTCTCTTTCAGACAACTCCCGAAGGAGAACGAACCCCTATTGGGTACTGGTTACGCTCACTGAATGTTCACGAGTGGAATTACTCCGTCTCGGAGAAAGAGTGTCTTGCAGTTGTGTGGGCACTCTCCACTCTCCGCCCCTATCTTATGGGTGTGCACTTCACCGTTTACACGGATCACTCGTCATTACGATGGCTCATGACAGTCTCTGAACCTTCAGGCCGCTTAATGCGTTGGAGGCTCCGCCTTGCGGAATTACACTTCGAGGTGATCTACAAGAAGGGCACAAAGAACGCTCAGGCGGACGCGCTGTCGCGTTTACCCACGGATGGTGAAACTCTACCCGCTGGGGACGAGGACATTCCTCGCTTCGTCGTCAACGGTCGAGAACTGGAGAACCCGGACCGTGAACCCGATAACTCGGATGAAGAACCCGAATCGGATGATGAACTGGACGCACTACTCGTCTCGGACGATGCTCAGAAATCCCCACAGGGTAATTTCGTGCCAATACCCCCGGAGGAGATGGTCAGAGAACAACAAGGTGATCCCTTCTGTACTCAGATTCGCGCCCGACTTAATGGCAGTGCGCAACTCCCTTTCGAGGTGAATGATGTTGGATACCTCGTCAGGACGGTTCAAACAACCCCACAGGTAGTGGTACCGCATACTCTACAATCTAGAGTGTTGCACTTGTCGCACTATGCGGAACTTGGTGGACATGCCGGTGGACGGAAACTTTGCCTCACGTTGCGACGGAGTTACTATTGGCCAGCCATGGCTGTGGACTGCTACGCGACTGTGCGGTCATGCACGGAGTGTGCCAAAAACCGGGTCAAACTCCGGAAGCACTCAAACGAAGTTGAAGTTATTCCCAGCACGGGCCCCTCTCGAGTTTGTCGCAATTGACCTCTTGGGACCGCTGCTCACCACAAAGCGTGGACATAAGTTTTTACTCGTTATCACGGATCGTTTCTCCAAGTTGGTTCGCACCGTACCTTTACGGAAGATATCCGCTTTCGCGGTGGCGCAAGCCTTCGTCACCCATTGGGTATTTGTCTACGGACCACCGGTTAACATTCTATCCGATAACAGAAAGCAATTCGCATCGCGATTCTTTGAGGACGTGTGTCGGATTCTCGATATCCAGAATCTGTTCACAACGACCTACCACCCCCGTGTAATGGGCAAGTCGAGCGGTTTAACCGAACGCTGTTGGCCTCTCTCCGTTCTTACGTTGCTGATCACCACAAAACATGGGACCTGTACACTGACGCCTTGACGTTTGCGTATAACAAACAGGTACACCGTACAACGGGTTTGACTCCATTTGAATTGGTACTTTCGCGTCATCCGCCCGCCGTAGCGTTGGAACCCCAGCCTACGCTGGCAAACTTCCCTTCCGTGAAGGATTATCGCCAACGATGGAAAGCGTGGCTTACGAAGTTAATCCCGGTCGCCCGGAGCTCCATGGCACGAGAACAGGCCGCGTACAAGCGTGATTTTGACTCTCGCGTACGAGGTACAGCACCGCCAATTACGGAGGGTGACTACGTCTTCGTCCGTAAGGAGCATCGGAACCCTGATAAGAAGAAACGGCATAAGCTCTCACCCGTCGCGGACGGTCCTACAAGGTCATATCAGTGGATAACGACACCTTAGTGGTGGAAATGAACGACGCTCACGAGCGGATTTCCCGCGATCGCGTTGTTATGGCACCGCCACCCTCTGTAGATGTTGCTTACCAAGATGAGAACCAACACACCCCAGTGGAACAACCCACATCTGTGGTTAACAGGCCTTCTATATTGCCACACCCTTCAAGGGGACTCTCAGATATACCGTCCTTATCGGACGCAGGCCCGAATGGCCTTTCTTCTCTAACGCCACCGCGCGTTGTCTATCCCCGCAGTTTGGGGCTTCTACCACTCCCCATGCCGCTCCATCTAAGGAGGGGGAAGAGAACCCTAACTCTCGTCCAGAGACTGAAACCGCTTCGTCGCGTCATGACAACCGTGGTGCACGGACCTCCGGACACATCGAAAAGGACAATAGTGGACCGAGAGTTCCGTCTACGGACGTTCCATCTTCGCATTTGCGCGCTACAGCTACCGCTGAACCCTCTCGAGGAATTTCTACCGCATCTGCGCCAGATCGCACTCCCCACCGGGATTCTAGTCGTCAAAATGCACCACGCAGTGGGAAGTCTCTCGCCAAAGTGAAATCGTTGCAGGAAACTATTCGCGTTCGCGATAATGAACCGGCTGTGCCGTCGAGCGTTGATCCGCATTCCGTGGGTCACGGTTCGTCAACAACAGCTACGCTGGATAATGCAGAGCAGGCCCTCGCGGGATCCTCTGAGCCGACTACTCCGGACGTGGTAACTCCTACTGCACGGCAGAACACACCGGCCAGGCCGGGCAAGCAAACCGTACAGGACGGAATGAAAACGACCAGCAAGCTGGATTCTGGTTTAGGACAATCGCGCAGTCGCGAACTCACTCCGAGTGTCTCGGTTGATCCCGACAGTGTCGCCGAAGTCGCACCGGTCACTCCGGAAGGAAAGCACGTCAAAGACGGAAATACTTCGTCGCCGAAGCGAGACAACACACCGGCAGCACCGTTGCAACCGCCCTCACGTGAGGAGGCGGAACGCAACACGGCACGGACAACCCTCGACCATCCGTTGCAAACGGCACGTGACCCCGACACCGTACGGACGGCAAAGGCACCAATTACCGCCCGAGGCGAGTCGACGCGTACTGTACGACGCACCGTGGCGCAACCGACTTCGTCGTCTGAAGCACCCCGTCAAGACGGATATCTACACACAAACCTGTGGTTCGCGACCCAGATGCTCATCTTTCAGATGCGTTAGAAGCCCCTCAAAGGGTGTCGTCAATAGACGCCCCCTCAAGGAGTGAAGAAACCGCGAAGCGAGATACTTTAACCCACAGCAAGGGTCCCGATACGCACCATCAAGTGGTCGACGCAACCGGCCGTGCCGAGGACCTCCAGGCCCGCGAAGCGGATGAACCTACCCGGAAACCGGTTAATGACCCCTCTAAGGGCATGGACAGGCAGTACCAAGCCATGCCCCTTCCGGGGACGATTGTCCAACACCCACCAGTGGTGGTAGAGCCTGCCGTGCAGGACGCGATAATGCGAACACGGCGAGGCCGGGAAGTCTACAAACAGGAGTTTGTTGTTGACCACATTGTGGAACATTCTTACCATCCAGATGGTTACATCCAGTACCGCGTACGCTGGTACGGTTTCGGGCCCGAATATGATTCGGATGAGCCGATAGAGCACCTCCCACGTTCGAAAGTGGTTTCATATCATCGCAGGACGCGAACGGGAATCCCGGAATCGGTGATAAACGCCCAAATGGGATAAGCAAACCACTGCGGTGGAAGGAAGGAAATGAAGGATCGAGTTGTGGTATGGAAAGGAAGAAAGGAAAGGAAAGAAGAAGGAACACAAGTCAACTTGGATTTTATTGGATACGATCGATGGAACACCGACTAGTCGAAGGACTACACTACGTCACAAGGTTGCACCCCCATGGTGAGGAAACACGCCCCCTTACGGTTTGGAACCGCCCCCACCTTAGTGGTTATTTCCCTGGAGTCGGGCTATCAGAGCATCCCGAATCGCGGTGACATCGCCACTGGCCTCGTTACCTCCCTGCCCCACTTGGCGGAGGAACTGAGAGATCACGGCAGCCTGACCCGCAGGGGCCACGTTCGCCTCACCTGGCGTAGAGGACCCACCAGTGGGAAGACCGACCGACGGATTGGACGGCTGACTCGCAGGGGCGACTCCAGGAGCATCCATACCATATGGTTCTCCCTCTGCCTCGGCGTGACCGGCACCTTCGTCGGGCTCGTTGTCGAACATCGGATCCTCACAGTCGTAGACGTTGTAGTACTCATCGGCGTCAAAAAACCCGGTCGGATGCCCCTCGGGGATATATCTCGGTGCAAACCGGAGCTCGTTCGCTTCCTCCGCGGAGATCTCATGCCCCTCCCAATGGTTGAAGTAGATGAAGTCACCCGCGAGCGGAGTTCGACGCCCTGGCGACAGGTCCTGTATCTGGCTACCGGCAGTACGCCCACTATGCTCTAGAGGAACTGAAGCCCAGTCAACCTGGTCGATGAAATCGAGGAGCCCCGCTACTTCGTCAGCGTTTGCCTCACCACCTAGTGGGATTCGTAAGTCCAGTGCTCGGATGGCGGCACGGACCCGCAACGGGATGAACCACAGTCTATACTGGTCATAAACCTCCCAGAGGATGAAAGCCGCTGTGCGGACCACCCATTCGGTGACCACCACGGACCAGAGCCCGGACTGAATATCCTCGATGAGGTATGAGCCGTAATACGTGACCACGGGAGGCAACTCGATGTAGCAACCTCGGCACGCTTCGAGATGCGACCAACACGGTGGAATTGGAACGTACCGACCCCGTCGGTTGACCACGTGGATGCGTTCGACTTCTACGTTCTGATACGGAATCAAATACCCGAATCGGGACCGTGCTCGCCGCTCAAAGCGTATCATCGACAAGACGTTGGCCGTCGCCAAGCGACGCATATAGCGGAACTCAGCCCGAATGATCAGTCGTGTCCAGCACACCGCGTCTTGGCGCGCCGCGGGATGCTTCTCCACAAGGAGTGGTTCCAAACCCACGAGGCGGTCGAGGTACCCCATTTCACCTTGGGTGCGATACAATCCGATGTCGGAGCCCATACCATCGGGGATGGGATACTCGAAGGGAGCCCGGCGAAGCCGTTGTGATGAGCGAGTAAGACCAACGCCGCGTGCGCGGAAGCGCTGATTTCCCGACCCCGTCAGATTACCGTGTGCACGGTATCGCTTACGCGATTGCGCCAATCCCGCGAAGTGGTCACGATTGCCGGAACGTCACCCGGGAGCATTCCGTTTCCATCGGTATACATCGCCAGAAGCGCATCATTGAACACCGCAGTCGGGTGAACCACGGCGCCAGCGGAGAGTTCATCGCATGTTGCGAAGGCTGCAGCCCGACCAGCATGTCGTTACGACGGCCACGCTGCCATTAGATACCCCTCCCGTGGGAGCCGCACTCGCATTTCGCCTGTTTGTTGCGAAGGAGTCGAGAGACCGCTCTGCGGTAGAGGCACGGAATGAATCCGGAGAAGTACTGTAACGGTGTGTTGCTGCCGGCGTTTGTTGTTGTTGCCGTTGTTGTTGTTCATCGTAGATGAAGGAAGCCGAGTAATCGGAGAAGAAGGCCGCGAAAGCGTATGTGTTGTTGGAAGAACCTCGGAAGAGTTGGTCGCAGATTCGCTGTTCGCAGCTAGGTGCTCGTTACCCAGAGTGGGATGGAGAACCGGCGAACCGGACTTACATTTAAGGACCTTTGCCCGGTGCTTCCGTCGCCATCGTGGATGTCGTATTCGCACCTCAGGAGGGGGATATGAAGTGCAATCCTCAAGGAGGAAGACTCAGCGATGCCCTGTGGACTTGTGTTTTTGCCGCTTTCGCGTGTTTATGATTACTACCGCTATTAGCGGGTGTCTCAGCCCTCAGCGGATCCGCACTGTGCGCCAGGTGCACACCTGTGCATGCGCCGTGTGCCGCCCAAGGCGTGAGTGGACCACGTGTGACACGGATAGTCAAGAGGAGGTTGGCACCACGGTGTGGACATTTAGTTAACTTATATTTATTATTTATTATTTATCTACGCTACAGTAGGGAGATTACTACACTATATAGTGGCTCGGCGACCTCGCCCTGACACTGAGTAAACTTCCCCAACCAGGGTTCTTGGCTCTAAGTCTTTTCCGCTTTCGCGAGTCTTCTACACTCCTCGGAGGTAAAGCCGCGTTACTAACGGTAGACCTATCCACCCTGCGTCACTAGGAGTATCACCGCCTTGGCACTTGTCACTTAATTCACCACCGCCGTGTTCTCGCCCCTGTATAGGGTTTCTTTGTACCTTTTTCGTGGTCCCGTTGGCCACACCCCCGTCGCCCCCAATCGGGCATCCCCCGTATTTCCCTTACCCACTTCTCGTGGTTCTACCCCTTTGTGTGGTTGCTCGTCACCGCTGACGCG
>NBIV01000107.1:0-259621 GCA_003194525.1 Gracilariopsis chorda
GGCAGCCTGACCCGCAGGGGCCACGTTCGCCTCACCTGGCGTAGAGGACCCACCAGTGGGAAGATCGACCGACGGATGGACGGCTGACTCGCAGGGGCGCTCCAGGAGCATCCATACCATATGGTTCTCCCTCCGCCTCGGCGTGACCGGCACCTTCGTCGGGCTCGTTGTCGAACATCGGATCCTCACCGTCGTAGACGTTGTAGTAACTCATCGGCGTCAACAAACCCGGTCGGATGCCCCTCGGGGATATATCTCGGTGCAAACCGGAGCTCGTTCGCTTCCTCCGCGGAGATCTCATGCCCCTCCCAAGGGTTGAAGTAGATGAAGTTACCCGCGAGCGGAGTTCGACGCCCTGGCGACAGGTCTTGTATCCGGCTACCGGCAGTACGCCCACTCTGCTCTAGAGGAAACTGAAGCCCAGTCAACCTGGTCGATGAAATCGAGGAGCCCCGCTACTTCGTCAGCATTTGCCTCACCACCTAGTGGGATTCGTAAGTCCAGCGCTCGGATGGCGGCACGGACCCGCAACGGGATGAACCACAGTCTGTAGTGGTCATAAACCTCCCAGAGGATGAAAGCCGCTGTGCGGACCGCCCATTCGGTGACCACCACGGACCAGAGCCCGGACTGAGGATCCTCGATGAGGTATGAGCCGTAATACGTGATCACGGGAGGCAACTCGACGTAGCAAACCTCGGCACGCTTCGAGATGCGACCACTACGGTGGAATCGGAACGTACCGACCCCGTCGGTTGACCACGCGGATGCGTTCGACTTCTACGTTCTGATACGGAATCAAATACCCGAATCGGGACCGTGCTCGCCGCTCAAAGCGTATCATCGACAAGAAGTTGGCCCTTGCTAAGCGACGCAATATAGCGGAATTCAGCCCGAATGATCGGTCGTGTCCAGCACACCGCGTCTTGGCGCGCCGCGGGAACGCTTCTCCACAAGACTGGTTCCAAACCCGCGAGGCGGTCGAGGTACCCCCATTTCACCTTGGGTGCGATACAATCCGATGTCGGAGCCCATACCATCGGGGATGGGATACTCAAAGGGAGCCCGGCGAAGCCGTTGATGAGCGAGTAAGACCAACGCCGCGTGCGCGGAAGCTGCTGATTCCCGACCCCGTCGGATTACCGTCTGCACGGGTATCGCTATGCGATTGCGCCAATCCCACGAAGTGGTCACGATTGCCGGAACGTCAACCCGGGAGCATTCCGTTTCCATCGGTATACATCGCCAGAAGCGCATCATTGAACACCGCAGTCGGGTGGAACCACGGCGCCAGCCGGAGAGTCATCGCATGTTGCGAAGGCTGCAGCCCGACCAGCATGTCGTACGACGGCCACGCTGCCATTAGATACCCTCCCGTGGGAGCCGCACTCGCATTTGCGCCTGTTTGTTGCGACGGAGTCGAGAGACCGCTCTGCGGTAGAGGCACGAAACGAAATCCGGAGAAGTACTGTAAGGGTGTGTTGCTGTTGTTGTTGTTGTTGTTGTTGTTGTTCATCGTAGATGAAGGAAGCCGAGTAATCGGAGAAGAAGGCCGCGAAAGCGTACGTGTTGTTGGAAGAACCTCGTAAGAGTTGCTCGCAGATTCGCTGTTCGCAGCTAGGTGCTCGTTACCCAGAGTGGGATGGAGAACCGGCGAACCGGACTTACATTTAAGGACCTTGCCCGGTGCTTCCATCGCCATCGTGGATGTCGTATTCGCAACTCAGGAGGGGGATATGAAGTGCAATCCTCAAGGAGGAAGACTCAGCGATGCCCTGTGGACTTGATTTTTTTGCCGCTTTCGCGTATTTATGATTACTACCGCTATTAACGGGTATCTCAGCCCTCAGCGGATCCGCACTGTGCGCCAGGTGCACACCTGTGCATGCGCCGTGTGCCGCCCAAGGTGTGAGTGGACCACGTGTGACACGGATAGTCAAGAGGAGGTTGGCACCACGGTGTGGACATTTAGTTAACTTCTATTTATTATTTATTATTTATCTACGCTACAGTAGGGAGATTACTACACTATATAGTGGCTCGGCGACCTCGCCCTGACACTGAGTAAACTTCCCCAACCAGGGTTCTTGGCTCTAAGTCTTTTCCGCTTTCGCGAGTCTTCTACACTCCTCGGAGGTAAAGCCGCGTTACTAACGGTAGACTTATCCACCCTGCGTCACTAGGAGTATCACCGCCTTGGGCACTTGTCACTTAATTCACCACCGCCGTGTTCTCGCCCCTGTATAGGGTTCCTTTGTACCTTTTTCTGTGGTCCCGTTGGCCCACACCCCTGTCGCCCCCAATCGGGCATCCCCCGTATTTCCCTTACCCCACTCTCGTAGTTTCTACCCCTTTGTGTGGTTGCTCGTCACCGCTGACGCGTGTCTCTCGTGCCGGTATCCCGTGACGTCTTCCCCCCACTTACGTGGACTCGTACTCCTTGGAAGGGCTGTTTTCCCATTCGTGGTGATCCTAATCCTACCGTTTCAACTCTCCCCGCTTGGCGTGAGGGTGAGCCTCGGCTTTACAACCCGACTTCGTCGTGCTCATCCGGAGAGGCTCCGTTCGCTGTGTTACCATCGTGAGAGGAAGATTCCGAACGTCTTCGTGTGTTGTCCCGCTTGCGGGTATTGCACTACAATTTCATGTTTATCAGGAGGATGATGAGGAAGAATAATGGCTGTTCAATTCGGTTTGAAGGCGACAACTCCATACCGAGATGCAAGTGATGCAATAGATAATACATTTCGGCGGATGTTTGGAGCATGAGAAGCGTGTGGGATGTGGATGGGCTCACGGGTTGTCTGGATGGTGATGGGCCCCTCTTTGATAATGGGGGAAATGTGACTAGTGGCAGATTGGGTGTACGTGGAGCGGGGAGTGGATGTCATGGAGGGCTGAGGATACGCAAAATGAGTGGGGTGAGTGGTGGAATCAAGGATGGCCTTACCATTGTTTGGAAGCTGAGTATCCGATTCCATGTTTTGTTCTAAATTTCTCATACGAAGTAAACGTTCGCCACGTAGGGGTGGATCAGATGCGATTTGTTGAGCAGAATTAGCTTGAGATTCGACTCTGCTCTTTTGTAGCGTGCATTCCTCATCAATTTGCGTGAGACGGCCATGGACAAGACATCATTTGCCATTGTAGCCGTAAAGGCGGGGGTGGTTGGAGTGTGATCCGCACCGATTTCGACGTAGACGTGGGAGAGTTTTCATCTTCGGTGAAGGGGGACGTGTCATAAATCTGTATGGTATCAAGCTTGATGAAGCGGATACGATTTATTGGACCAAAGTGGCTTGTTGAAGGCGGTTCATAATCTCACGTATAGTTGATGGCGAAAAGCAGGCCATGAAAATGACAAGTTGGTAGAAGTCAAGATTGGACTTTAGTACGTTTATGAGATATTTTACCGTTGTGAGCCCATCAAAGATATTTGGTAATTCAGCGTTGAACATTATCGTGCATAAAAAGAGATTTTGGGTAACGTAGGCTTTGCTTGTCGTGTCAGAGGTGAAGATAATGCCTCGGGTCTCAGCCTCGAGAGCATTGTGATCGACCATGTTATTTTGACGGACATGGTGGGACAAAAAAACCTATAATCTGAAACGTGGACTTGGCGAAAATTTCAATGGGAATTTGTTCGATGACAATGTTTGGAAGGCTTAGCATAATCAATTATTTCACCCTGTAGAATTTCTTAGTATGAGAAGCAGCAGTAGTGGGGTTCAATAGAGCTGCAATGTCAGAATGGAGAAAAAATTCAGCATTTAGCAAGGCAGCATAGATAAATTAAGCGCATTTCCTTAATTGGAAGTTGGTGTACGAGAAAGCTGGCTGAGAGAGCTGAAAAAGCAAGTCTATTGTAGATGGAGTAAAGCTTTGGGAAATGATAGCGACTGAGAGGCTAGTGGAGAATAATTCTTCGTGGAGAGTTCGGCAGTTATGAATGAGATTCTGAAGATAAGAATGTTCGTTAGATCTGGTCTGTCGTTGGAGGAATCTTGAGAGTCTGGCGGTGATCTGAGCGTCTTCTGGGTCCATAACCTGTGGTGACAGAACAGATGCACAGAGACGGCGCCGGTCAAGGTGGTGACCCAGATTGTCTTTATGGGCGGATGAGCTCCTGGAACGTGGCCAGGTGTGTGCGCGTCGCCACAGTGATCTCGCTTTACCCGTCCTTATGTTCTGCTTTGTACTGTAATGCTGATTGATAAGGTCTAGCCTGTCAACGGCACAACGGTCAACGGAACCTGTGCACCCAAGGCTTAGGCTACCGTGGGTTAGCGGGGGGCCAGCTCAGCTCGAAGGGCTGAGCCACAGTTTATTGTGGTTAACGCGCCACCGTGGGTTAGCGCCTTGCTTCCTGTATCTATTGGCAAGACTTCTTGGGTGAACATAACCGTTGTCCTTACACCAACTGGAAACAAGGTTATATATAGCTGTCGCACGAACTATTAGTTGCGAGCAATAGTAGAACCATGGATTCAGGTCTTAACAGTCACAAGTTACCCACCGTCGCCGAAACTTCGATCCTGGTCTCTCCTTTTGTGTTTATTGCAAGATCACTCGGCGAGAAAGTGATGCCCTTTCACGTTACAAACTTCTGACTTGCGCACTATCAGCTTTTCACTATGGCCGTCGCAATCAGGGTGCATCAACGATCTATTCACTGCTACGCGTTAGTCACAACTCTTGTCGCTGTGTTGTTCACAAGTTCTCAGAGTCAGGACGTCGTATGCTCTGGGTCCGTCAACAAGAACAGCCCTCCACGGTTTCTATGCGGTCTGGAAGTGGATATAAGGCGTATGGATAATTGCTCTGTAATCATAACCGAACGAATCACGTTTCCGCACACGGTGGACGCCATGTATGAACGTAAACTACGGAAAGTTCCTAACGTTCAACGCGTGAGCAGCGTATTGGTGAAACAGAATGGCGAGTCTGTTGACTTTGACGTTTCGTTGGAAGACGGAAATGATTTCTTTCCCTTGAGCTTCAAGACGAAGAAGTCAACACGGGACAGCACATATGACATACAATACATGCTTTCGAACGGAGCTTTCCAGTTTTCGAAGAAGTGTGACGGAACGGACGGAAAATCGTTCCCGAACAATAACGTGATTGTATGGAGATCTGGTGAGATTGAGGAAGGTGTGGATCGTTTAAATGTGCGAATGGAATCCGAAGGCAGGCTAAATTTCGTAGGGCTCGACGATCAGTTTGACTCACAGAAGGAGAACGGTGTTCTCCGTGCGACCACCACAAACGTCACGGGCGAGGTTGAATTTTATGCACGGGAGCGGGGTACACCGCTGTGTGAACGGAAATTGGTTTGTAAGGAAAGCCGCGGATTAAGACCTTGGATTATATTCTTGATAGTTGCTGGCGCTATCTTGGCGTTGGTTGCTGCTATTGTTGCGGCTTGGTTTGCTAAAAGGAAATTTGGCAGAGGAGGTGCGTTGCAATAGTGTGGAGTGGAAGGTGAATTTGATAGCTTTGTGGCTGGCGGTTGGAATGGCAGAACGAGAGGAGTTGGGAATGTCGGTGACGCTGTTGTCGTAGCTTTAGTGCAGTCCAACGGAGTAACTTTAGATATGGTAGTGCTGTTTTCGAGAGCACGATTTTGTTTACTTGTAAACTGAGGCGAATTGAACGAGAGGGTGATCGCAAAGATTGCAGTTCTTGTCAGAGACGCGTCACGTTTCACGTCGGATAAAATGTCCATGGAGTCGCAAAAGGGGACCGCACTGTAGGTTTGAAGCTGAATGAGGTGGCGCAACGCGCGCATTGTTTGAAATGCAGAACAAGATAGGAAAGTAGTTGTGGTGTGAGACAGACGAGACAATAAAGGAACGTAAACCAAGGTAAGGGTAAACCCTTTAACCCTTTAACACCGTAGCCAGCCGTCCGGCGCACGGCAAGCATGGGGACTAGCAACAGAACAGCAACGTTCGGTTGCCTCATTCCACACTGTCTGGGAGCAGAGGCAGGGGATACAAGGGCACAAGAAGCGATGGAACAGCACGGAAACAGAAGCGAGGGATGCGCAAGGATGGCTGTCGACGATAAAGAATGAATCGCGCTAAAACCAAAACAAGAACAACGTTCCGCGCCATGTTGCACACATGAACGAAACAAGAAATCACAGAGAAAAAAGCAGCGATATTCAGATACACAAGAGCAGTAACAAAGAGTCAACAGTCACCCGCAACCATTTTTTGTTAAACGTTCTATGATTGGCTTTTTGTGCAAGCGGGGTTGTATCATCGTGCAACATACAAAAGGGTTGAGGGAACTGACGACTGCCGATGGCGACGCGCGACGGTGGGCTGGGGACTTTTCTTTCAGCAGCTCCAAAGAGTAGGCATTTATGAGGGATGAGTGAACGATACGAGCGAGCTGTTGAGGGTGGTGATGTGGCTATTATGCTCCTAACAAGCGCACGCCAGATTATCTCGGTCTCGAGATGACTGTACGGAAGGGGTTGCGGAGAGGATGAACGGCGCGTCATTCTTTACGTTCCGTTACCGACGTCATCGTTGCTACACGGGTTAAACCTTTTTACCGCCAAAGGTTAGGATGGCTACCGGAATGGCGAAGTAGAAACTCTTTAAACGGCGATTATAAAGTGTAAGACGGGGCGCTTACCCTTATAGTACAAGGCTTGTACCGCTTTTTTTTGAGAATGCACTGCACACCTCAGTGGGTGGTTACCGTTGGTACCGTTGGTAGATGGTGGCCGTGGTGGGCGGGCCACTGCTGTGCAGTTTCAGGGGCACTGACGATGTTAGCAGGGTTCAAGGGTTAGCGGTCCTTGTTATCGCACCAGTGTTGAGGTATTTCGTGGGGCGGGTATGCGACTACTGACTCGCCATTGACAAGCTGTCCAGGGCCATTTCACGCAGAGCACCAACAACGGGCGAGCTGCTCGGAGCTCAAGCGCGGAAGGGTGCGGTGAAACAGAGAAATAAACAACACAGAATCGCGAGTGCACTGCTCAAAGGTACACGACGGGAGACATTTGCTGCTCGACGAGACCAAGAAGAGAGAAAAGTATAGTACACACGCACGTAAAGAAAGACAGCACACAAGTGTGCATGGGTGCTTTCCTACATGAACAGTGTGCAAGACGCAGCAGGGGGCAGGGAGAGCAGGGTGGGAGGGGTGTTTGGTTGTTGTGTTTTATGGTGAAGAAAACAGGGGCGCAGCGTATAGAAAGGGGTAATGGTACTTGATATGTACATGTACGACATCAACGAGGGGGAATGAAAAGGGAAGAAGATAGTATGAAGCCATGAGGGAGTTGCAGTGGTAGGCATACATACTGTGGCGGAATAACGCAACAGCAGATAGGGAAACGAGTACTAGCGCACACACGAAAATACATGACACTCACACAGAGCCCCACACAGGGAAATGAACAACAGAGAGAGAGAGAGGGAGAGGGAGAGGGAATGTCGGCGGAGGAAAAGGGGCAGGCAGGCAGGGGAGCGGGAGGGAGGCGGTGCAAACAAAGAAAACGAAGCATTATCCCTTGGTAGAAGCGTGAGCAGCGTGAGTGGGATCTGCTCGATTAGCTCTCCTGTTCATGAGGTTGACCAACCAGAAGCAAAAGACGACCAATTCGTCCGGAATGAGACGTTCGATGTGAATGGAATAACTTCTCTTCCAGACGCCATCGCAGGTAAACGAGGCGACCTGCACGCCATCGTCGTTCTCATCGTCATGATTATGTTCAAAGTCGGAGGGATGCTGGGCGGTTCTAGGGCTGGAAGAGATGATGCTCGGCCCCGCATGGAGCTCACAGAGGACAAAGTGACGACTGCCAGTAGCGGAGGGGTGCAGCATGAAATGTCGGTTAGGGATGAGGGTGATAGCGAAGCGACGGTGAGTAGCACTTCGTTTGACAGCGGACATGACGGCGCGTTCATTCGGGAGCAGCATGGGCGGCTCAACGGAGCCCTTTCTCTGTGGGGATTCGGAGTGGCCATTGGGGGACTCGGAGGCTGTGGCGGAGGCCAGTGAGGCTGTGAGTGCGGATTGAAGCGGTTGTTGTGAGGAAGGGGATGAGTTGACGGTGGGAATAATGTCCCAGAGTCCGGAGGCGGAGTGATGGGCTACTCGAAACTCGGCGGCGTTGACGCCCTTCATTATGATGGCGCCTCGCTCGCGCATGGGGGCGTAGCGGAGATGGGCTATTGCGGCGATGCGCACCGGGTCGAAGATGGTGGCGTTGAAGGTGTGCCAGCCGTCGCAGGTGGCGGAGAGGGTGCGCGGGGCCATATGTTGGGGGGGTGGGGGGGTGGAGCGAGGTGGGGGAGGGGGTGGAGGGGGTGGAGGGGGAGGAGGGGAGGAGGGGAGGAGGAAGTGTGACGGTGGGGGGGGGGGGGGGGGGGGGGGGGGGGGGGGGGGGGGGGGGGGGGGGAGGGGGAGGTGGGACTTTAACAGGGCGGAGGTGAAAAGAGGGGCGAATTGTGAGGGGAGTTGGGGGGGAGGGGGGGGGGGGGGTGGGGAGGGGTCGGGGATACAGCGCGACGGGCACGACGACCACACGTTGAGCGCAAGGCGCAGCTCTCTCTGTCGCTCGCTCTCTGTCGCTCTCTGGCGCTCGCTGTCGCTCTCTGGCGCTCGCTGTCGCTCTCTGTCGCTCTCTCTGTCGCACTCACTCGCGCTGGTGCTTGGGGGGCGCGGCACACGTGCGCAGCGCGCGTCGGCCGCAGACGCGGCGCGGCGGCCACAGACGCGCCACCACGACGCCGCGAAGCAGCGCGTCGGGGACGGCGCCGTAATGGCGCGAGTCGAGCGAGCGCGGCGCGTTATCTCCGCGCAGCCACACGTGGTGCGGCGGGCAGCGCTGGCGGCGCACCAGGCGCTTGACGACGTGCGTGTCGGCGTCGGTGGGCTTGACGGCCACCACGATGTCGCCGGCGCGCGGCGTCATGCGCGCCGTCAGCAGCACGTCGCCGCGCGCGCTCAGCGTGGGCTCCATGCTCGGCCCCACGGCCAGCGTCGAGTTGAGCAGCCGCGTCTGCACGACGTACGCCGCCGCGCCCAGCCGCAGCACTGCGCTCGCGCGTCGCGCCGCCTCGCGCCCGACGCCCGCCATCGCGTGCGCCATCGTCCTCGCGCCCGGACCGACGCCGCCGCCCGCGCGCGCAGTGCGTATACCACGCTGCTATTACCGACCCCCCGCGCGCCCACGTCTCCACGCGCCCACGTCGCCACGCGCCCACGTCTCCACGCGCCCACGTCGCCACGCGCCCACGTCGCCACGCGCCCACGTCGCCACGCGCCCACCTCACCTCACCTCGCCTCGCCTCGCCTCGCCTCACGCCCGGTGGCGCCCATCTACGTACGCATCTACGTGCGACGGCTCGCTCCGCACCGCACCGCGCTGCCGTCACCCGCCGCCGTCACCCGCCGCCGTCACCTGCCGCCGTCACAACGTTCCTAAGCCACCGCTCCGCACTGACTCACTGGACCCTCCTGCGCCGCATCTGCCTCCGCCCTCGCGCCCGCCGCCTCGCACCCCCCCACCCCCCCAAAATGCGCACCCCCCCGCTCCATATAGCCGCCGCTTCGGCCCCTGGTCCCTCTCCCACCCCGCACCACCGCCACCGCCGCACCCATCGCCGCAGCCCCCCACCGCCGTCATGACGCCCGCTCCCACCCTTCTGCGCCTGCTTCTCGCCCTTCTGCCCCTCCTCACCGCCGCCGTTCACGCCCACGCCGTGCTTACCGACCCGCCCCAACGCGGCGTCCTCAACCCAGCCAACAAGTTCAACCGCGGCAGCGAACGCTGGACCAATGCGCCCATGGACCTCAAGGCGCACTTTCCGGCCGGCGACAAGAACGATGCCCCCGGCGCTGCTGCGCGCAGTCAGCTGCGCGCCTCGGCCAATAATTGGGTCCCCTTCGACCCGCTCAACCCCAACTTCAGGTGGCGCGCCGGAGTGTGCGGAGATCCCAAACGTGGCGAACAGCAGCACATGCGGGGAGGTCGCTTCTACTTCGGCGCACAGATTACACGCACTTACAAGCAGGGCGAGCTCATCCCCATTGAGGTCAACGTCGTGGCCCATCACAATGGCTTTTTCCAGTTCCACATCTGCGACGTCGCCAAGTGTGGCGGCGAGATATCCGAGCAGTGCTTTCGGGACCGCCATTGTTACGCCCTGAAACGCGCCCCAAACGCAGCCTGTGATTCTGGTTTCGACAAACAATGCGCTCCTATCGACCCTAACTTTCCCTACCGCTGGTACCTACCGTGTGCAACCAAGCCTGAAAACTCTCAAGAGCGCATGGGAATGGACAAAATGTTGTGGCAGTTGCCGGACAACCTCAGCTGTGACCATTGCGTCTTGCAATGGTTCTGGTCCGCTGCCAATACTTGCAACCCTCCGGGAGTTATTGCCTTTTACGACGGCCCGAATCGACCGAGGAACTGGGGAAACTGCTTTGGACAGAGCGGTGCCAGGGGCGGTGTCACACGCGTTCAGCGCAACTGTTCACCGCGACGAAACCCTGAAGAGTATTATCAATGCGCTGATGTCAGAATTCTTTCCCGTCAGTCCGCCCCACCGCCTGCTAACGCCCGCCAACCGCGGCCCGTATCTGCCCCGACTAGTGTCGTCTCCAATGGTGCCCTGCAGTATGTACGCTTGTATGCAGACGGTCGAGAGGTTGTCAAACTTGCAGCTCAAAATGTTGTTGACGTTTCCGCCTATTCTAAACTCACTTTTGAAGCCGTGGCTGCTCAGTCGCTTTCGAGCGTGCACTTTGATATTGATGGTACTCCGCTTTGGACCGATTGGACTGCTCCTTATTTCATGTTTGGTAATCGCAAACGTACGCCTGCCTACTGGAAACACCCTATCTTCAATCGCCGATTCGTCTTGCGCGTGCGCGCCCCTCAGAACGGCCTACAGCTGCAGATGTCTGTCACTCTCGTCAACAAGTCATGAGTTGTAACGCCCGCTCAAAATATTTACCACCACAGACAAGTATCGTAGCACTTGACGTGCTTTGCTTTTGTGTTCTTTGTGTTCTGTGTGTGCGAACCGTTTACTTATGTGTTGGACATACAATGCTGCTTATCATGTTGCAAGCGCTCTTTTTATCAACCATTATCTTCTTTCTTACTCGTTTGTTTGTGTAGCGTCCCAGCGGGGAGACTGCTTCCTTTTCTTTACCACAGCTAACCTCTCATCATAAAGCAATCACCTGTTTAACCGCATAACATCATAACCACTTTTGCCTCGCTCTACCTTGTGTCTGCTTCGGGTAACCTTCGGGCATGCTTCGCTTGCTTGCGAAAAGCACCTCTCCAGCGAGGCTCGGTGGCGAACCCGTTTCGCCTTCACACCACCACACCCGCACGGGAGCTTTGCGCTGCAATGCATTGTGCACTGACACCCGCACGCTGCACCGCTTTCTTGCACCTGATCCCTCACCTCAGCACTACGTAAGTCAGAAACTGATTCTGCGCAAACTGTGCACATCTACGACAACAGCGTTCTCGTCCCGTCTACGGCACTTCCCCCGCGCGCACAAGTTACCTAACCTGCACCGTTCCTAGCTTACCGAACAACAAACCCTCTCAGCCACGTTCTGCTCTGCACTTCAGTGCCCGCTTCAAAGCTCACCAAAAAAAAGCTTCTCGCTCGCGATCACCTGTTCAATGCATGTTGATTCATTCCACATTCAGTCACACCGTGGAACGAAGGGCGGCTTATGTCACCGCAGTCATTGCGTCATCCCAGCTGCGATTCTGCTCACTTTGCTGTACAGCTGAACACTGGTGTTAACAGTAGAAGGCATGAGAGCGTGCACAAACTCCTCTCTGACGTCATACTCTTTGAGGCGCCCAATGTCTCTGTGTGCGACACGCGTCAACAACCGTTTGCCCAGTTAGCGCTGCCGGTATTTGCGGTCAAGCAACATCTGCAGAGAAGGCTTGTTTCTGCACCATGTTGCAGGGCCAAAGGGTTAGGCGCTAACCAAACTATAGCCGTGTTCTACAGTAATACTTTGCAAAAAATATAGACATGCTGAGGCTTAGATAACTTCATATGTTATTGGTGAATATGATGTCGGACCGTTTTTGTGCGGGAGCACTGGCTGAGCACATCTGGCCTCTCCTTTCTGGCTGATAACAGGTCGACCATCTTCGTCAAACCGATTCATTCGTCGTTTCGCAACTGAGAAGATGTTAATCTATGACACTCAATGGGGACTATCCATCTACCCCTGAACGGTATGGGCCACACATTTATGCTTCAAAATCATCCACACATCTTTACTCAGAATGTCACTCGCTGCAATTGCCGTTAAACAAAGCTGTTTGGCTTGCACTAGATATCAGTATTCGTAGCCTGGATATGTAAAGGGCTTGGATGGTTAACTTACCAAGGTAGGAGTCACGTCTGTGATCATCATAATGAACATGAGACCACTGTGCTTACTTCGCAATTGGCAATCATGTCAGGGGTTAAGATTGAACGGGGACGGAAGGCTATCTTTAAAATCCTTTGTAATCTTCTAACCTTACAGTACTTCTTAGCTCAGACATTTAACGATCCGCCGTGCAATCATCCGCGGCCCATTATTTCGCTTCACATATGCTTGAAGCTATCATTCTGACGTCCACTTGGCTGACGCAGCAAAAGCTATCTCGGTTCCCCTAATTCCCTTCCTGCGTTACGTCATAGCTGGTTTTTGCTCATTGCCCTGACTACTGATTCACACCAAGGGCCACGACATGAGCCAGCGCCAAATACAAGGTTGTCAGAAGGAGCATTTCCGCTCGTTCAAGAAAACGATTCGTAAATCCTTGACTGAAGCATCCAATCTTTCGCAACTCATCGGAAATTGCATGGCTCAGCCAAGTTGCGCGCGAGTACCCTTGGTGTCTAAGGGTTACCATTCTCCGGCTAAAAAACAGAATACAGAGCGCTCCGCCTGCGGAAGATATCATGCATACAGCCTCCTTCCAGTCACGGTGTAATTTTGGAAACAGGCAACGGGAGAGATAAGCTTCTCCAAGGGTCCTATCAGCCTTCTCCGGATTTTTCTTGAAAGAGACCTGAGCGTCCTATGCAAGCGTATGCGAAGGGCTAGTTCTTCCTTGGAAGTGAGGGTTTGGGCTTTACGACATTAAAAAGCTGTTTTGCAAGAATGGGCTCCGCCAAGAAGGCGGAATCGGGCAACTATTACACATTATAAACAAACGAACAAGCGAACTCTTTACGAGGAGAGAGATGAAGGTAGGTAGAAAGGAACCCGGGAGTAAGAAAGGCATGTTACATTGGTGGGGTTCCTCTTGACTAACAGGTTGACGTAGAAGGATCGCAAATAGCGTTTTCAACATCTTCACGGTGCACGAGTCTCACAGGTATAACGACTCGACGGGTTTGCCCGCATGCAGAAAGCAGGGGGTCGTACACCCGAGATCCCTACGACCTGTTCGTAAACTTGATTGATCATAGGCACATGCCACTTATCTCTTTCCCTTGAGGAACAGCTGCAACCAAATCGCTGCAACTATCCTGTAGAAGACAATCATGGCTATCAACGCAACAAAATTAACCCAAAGTCTTTCTTCAAGCCCTTGGGCCCTGTACACGCTTTCACCGGCTACGGGCTCCAAAAACGGAGGGAAGGTGTCAGGTGAAGCTTCCCAAGTTGTGTCGCGGAATTGATTCACCAGAAACGTCGAATATGAATAAAAGTGTGCGGCAACGTAGCGAATCCATCTGATCCACCATCCGATGCGGTCGATACTAATGAATGCACCCATCACACACATAAACAAGCCGAAAGTCATTGCTCCAGCGGCAATGCCAACAATGAGAATAGGAATGACTGCAGAAATCAATACCATCATGGATTCAGCGACAAATAAAGATAAGAACAAGTTTGCTACGAAGATGAAGAAGCGTTTCGCACCTGCGGTCAGTCCCACCATCCAGTACGTCACAGATGAAGCCATCAGAGCAAGCAGGAACACATATGGAATTTCGTACAGCGTGTGAGCCAAGATGTAAGCCCCAACCGAGTACGCACCGTTTGCCCTTTCACGCACCAGCACAGATCGTTCCTCCAGATACGCCGGAAGCACCGAGACTGACATAAAAATCATAAATGCGCAGGTGTAGAACAGAGCCGTGTTGTAATCGTTGAGCACTGACGCAGAGTTCCCAAGTCGAAGCCAGACAAGGCCGATCATGAGTGACAGCATCAGGTACATGGCAAACCGAAGCCAAAGAACGGCAGGATTTCGAATGGTATTCAGAACGCCTCTTCTGGTCAGTGTAATTGTCTGTTGCAAGAAACTGGATGCATAGTTCATTCGCTCCATTCTCTTCCCAGCACCGCCATGCAAGTCCGCACAAGAAGCTTCCATATCCTCTACTTCATGTTGCAGATTTGCTGCATGTTCTGACCTTGGCCAGCTTCGGATGCATTTTTCAACTGTTTCCAGACGTCCAAAGTCCTGGTTCACGAGTTCAAGCATCCATTCGATGTCTGAGCTCTTAGACGGTTTGCTGAATCCAAGCGAATGGAAATATTTCGATGCTTCATGAGCTGGTCCGAAGTAGCATGTGCTTCCACTGGAGATAAGAAGAAGAGTGTCAGCCATTTCGAACACAAGCTCACTAGGCTGATGAAGCGTGATGATCATCGACATTCCGGTGGTCTTTGCAATTCGTTTCAACTCAGTCATAACGTGGAAAGCAGTGGCACTGTCAAGACCAGACGTAGGCTCATCCAAGAAGATAAGCTTAGGAGCAGCAACAAGTTCACATCCGATGGAGACACGGCGAATTTGACCCCCGCTGAGCCCGCGCACGAGTGCATTTCCGATCTTGGTGTGCTCGTGGGGGCGAAGGCCGAGTATGTCAATGACTTCGTCGACCGCGTTTGGCCGTGCTGAAGCATCGGAAAGGTAAAACTCTGCAGCCGTCTGCAGAGTTTCACGTACCGTCAGTACCCCAAGCAAGTCATCGGTTTGCTGAACATATTTTGCAATAGCTTTTAGTCCATGCGCGGTCTTCACTTTTCCATCCAAAACCTGGGTTCCTTGCACAGGGAGCTTGATACGGTCTGCCAAAGCGTCCAGCAGAGAAGACTTGCCGGAACCCGACGGCCCCATACAGAACAAGAGCTGACCTGGCTTCACATATCCGGAGACGTTGTTTAATATGCGCTTCACCGAAGGGCTCTCTGGATCTCTGGTGGCGGCTTTCTTGGACAACGGCACATCCACAGACACAGCGTTCCATGAGAGAGTGCTGCCGGAAGTTGCAAGCGCTGATGTTGAGCGATGAAGGTCCGGTGAGTTCTCCGTCATGGTGAGAAGCAACCTCGTCAGTTAATGGTATCAAGGTAACTGAATGAGTTGCGCGGCTGTTATAGTATCTCCTGTTGCAAACGATAGCAGCGTTTTGAAGGAGCTGAACACAGCCTGCGATTCGTATGATTGCTGAAGAAGTTCCACCGGGACAAAAGATGCGAGAATTCTATGTCTCGATAACTTGCCATGTACAAAGGGCCTTCCGTAAAAGCGTGAGCGGTTACGCGGCCGGTGGTTTTGAAACCGTTTTTGCGCTTTCTTTGCCTTTATATAGCTACGGAAAGCATCCAGTTGCAGTTAAAAGGCTATCATGCAAGCAAATGTTTGACCCTTTAAATACCTGTAGTACCTTTGGGATGAAGCATTTTGCCAGCAATATACAAAAGAGATAGAATGGGAGGGCAAGTTACCAGCTGTATGGTAGCGTTATCCTTGCTAGGTTAATTGCATGTTGATGTAGAATCCCTGATATAAATACTCGGTGCTGACAAGACAATAGCGCCGTTGGCAAAGAGACCGCTATCATTGTACGCATGGTGCCGCCGCGGTGACGTGTATTCTTGTAACCCTCTATCACAAGGGGAGACTGGGGACGTTGGTGTTCGTGAGCTGGCGGGGATTTTCGGAAGGACCAAAAACAGAAATTTCATACTTTGATGTCATTGTCTGCTGCACCAGGCAAAAGTGTGTGGGGGTTCCAGTAGTACCCTTGGGTAGTAAGGGTTAGCAGTCTGCTAACCCTTTACTAGTAATTTGGGGTGGTGTGATTACGGTGACGAGCGCGTGGTCCGATTCCTCGCAGTCGAAGTTCGAATGTGCATCTCTGTCACGGGACGATCAGCCGAGATTGCTAATGGAACAAGGGTTGGCCACAGCAATGCCATGTGGAAACTGCCACGCAGGCGTTGAGCCAGGGATTACGCTGTATGAGCATGCAGCTTGCATGCTCCTGCCGACTCAAGAGCACAACCATGCACTGTAACATCGCTTCGAGTTGACAGCTACATAATTACCAACGCTTCCACAAAATAGCCTTCATGCTTTTTTGCCCGTCCTCATTCGGAGAAAGGAGCATGGCCCATAAACAACACCCGCACTCCAGCGGCCGCGGCTCCATATTCCCCTCTCCTCGTGACCTTCCACATTGCCTCCGCCCGCACTCCGGAGAGAGAGCAGTTACAACAACAATGAAATATCCACTACAGAGCACATGTGTGTGGGCCTCCTTTCTCGACGATACGTGTATTCTGTTACGCTTTGTTACCCAAACGATTCGTTAAAACTCGAATAGCGATGAGATATGAATAGATCAGTCCAGTGTGCCCCATAGCACGGTTCTGAGAAACACCTGCAGCGCGTTTCATAAATAGAGAGATTGCAAAACTAATCTTGAAAACAAGACATGAATGCGATAACAAATCATTCACCATCTTCAACCTGCAGTTGCACACTTGCAGCCCTCCTTTCGCATGACTCCTCGCTGTCGCTATGCGACCAAAGCGAATGAACGTGAGACCGAGTCTCCAAAAGAGCCTGAAAGTTCGGCGGATATTGTGAAAGAGAGAAAGAAAAATAACTCAATAGAGGATTCACGCCGCAGAAATTCTCGTACACTTATGGTATACAACAGGGACAGGACACACACCTGTCATCTGTGGCTACGAAACGTACTAGAATTTCATACGATTTGTGAGTGTCATGTTCCACGATTTCACGACACCGGACGATGGCAGTCCTCTTTGTACCCTAATTTGCTGGAGAGTAGATCAAAAATTTATTCGTAGCTCGAGAGTACCAGCACAGGCGTGCAATGCCAATGTAGTAAATAGGCCTAAACTGCGACAAAGAACCAAGATATAAGGTAAAAAAGAAACTCAGTAGTGACCGTACAACACGAGCAACAAATCCCAGTACAATGTAGCAAAGAAACTAAAAAAGGGGATAACCTACGTGATCATAACCTTAAATTTAGCAAAGTGCTAATGATCAGTTCTATTATAGCAAAATGGCCTACACGCATGACCAAAACTTTACGTCTATTGCGCGGCCAAAGTGCACTGTGCTACAAAAAACGAGCCAAAACAAAACAAGTGTGATACAAACATGTTAGAAAGTGCAAAAGACAAAGACGCAACAACGCAAAGGGTGAGTGGTGGAAATTGAAGTTGCTTTGGTTGGTTTTGTTGCCCCTGGTGCTGCTTTTGTGCATATGATGCGGTGGATAGCTGCTGCTATACGCGTATCTAACCTCTACCACCCCGTCCTAACAGTGGTATTTATAATTCGCTATTACCACCTGACTCAGCGCCTGATATACTTCCTGCGCCGATATGCCTGCCCAGCTTTGCTGCGTTAGTGCGCTCGCAGTGGTTTTTGTGCCACTGCCGGGATGCCCGTGCAGTACTAGCAGCCCGTTACACGCGGCCGAGTTTTTGAGCTTCCTCGACACCAGCATGTAAGACAGCAAGCGGCTTTTCATGCCTTCTCGCAGGTGCCGACATTTCCAAGCGGCTTTAGGCTGATCTGTGGGCAGCTGTGTCACAGTTGCGCCGTGCATGCGCTCTATACCGGTGGGCAGGTGGTACACGTGCAGACAAACATGCAGTGGCGCTGCAGCTGCGTTGTGGGAAGCGGGGCGGTGCGTGTGGTGGTCGACGACGAGATACGTGCCTTCCACACGGAATACGCACGGTTGCATTTTTGCTGGAAGCTCGATTTGTCGCAGAATGCTCAGCGTGCTATCCGCGAACGCGCAGTTTTGGGGCAGCGCTGACCTCACGAAGTACTCTACTGTGGCGTGCAGCGCAGAAAACTGCGCGCAGTGCACGTCTACCTTTAGAAAGGGCTCATTGCGCAGCTTAGGGTGCGAGGGGAGCAGTCTCAGTTGCACTTGCGTGGTTATGCTACCGAATTCATCGTCGATGGCGTTCATTTTGGCGTCAGAAAGGCGCTGCCGGCTGCTTCGCATGCTTATGCAGATGTATGGCCTTGCCGTGATGGCAGGGCATGGCGATTTTGGGGTGCACGCCCTGCCATTATTGCAAGAGCATATACCCAGATTCCCACGATTTCTCGTACAAATGGAAATCTATAGGAGAAGCTAATAGTATAAATTTCACACCAAAAAAATTAAAAATATTTGTAAAAATCCATTTGTGTGTGTTATTAAAACAAAATATATAATATAATGAATATAAAAACTTTGCGATGGCGGTGTGGGTAGTTTATCAACACACATAGCAATGCTAACATACTACCTTCAGCAGATGCTTTAATTGCATCGTAACTAGCAAGGTCCCACAAATGACTGTTATTGTTACACTTAACATAGTTCTTACCGTAAGACACAATCATTAAAAAACACGAAACACCTAAAACTGGCTGTAATAACCTTAGGCAGTGATCTAGACTCGGCATTGCAAGCGCTATAAATGCAGTATTGTGATTACGTACAAATAAGAAACTACGCTTAGAACATTTTAAAGCCTTTGTGAATTTTTTGGCAACATGTCAAATTTAAGTGATTAAAACATATTTTTATGGCATTGCCTAGTAAATTATACGCTACAAATCTTTTTTCCGTTTTATTCAAATAATACCTATTTTATAAGTAGCGGCGATAGCATGATACCTTTTATGGTCGAATGCTACTTCCGGAAAAGGAACTGTGAACAAAAAGAAAAGCAAGAATTCAGAACTATGGGCCTATTATTTAAGAGAAGAATAAACAGACTGATAATGTATAGTAGAAAACATATTATGTTGCTTTTGTTAAAAGCAAACGATATTTGTGGTACAAATTAATTTGCTCGTGGTCATAAAGAACAGAAAGCATTACTTTGAATAATTAATCTTAGGCAAAATCTCGATGTGTAGACAGCGCAGTATTTCAATCATAAATGAAAACAGGGAACATAAGTTTAAGTAGAACTCGATTACTTACAGCCTTCTCTATCAAAGTGTGCAACTAACTGTGGTGCAATGCCCCAAAGGGGAAAAACACCGAAAGACGTCAGGGATCTTCCTCTCACGAGGTGAACCCAGTTGGTTAGAGCCCTCCCAGTGGTGTCACGGCGAAGCCGGTTGGTAAGACCAGGGACACCTGTTGCGACTTGCGCAGGGAGGTGAAGGCGAAGAATCGGTATCCGCGTGAGCGGGGTGTGATCCTCAGTAGAGGTATGTTTCCACGTAAGTGGGGAAGTGGGAGCGGGTGCACACAGGAGGGCCGCGGGTAGCGGGATGTACTACTCTGAAAGGGGGAAAGGAGGAGAGTGAAGGGAAAGGAGGAAGAGTGGGCGAGGGTGAGTCGCGAGAGCGACGAACAGATACGGCAATGCCGGTGGACAGGACTCCCTATACAGGGCGAAATACCCATGTGATTGGAACAATTATACTCCCAAGGATGGGCCTCTTTAGTTGTGCAAGGGGGTTAGATGTCCCGTGGTTTACGGCGTTTCCCTCCAAGGAGGAGTAGAGCACGCGCGCAAGCGGTAACAACTAGAGCCAATTCCCCAGGTTGGGGTCCCTTGTTGGAGAAGGTTTACTGTTGCGACGGCAGTGCGCGGTCGCACTAAGTACTAGCTTCCCAGAAATGGGTGTGAAAATAATAAATAATATTAACTAAAATACTCCACATTTCGTGGCAACATCCACTACTGTGGCCAACCACCAATTGGTCCAAAACCGTGTCCGACGTGTCCATACCCACCATTATGGGGCGTAGTTCATATACACACTACACAACCGATAATATCGGGAAAACGATCAAGTACCAGGAATCCCTCCCTGAGGGCGTTGCACTTCACTAACCGATAATATTGGGTACTAAACAGCCCTTCCTAAGAACAAGAAAATTTAAAAAGGCAAACAAGAGTTCTGATAAGCTTTAATCGAATCTTTTTAAGCCGATGCGAAAGAAACTTTTTGATATGTATACTCTAAAATGAAAAATCGCTCACGAACCGTACCTGAACGCAAGATGTTTCCACAACGTAAACTTGTAAGGGAAATTGTGTACTAGGTACACTTGAGAAACAAATCGATAAACATTGAAACACTTACCTGTTCGGTGTTTGCCAAAAATACCTCTGTGAGTCGTACGGTATTTATTAGAAGTTGAACAGAACCAATATAGCTTTTTAATTTTTAATTACTCAAAAATACTATATATGGAAGTGAATATGAACAAGAAGAGCACTTCTATACTTCGGATTGCACGATCACAACTTGAACGTATCATAAAAGAGCTGTTTTGGGTTATTTAAAACTAAATATGCATTTGGAGTGGTAAAGGAAATTACTACTGCGTTTTATGGTAAATGTGCGGTTCGTGTAGAAGTATTCATAGATGTAAACGCTTATTTTGAATAAAACAGTATTGAAACTCTAAGTGTGGATAAAATAGAGTTAGCCGTCACATCTCATACGAAAAAAGTTGCCTGCGAGCAATCAAAAGCCATCGAGTAAAGAGAATAAACTGCAAACACCTCTTCGAAAATCATACAGGTAGTTTGTCTAGTAAAAGCGTAGAGCATTCAAGATAAAACAACTATAAAGACTTTATGCTAGATTTATAAATAAATATAAAAATTTACCATTAAGTATTGATGAGCGAAAGCCGACAGAACTGTTTTTTTGGAAAAATCGATGTGAGTCTTATAAAATTAAACTTAAGTCTCACAGGAAAACTGGGTATTAAAACAACGCATAACGCAGTGATAGTCGCTTAAAATGAGCCCATATAGTAAGAGGATAGAATTGTTTGGATCTATACCCTACGAGTAAAAGATTTTATTTCTTAGGCTGAACCACACCTGGTAGAGCTTTCTGCTGTAGCGAAAAGCAAGTCAACTGAAGGACATGCGACCAATCGCATATTTTGCATCACAGTACCGATACCATAATTGTTTCTGCGTAAGGTGCTAGTAGCCTTTTTGTTCTGGGAAACCTCAAACCGTACATGTGAGTGATGTGTATAAGACCTGTCACGAGAATTTCTGTGGCGTTAATCTTGTGTTGCACGCGGGGCCTCCCGCACGTTTGTACTATATTGACCACGCTTTTGGCAGGTAGAACGCGCGGGAAAAAAAAATTGCGCAACTAGGCAGCAGTTCCTCCCACTCTCTTTCCCTGTTCAAGACGTTCGTTTGTGAATAAGTGAAGTTGCTCCTAGAGCTGCAGAACTGCAGCTGTTCGATTTCGCATGTAAAGATGCATTAGGTTGCTACGTTGGGTATTCATGCCTGAAAGGGATTGTAACTGTGAGAGAGGCAAAAAAAACGGTCAAGTGAAGTCGAAACGATCAAGCACACCCCAAATGAGCTGATCGGTTGACGGAGCTTGTATTCTCATCTATTATCATGACGGTCTCATTAATGCACTTTCCAATGTGGAAATGGAACGTACGGGCAAGGTGTACTGGTCTCATGAACAAATCCAGAACTGTCCGCATCTCAAGAATTGGTTGGATTGCCTGAACAAAGACCTCTCGTTTAAACCTAGCCTTGTAGTCAAAGCAAGAGAGAACTGCAGTCCTAGCTCCGGTCGGTTCGATTTTGTGAAGCTCATCAAGCAAATCCACTGGTAAAATAGAAGGCGGGTGATTGGACACAATGAGAGAAATCACATTTTGAAAGCAATACGAAGTATCCGTACTACCCTTTTTCCTATTTGGGACTGCAATTATCTTCGAGGCTCAGACACTGCCCGCCTCTTTTAACCTAATAAAGGCCAACCTCTTCCCTCCGAAAGAAATCAACTTAGAATATGAATTATATGTAAATTATCGTCACTACAATGCACAGTTTGGAGCACCGAACACCACAGGTCTCCATAGACCCTTTTCTTCGACAATTTCTACCAATGCTTCTCTTTTCAGACAAATTGTGTCCGCCGCATTCATATCCCGTCCAGAAATAGTTTCAATCCACTGCTGTTTCTTACAGTATGCATATAACGCTCTGACATCTTCATTGCGTTGGTTGAGTTCATCATAAGTAATATCCATTCTCTCTTCTTAACTGTTGTTCACACAAAAGTTGTGAAGCCTCATACTTAAATTAATTATGTTAGAGCTCACTGTCACGCTATATTGTACGTGATATAGAACACTACATCTTGCAACCAGCATGCCAAAAGCTTGCTCCATATGAAAACGTAGTGAGGAAAGATAATAGTTCAATCCGTCCTGCCACCAGAACTTAACCTGAGATATTGGGATTGGCGTGATAAGGCTCTCAGTGCATATATAAGCCTAGTATCCAAGTATCCAAAACTCAGCGTGTAGCCTTTTGTTCTCCAAACACCTTCCTATTCTAGAGACAGCATGAGCCACGGCGTCATGTGTCGCTCCCACAAAACTAATTCAAACATCCAGGAAAAAATAAGATGAGTCAACCACTGCTTGAACTGGCAAAGAGTAATACCCCTTACGGCAGTAGTATGTAGCAGCCTTACGGCAGTAGTATGTAGCAGCCTTACGGCAGGTACACTTTCTAATCTTAATCGCAATCGAATCAACAACACCAATACAGCAATAAATTGGACTTACCTTTTTGCGAGGGTGCTTAAAGCCTAAAGCTAGATTATGAACCTCATCGATTGTGCTTGGAATACCTAATAGTTTCAAAACCATCCCCAGTTTCGCACATGTTTCGTGAAATACAGCATATGCCGTGGACTCCCCCACTTGAAACCCAAGCATTATGTCCAAGTAGATTAGACCTGCCAGCATTCTTAAGGTTATACCTAGTCTCATCCGAGATGAAATTGCTGGGCGTCTTGGTCTTTGCTCCATGCGTTGTATTGCGAACACCTCTATGATTTTTTACGGGACTTTACACTCATGTGGCATGGTTCTATTGGTGAGATGAATGCAATAGAGCACAGGATAGATCTGTTACCAAACAAGAAATCGATAGCGCAACACCCTAAAAAGACAGAACTGAGAGCTCCGGAAGAAGACCATTTCTAGTTGGAAACGATGCTCCGCGAAGTCTTGATTGAACCCCCACACGCACCTTGGGCGTCCCCAGTGGTACTGTCTCTAAAGTCTGACGGAACATGGAGATTCTGCATCAACTATCGCCCGCTCAATCTCGTGAGTGTACATGACACGTATCCCGTACTCCATATGGACCAGTGGATCAATTTGCTCGGAAACGCTACCATGTTCACGGCGCTAAACGCCAATAGGGGATACTGGCATTTCCCTGTACGGGAGAAAGCCCGTGAAAGGACCACGTTTGTCTGCCAATCGGGCTCTCACCACTTCCAGCCGATGGCAGTTGGACGTTTTAGTGCCCCCACTACCTTTCAACGTACAATCGACCTTTTTGTGAACCGTTTTAAGTAGCGGACGTGTCTTGTATATCAAAATGACATCATTGTATTCTCATATAATGTAGATGACCATCTCACCCATAACAGGGACGTAATGACCGTATTAAAGGATTCTTGCATAACCCTCAAGCAGAGGAAGTGTGAGTTCTTCACAGACATGGTCAAGTATCTGGGATAAATCATCCGTCCTGGACGGTTACCGATCGAAGAACCTCACCTGAAGTCCCTCGCTAAGGCGAAGGAGCCACGCACGCAAACCGAACTCCGTTTGTCCTCAGTATTCGTCAACGTGTACCGACGGTTTGTCACGGGTTTCTTGGATATAGCGGCTATTCTGGATGCGTTCGTGCGTTAGGGACAACTGACTAAACTGGATAACTTCACGTCCGAACAGGCGATCGTTTTTAGCCCCTGAAAGGAAGCATTCATTTCAACACCGATATTATCGCTGCACAAACTGGATCTTCCGCACTCCATAGACATGGACTTGAGAGACTTCAAGATAGGCTGTGCGCTCTTCCTAACTAACCTCGAGGGGGAACGACACCCAATCGGTTATTGGTCCCGCTTGCTCAATGTTCACGGACGTAATTACTCCGTTTCAGAGAAAGTGTTCCTCGCTGTCGTATCGAGGCTTACCACTCTCCTTCTCTATCTAATGAGCGTTCATCTCACCTTTAATACGGATCAATCTTCTTTGAGTTGGTTAATGAGTATTTTCGATCCATCTGGCTGACTCATGTGGCGGTGAATCCGCCGAGCGTGGTATGACTTTCACGTCATCTACAAGAAAGGGCCGCAAAAAACACAAGCTGAAGCGCTGTCGTGGCTAACAGCCGATGGTGAAGCGCTCCCTACGACGGACGACGAGATTCCGTGCTTAAAGGTAGACTCAACTAAACCGGAAGCCTCGGACTAGCCGGTCCCCAACTGGTAAAAAGACTTGGAATTTGATGCTCAAGTTGACGAACTACTCGCGACGAGCGAAACTTCTATTGAGAACCCCGTACTGGGAAGCTTCGTATCCATCCAGCCGGAGGAGGTGATCCGGAAACAATTTGCGGACCCTTTCTGTGGTAGTTTACGTGCCTGTCTAAAAGGTGGCGACACCCACCCATTCGAGGTAAATGACGTCGGCTACTTAATTCGAACCGCCGAGGGTACCCCACAAGTTCTGGTACCCTACTCCCTGCAGACGCCGGCTCTACACCTGTCGCACTACGAGAAATTAGGTGACCGTGACGACGGACAGAAGCCTTACCTAACCCTGCGAAGGGACATCTACGAGCCTGCAATAGCAGTCGATTGCTATGCAACTGTGAAGTTCTGCATGGAGTATGCCAAGAATTGGGTCAAATTCCGTAAGAACATGAAGAAGCTTCCTCTCTTCCCCGCCAGGGCGAAGCTCAAGTTCGTCTCAATTGACATTCTCGGCCGACTCATCACCACCCGGAGAGGCTAAAAATTCTTACTCGTTATCAGGGACCATTTCTCGAAACTAATTTGGACTGTCCCTCTACAAAGGATCACTGGCTACACAGTCGCAAACGCCTTTCTTACGCACTGGATCTTTGTCTATGGCCCTCCTGTGGAGTTACTATCTGGTAACGTAAAACAGGTTGCGTCTTCATTCTTTCAAGATTTTTGTCGCATCTTGGACGTCAAGAGCCTATTTGCGACTACCTATCCTCCCCAATGTAACTGGCAATTCGAACGGCTCAGCACGACAATCCTTGCATCTCGCCGTTCCTACATTGCTGATCCACAAAAAGCTTGGGACTTATATACTGACGCATTGAAGTTTGCGTACAATACACAAGCTCACCGGACTACAGGATTATCACCATTTCAACTGGTACTCTCGCTGACCCCACCAAACTTGGCTCTAGAGCACAAAGCTACACTTGGAAACTTTCCCTCAGCGGGTGACTACCGCCGCAACTGGAAAGCTTGGCTGAAAAAGTTGGTACCCGCTACTCGGAAGTCAATAGCACGTGCCCAAGCCACTTGCAAGCGTGATTTCGATGTGCCCTTACAGCTTGAACGTGCCCAGCTCATCAAGGAAGTTGATCTCATGTTTGTACGGAACGATTATTACAACCCTGAAAGGGAGAAGCACCATAAACTATCGCAGGTTGCAGACGGACCATTTGAGGTCATCTCAGTGCCGACTGAGAGTGTCGTGGTCCAAGTGGAAGACCAACACAAACGTCTGTCCCGCGATAGGGCTACAGTGGCACCTCCACCCTCTTCAAAGCTCGTACTCAACCGCTCTGTTCTATAGGAATCCGTCAGCTCGGGAACGTCAGCAGCACCGTGTATACCGGATCTAGAGTGGCCTGCCTACTACCACATCCCACCAGGGCCCTGTCAGACCTTACGTACGCCTTGGAAGATAAAATACTTCTTCGGACAGTGCTTGCTCATCGAACCCCCCCACAACATGTCCATTTTAAACTAGAATTTATACCAGCAATGGTTACTTCGGCGCCCTCCATAGGTCCGTCCAAAATGAGAGACGACTGTTTTCATGGAGTCAGTAGTTTGCCGTCACAACGGAATGCACCCCGTGAAGCACAGATAGATGACCAAGCGTCACCGTCAATACCGGTTCACGACCAGGGAGTACGACCGTGGGCGATAAATAAGGAGTACGCGAACGCAGAAATGCCACCGGAACCCACCACAGAACACAGCTATATCTCGAAGAAACTAGCTACGCTGGACGCTCAAGGGCGTGCCCCATTGATGGAATCCAACTACGTGGGCCATGAGAAGACAGTTACTCTGGCCTCGCCTGCGAAAGAGTAGCTTTCAAACCGTCCTCAAATTGGCCTTCCAAAGCCCGTCAAATATGTGAAAATGGACAGTAAGCGGCGAGGTCCTCGATTTGACGAACTCTTTCATGGTATTCAGGCGGAAGGGCATGAATTATACTGGCATCATGCTGCCCATGCGTAAGGCAGACGGCATGCTGCACGACTCACAAGTCCAGAATGGGCTGGGTAGATCGTCAGTGAGCAGGAGCGCAGTGTGTGCAGTACTCGGGGAGGGACTTTCAGCGTGGTATTGAAAGAGGGCGCAATAATTGAAGGAGATTGGTGCTGGGGCGTAGGGAGGTTTCGAGAGATGGACCGGAGCGGTAACGCAAGAGGCAGCCTGATCTGTACATAGCCCTTGTGGGGTGTGTGTGACTGCACTGCTCTATCTGATTCAAGATTTTCTTTGAGCTTGTCCAGAACACCTTCAAGCAATCGTTTTTCCCCTGCACACACGCCTTGTTCCATCATTGGTTTGACACGCTCAATCCCCTCCAGTGCAGATTTAGGGGAGCAAACGTGTGTATATATTACTTCAAACAGTAGCAGTCACTATTCCAGGTCTCGACTTCAGCAGAAACCGGTTGACGCTGTTGTTTCAGGACCGAAGCCTATCCTCCTAACTCAACGAAATTGACATCATATAATTCAGGCAAGGACCTCTTATTTTGTTCTCCAAGAAGCTAAACCCCCGATACCCGTATGGGTTCCCACCAGCTCCCATTTCTTTCTCTCTTTGAGCATTGCTTCCCATCGCACGGGTGACAAAGGGCTTCAGAACTGGCTTTAACTGCAGAAAGCAGTACCCATACATGATGTATAATTTTCCCTTTGCAAACTTGCAAATGCTTTTCGGTCTTCTTGTCCAGACGCCTCACACTTTCCCAAGCACTGAACATAAATGCCTTTGAATTCCGCAAACTTTCTCTCCCACACACCTTCTTTGCGAAGATACCGACGATCTGCTGGATTGAGTATATGTATGTCACTTGATGGGATTCCTCCGGAAAGTGTTGTGTTTGAGGCAGTAGTGAACGAAACATCGTTGAAAAGCAGCGCATTTTTTTACACCATGGAACTTCAATTGGCGGTCACATTCTTTTCTATTAAGGCATTCCATTAACTTTTTTCCGCTCTATTCATAAGAGAATCCGCAAACACGTGTAAGAATCTACAATAATCAATTGCTTCGATGGTAGTGCTCCGATTATCGCTCGGACACGAACTATTATAAACACATTCCATCGGTAGTTGCCCTAGGACTATTTCATGACACGTCATTTGCGGCACATCTCTTCAAATAAAGTTAACCATCTGTTCTCCGAACTCAAATTCCTGAACTGTAAAGTTTGTGTGGGGTAGCGCATATTCAAAAGGATTATCACTAGAAGTGGGCCCTGAATGCTGCATGATCTTAACGAGACGTGACGTGCTTACCTTTTTCTGGCCAATTTTCATAGATACTATTCTTAGGTTCTTTTTCAGCTCTACGTTGATAATACCGCTGACCTTAAGTACTTTGAGGGCTTTTTTGCAATCTTCGTTCAAACATTTATTTGAACTAAACTGAATGGAAGCATCTGGAAGTGTTGGAGGAGATGATTGAATATTAGGCCCATTTTCAGATGCGCTCGTGCGGAACGCACTCGGTTCTGCCATGTCTTGAATAGCACTTGTTTCTGAAGCAGAAAATTGTTGAAAATAAAACAATATGATCTCTAGAAACCTTGTGTCATTTTCACCCTATTGATTGGAAGCTAGTTTCTACAAGACAACTGTACTTATAGAAGTCCAAACTTTAAAAAAATATTTCACTAAACTTACTTCACCAATATAAGAACTTTCTCCGCCCAGTTTCCAGAGCGAAGTCCTCGCCTTCAGTTCCAAGCAAAAACCAAAGATCTGTTCCAACACACGAGGCCAACATTCCCAAAAAGCGGTTCTTTACACTCTAAATCCCCAAAATAATGCCGAGACCGTCAGATTCACTTCTGACTGTTATTAAAGTTGTAAATACTCGGGCCACGCCGGTCACTTCAGACGCAGAATGTAAGCATTTGTTTGGCTTTCTTTGGAAGACTAAACGCTTGACTAGATATGTCGTCAATGTTGGGGTGTCCATTGAAACTGGTCGTCGCCAAACGTCGGTGACTGTGGATTGGATACTACACACGCGTACTAAGCGATGATTTATCAAACTGTGCAGGTCAAAACTGGGTACACCTGAGCCAAAATAATACTGCCCCTGACAGACGATAACACCATTCAGCCTACAAATGATATACAAACCGTGACCGAAATGGAGAATGCCGTTCTTTCCGCGAACTATAGCGCATCTGCTACGAGAGTAGGAGGGGTGAGCATTCACGTATATGAATGTGTTTGGACCGATAATTACATTCATCTTGATATAAATGGATCTATACCAGACGGATTATAGAAGCTGATTGGTCCAGCTGGGATATAATTCTACAAAAACCTACTCAATATCCCATGCAACCATACGAATTTTTCATGTGGATGTTTCCCCATGAATATCTACAGACCATAACACAGCTGCCAAACATAAAACTAGAATCCCTCGGTCACGTGGCCATGAGCGGTGGGGAAATGCTAAAGTTTTTTTGGGTATTGATTCTGATGTCACGATTCGAGATCACCAGTCTTCGGTCTATGTGGTTCAGTCGATTGGTTTCCAAATACATTCCCATGTCAAAGTTGGGAACGATAATGTCCGGCAACCGATTTGGGGCTATTTTTGTCGTGCATCACTTTCGGTAAGCACACAGGAAGCGAAAATCGAGACAAACGATGGTTGCATGTGAGCGGGTTTGTCGATGCCATCAATGGAAATCGACGTTCCCATGTGGTACCGTCGCATACTTTACGTGTCGATGAAATCATGTCACGTTCGTATGGACTTGGCAAAGACTGAATCTCGATAGGCCTTCCCCATCACGTGGCAACGGAACATAAGCTGGTAAATGGCTGTGAGATAAAAACCGTTTGTTGCGGTGTTAGCGGAATACTTCTTGGCATAGAACCCGTACTTTCCTCTTAAGATACATCTGACAGACGTTGTGAATCGTATGATCCACATCTTACTGCTATCTTGTTACATTTGACAGAACACTGGTTTCATACAAATATGGTTGTATGATCCGACTCCAGATTTGCGTCAGTAACGAGTGCTACGGCACTTTTTAATTATGGCTTGCTATTTACCGGAGTTGTTAAGGCCGCTACCAAACAGTACCCGATGACGTTTTTGTCCCAGCAGAAGTTGTCACGGAGAGAGGATCAGGTTGCCATGGTAAGTGAAGGTACGAATAGCTGCCCATCTGTTTTGGCCGATTTATAGATGGACAGAGAACACTGTTACTTTGTAAGCACAATTGGCACAACGCTGCCGTCTCAGCCAAGTTTTAGGGCTACATGGAGATCAATTGGAAATGACGCTCAGTTTGTCGCCATGGAAATACCTATTCCAAAGGTTATCGAAACTGACTATTAGATATGTTCCCAAATTGATAGGCACAATGGATGCCGCCAGGACAAGCTTAATCTCGAAAAGAAAATTGAGGTTAAGGACCGGTCACGAAGGCTTAATACTAGATTGCTTTCAATTTGTTTTGTTGGCTCCTGGTTGCGTTACAAGGGAAGTATGGGTGCCAGAAATTGTTAAAAACGCAGAGATATTTACGCCAAACTCCTACAACTGCTGGTTGAAAACCGTAAGATGTTATTGGCATCAGAAAGAGATACAATGTTGATGAAGAAATATCTGAGAGTGCAATGGTCACTGGTACTGGAATATATTTGCTTGCAACCAATAAGAATCGAAAGCTGAATAATGGCTCTATTTCTAAAGCTACCTATCAAGCGAGATGCAAAGTATGCAAGATGCATAAGAAGTCTAAATATCTATGTTCTGAACGCTCAAAGCTCAAGATAGAACTACGGATATGTCACAGTCAGACGGGAAGTGACTGATGTCAAAAATTCCTTTTAGAGAAGCATTTCAAAGAGTACGATAGTATGTAAGTGCTCATATATCACGTGCTCTGACATTATTAGTGATAAAAGCAAAAGGGATGTGGTTCTTAACTATAGCCGCCTACGTTTCTTATTCGCGTCATTTGACTTGCTGAATCAGTTAACTGTTTGAAGCGTAGTACCCCTGAATGAATTGGCACCTTATTGTTTCTCATCTTTTATTGGGCACTGTGAAGCTTATTGAAACAGTAACTTTAGCAACAACGTCTACCTTCTTTTCAGAGGTTTTTGGCCTCTTGATGAGCGCTGGGAGTTGAACTCACGACTTATTTTCAATTTCACATGTGGCTGTGAAGCCCAAGAGGTGTTCTGCTTGCTGCACCAGCTTTACGATATATGTAGTAAACGAAGAGTTGGTTGTAGCTAATTTTGTAATGTAATTGACTACTATTTCTCTACACGGACTCATATGAGTACATTTTGTGGATAGAGCTACACTGGCCAGCAGTTGGAACGTGGAATACAGTCCCCTCGTTCTAACTGAAAGCAATAAAAGAAATGACCTCCCTCATCTGCCCTTCCCGCAAGGTCGGAGAGGAGGGCTGCCAGTGAAAACCAACCCCATTACATGGTAGCGTCACCGCCAAACCAATCCCCTGACCATACCTTCCGAGGCTCCCTTCCCGTGCGCTACCGCACACCCACATTCTCTGCCCCCGCGCGAGCTGTTGCACATCTACCCCTCAGCCTGTGCGGCCGCACATACACCCCTTCCACGCGCGTGGCCGCACCCTGCCCTATCTGAGGACCTTGATTGGTTGGTTACCTTGCCGCGGCATCCCCCCGTCTGAGAACCTTGGTTGGTTCCCTTGCCGCCACAGCCCACCCCTCTGAAAATAGTTTTTGGAAACCCAGCTGCAACGAAGCCGTGCCCCACCCCCCTCCCACCGTGTCGTCGCTGCCATTCTCCCCCCTGGCGAACATACTACTTGGCTTCCGTGTTGTTGCTGCCGCCCCTCCTCCACCGCACATACTACTTGGCTGCAGTTTTGATGCCGCCACCCCTCCTCCTTTGGCGCACATAAAACTTGGTAGCCATGTTTTCGCCGCTGCTCCCCCCCGTCGGGGCACATATTACCTGGCTGCGGTACTGTCGCCGCCACCCTCCACCTCTGGGGCACATAATACCTAGTTTTCAAGCTGTCGCTGCCGTCCCCCGCTCCCCACACGCACACTACTCGGCTACGTACCCCCCCGTATTCTTCTTTGCGTTAGAGCATGCGCAATAGACGCTTCTTGAAAGCCACCGTGTCGTTGACCAACACTTGCTCCTGGCTTCTGGTGTGGACCGACCACCTGAAGCTTCTAGTGGCGACTCATCGCAGTTACTACAGGCTCCGCATAGCAGTCTTCAACCTTGAAGTACGAGTACCGACGGCGAAATGGAAATCTTAAAGTCTTGAATAATTCCTGGCGGTTTAATTACCCTGCAAGCATATAAAACGAGCAAAGTCGTAAGTCCTGAATAAGGCCTACGCCACTATTACCTCTTTAAAGAAGTTAGCGCTTGGCTGAAATAAAGTTCGCAAGCCAAATACCGGTTGGGAATCAACTGGGGACTTGAACTAAACCTGTGGGTAGCGCACTTAGCCCATAACTGGCTCATCTGGAGTGAATGTAGCTGCTCGTGCGGGGAGAGGGTGTGTCGTCGTTTGGCCCAGACCTTAGTCGGGACAAGGAAGTCTTATGGAGCACGATCTCCGTGCAAGTAGCCGCAAGTAACTAGAGGAAGCCAACTGGTAAAGACATATCCTCCTGTTAGTACCCTCTCCTGGACATTCCGTAAGTAACACGCACCCTCGTTCTGAATTGCGCAGATTTTGGACAGGCCGCTGAAATCGCATCTCACCGAGAGATTACTACTCCGAGCCAGAGTTCTGACCGCCAGGGAACCTTCCACGAACAAGTAATAGACAAATCCCTCGACCGGTAGGGGACCGGTGGAAAATCCTTTCCGCCAGTCTCACTTAGTCTTGCGTTGAGTGGTGCTCCGCGATGGACGCTGAGACCCACAAAGAAAATAAACGTATACTCCGCCCAAAAGGGGGCACTGATTATTACACTTGGCGCATATACAGTAGGGGTCTCATGCACTCCCTACAATCATTATTCATTCTGACGGAACCTTGTCCAACTGAGGGTCCCGCTGCAACTAGAAAGAGATGGGACGATGCCAATCGTAAGGCAAGATCGACCATCGTCCAGAACCTTGGCACGCAACCCATCGTCGCAGTCTCGAAACTACTCGAACTAGAACACTGCTCTGCTTTGGAGGTATGAAATAAACTGGAGTTTACCTACAAGAATGACAAATTACAATCCAAGTTGAACCTTTATCGAAAGCTATGCAATTCGAAATTCAAGGATGGCGACGACATACAAAGACATTTGTTAGAACTGGAGACAACCTACTTAGAACTCACTAGACTGGCTAGCCCACTCAAGGACAAGGAGCGAACTGCGACTTTGCTTCGAACTCTACCGGACTCATTAATAGCAATCACATTGTTGGCTGACGCTACCAACACGCAATGCGATCAAGTCATTTGGCTTATGCCATATGAAGTGGACGACGTATTCACCGGGCTTCTACACATACAACGAAGTTCACAGAGGCAAAGAAACATGGCAGTCATCCTTAACCCACTGCGAAGAATTCTACACCCTGACGCGAGTAGCGTCCAAACGGAAATAAGAAAGGAGTGGTATGTTGGGATTGTGGACGCATTGGCCATATTGGGCCCGCAAGAAGAACAATAACCACCAACAGCCGAACAATAGAAGCTCCAATAACTCCAATAAAAAATATAATCAAGGGAAAGGACGTAATAGCAATCGAGGTTGGGACTCGAACAAGTTTCCCGACGCCAACAACCAAGGGCAACCAAACGCTAACCGGAACCATGCCGACACAAACATGAAACACGATCGCGGACTCACAGCATTAGCAACGCCACTATCCATCAGCTCAACAAAACACCAACATGACTGGACTCTGGGGCCAGTTATGTTATCATTAAGGACAAACGGTTGCTCTGGGAATATCACCAAAAACCTCCGCAAACAGTATACAATTGCGACCACCAGTCAGAGATCGTAGAGTGCGGAAAAATAAAGCTACCTTTCGGACCCGGACCTATGTTACTGGCCAAACATAACATACCCCAACCTTCGACTCTAACTTGGTATCTTTATTCATCCTGGCGACGTATGTCAAAGTACAATTCACAAATGGCTTCATAATTAGAGACCACACAACGTGCAAAGTCATGCAAAACTCCACTCCGAGGGACGGACTCTATCCCCTACCGAGCCACGTACCACCACCACAGGTACAAGCCGCGGCACACGCACCTGGCGATAGAGCCAAGGATTGACACGAGAAACTCAGTCACCCTATCCGAGAAAAACTCTTGAAATGCATTGACTTGTTTCAAGGCGTACCCGAATTCTCCACAGACGAAGTCAAAAATGTCATATGCACTCCGTGCATTGACGCCAGTGCCAAGCGTACTCCTCTTTGGCAATCACAAATCACACTCCGTGGTGCAGAGACCATTGGAGTTAGCGCACACCGATCTCAATGGACCCGTTAACCCGAAGTATTTGCAAGGTTCCAAATATACGCAAGTCCTCGTTGATGACAACAAGAGAGCAAGCTCAATATACTTTCTAAGTAAAAAGACGGAGTTCTTTGAATCTGTCTGCTGGTACAAGGCTCGCGCGGAAACTGAACTACCTCCTAACCTAATGTACCGCGTTCGCCTTGACGGGTCAGGTGAGAATAGGTCCGAGGACTTTGCCTCATACGTGATGGAGAATGCTATAGTACTACAGTTCACTCCACCGTACTTAAACCAATCGGATGGCGTAACAGAAAAAGTCATTCAAGACTTGTGGAAGATGGCTAGAACATTCCTGTTCGCCTCCAAGCTCCTGCATGAGATTTGGGAGAAAGCCATCTCTAACGCTATTTACTTAAGAAACCGCCTACTAAATCATCAAGCAGGAATGAAGGTTCTTTACACATTATGGTTCGCACGAAAACCGGACTTCACACACTTATTAAAGTTCGGGCAAGAAGGCCACGCGTTCATATACAGGCCTTAAGCCTTTGCGAATAAGAAGTTCCTACCACGCGCTATTCCTGGATACGTCTTGGGGATGCAGAGCCCGCGGACACTGTACAGGATAGAAACCTCATCCATTGGAAAACTAATAAAGTGCTGCGAGGATGATTTAGAGGTTACGAAGGAGTCCCTTCCTTCAATCCAAGACCTTATGGGCGTCTCGTCTCTCAGACGATACGAAGCCGAGAGAACCAATAGGGAGGATGATGAAGATCATCTAGATGCTTCTCTTACTCATTGACTTGTCGCACACTCATGATACAAAGACATAGGGGATGATGGCAGAGTCCCCAAAAGCTCTGAAGAAGCTAGAGTGATGCCAGGAAGGGCAGAAGCCATCGACAGGGAGTACGATTCCTTGGTAGAAATAGGCACTTGGAAGCTGATTGATAGAAAACCCGGCATGAAACCCTTGCCATTTCTATGGGTGTTCTTAGCAAGATAATTGAGCTTCGAACCTTCGCGCATTCTTCCAAAGACAAATTGCGTAACACGGGGCGACTTGCAGCATCCATACGTGGATTACGACCCAGACAATTTGTACGCCCCAGTTGTTCGACTTGAAACCATTCGTCTTTTGTTTGCAAAGGCTGCAGGTCAGAGCGTGCTACTAGAGACGATGGATATTAGCAATGCATAACAGTACGGGGATGTAGACGAGCTTCTAATCATAGAACAACCCCAAAACGCTTTTGGATCATCATTTGTTCCTGGCAAGGTTTGATTGCTCCTAAAGACAATAAAAGGTGCAAAAAAAGCCGGAAAAATATAAGGATCCCTGATGCAAAATGATCTATTGCGCTTGAGACTCAAAACGTCTGCGAAAGACAGCCGATTCTATATATAAAATACCAACAGCAAAACCTTGACCATCGTAGTGGTCGTTGAACACTTACTGACATTTTCTAACTCTCTATCTCTTCCGGGCGACTTCAAGTCAGAGATGCAGAAGCGCTTCAATGTTGAGGTTCTTGGCAAGGCAAAAATGTTTTGTGGGACTCGACATAATGAAAGACAAGAACGGAATGAAGGTACAACAAAGCAGATATATTGAGAAGATATTGCTAGAAAATGGTCTGGACAACTCTAACGTTGCACGGACTCCATTACCGTCCCTATGTGACATCGTGGCACTGAAGTGCAACGCCCTCAGGGAGGGATTCTGGGTACTTGATCGTTTTCCCGATATTATCGGTTGTGTAGTGTGTGTATGAACTACGCCCCACAATGGTGGGTATGGACACGTGGGGCACGGTTTTGGGCCAATTGGCGGTTGGCCACAGTAGTGGATGTTGCCACGAAATGTGGAGTATTTTAGTTGATTTTAATTATTATTTTCACACCCATTTCTGGGAAGCTAGTACTTAGTGCGACGGCGCACTGCCGTCGCACCAATAAACCTTCCCCAACAAGGGACCCCAACCTGGGGAATTGGCTCTAGTTGTTACCACTTGCGCGCGTGCTCTACTCCTCCTTGAAGGGAAACGCCGTGAACCACGGGACATCTAACCCCCTTGCACATCTAAAGGGACCCATCACTGGGAGTATAATTGTTCCAATCGCATTGGTGTTTCGCCCTGTATAGGGATATTGTTACCGGCATCGCCGTTCGTCCCCGTCACTCTCGCGACTACTTCGTCCTCTCCTCCTCCTCTTCGCCCTTCCTTTTTCCCCTTTTTAGGGTAGCACCTCCCGCTATCCGAGGCCCTCGTGTGCGCATCCGCACACACATCACCACTTACGTGGAAACATACCTCTACTGAAGATCACACCCCGCTTACGCGGATACCGATTCTTCGCCTTCACCTCCCTGCGCAAGTCGCGACAGGTGTCCCTGGTCTTACAAACCGGCTCTGCCGTGACATCTCTGGAAGGGCTCTACCCAACTGGGTTCACCTCGTGAGAGGAAGATCCCGAACGTCTTTCGGTGTTTTTCGCCTTTGGGGCATTGCACCACAGGCACGTCTACAGGACGAACTGCATGTTTTATCTGGAGAACGTGACCGCTACCGGAAATTGGCAGGACGTTTGGTGTACTTGGCGGTCTCAACGAGGCCAGAAATCATGGTTTCCGCTTCAATGCTGGCAACGCAGATCCATCTCTCATGCATGAAGCATGTTGGGCTAGCGAAAAGAGTACTGAGATATTTGAAGGGTACAAAACGTTTGTACCTGTTCTTTTCTGCTAATAATATAGCACTAATGGAAGCTTTCTTTGGCAAAAATTGGGCTAGTTGTTGCGAGATGAGAACTTCTACGACTGTTTAATTAAGGAAAGTGTACGAAGCAAATGTGACATGGAAGACCAAAAAGTAAATCCTTGTTGCACTTTCGTATGAAGAACCAAAAATATATTGCATATCTTATTGTGAAAAATGGGAACTTGGTAACATAGAATTGATTGAGTGGGAATTAGGCAAAAAACCGTTCTGGAGGATAAAAATCAAATTCAGCCCATCTCAATAGCAACAGAGAGTTCTAATGTTATGTGTTTGTGAAGAATAGAAAAGTCCTCGAAGGGAACAAGCATATTGCTCTGAAATACCACCACGTAACAGAACCGGATGATACTAAGGTAACTCAAGTGATCTCAATAAAGAGTGAAGTGCAAGTTTCGGACATATTCAGTAAGCCTGTGGTCTTTAACACGCTCAGAAGACTGAAGTTGCTATTTGGCTTAATTCAGCATCCTCATTACGTTTTAGGTATTTTCTGAATGCATTGATGTATCACTAACCCTGCTTTATTTCAATCAAACCTGTTTTCAAAACAGATATATTGGTTTAATTGTGATAAGTATTGTACGTAGTAAGAGTATCATAGCTTTTCCTAGACACAGATTTTTCCTATTAGGTTTTGCTGTGGTAAAGGTTTTTAACGGTGGTTACAAATCGTCGAAGTCGCAATCTGCGGTGAATGAATTGATCGCGAGGGACGGTGTGGATGGAGCTACGCTGGCCACCAGCTGGAACGTATAATACAGTCCCCTCGTTCCAACTGGAGGCAATAAAGAAATGACCTCCCTGATCTGCCCTCCCCGCAAGGTCGGAGAGGAGGGCAGTGAGTGAAATCCAACCCCGCTACACGTTTGGCGGTCCTGTAGGCACGAGGGTTATTAAATTGCACTTGTAAGGAGTATTCTTTCTAGTTTAACGTTCGTTTCATGTAGGCAGCAACGATCGTGCTGCCTAAAAGAAATCTCGAAACGTTTTGAGTCAACGTGTAAATGCCTGATTGCTCGAGAATCGTTCTCCAGTTTCGTTTCGTTTAACAAAAAAAACTCATAGAACAGCCCTTAGTATTCTTGCATGCACTGTCAGGGGTTGTTCGTGGCACCTCGGACGACGTTGGTCGGCATCCAGTGAACCGCTTTTGCTTGCTACTTGTGTGTAAGAAGTTGACGGCCTTCGTGGCGTGGCTAGACGCCTGAAGTGCTCCGGACCAAACGGGAAACACGGTACAAAGCATCCAGAAATTGCAGAGGCGCAAAGGGGAGTGTGTATGTATTGAAAAAGTGACCGTGATGAATGTTACTTGCCGAATAACAAAAAGCACTATTAGTGTTGTGATTACAAGGGCCCTGGAAAGAGGAACAGGCCCTCAAACGATTGAGATCTCATTTATCGCCTGCATACATATCAAGCAGCTCTTGAACATCATCCTTACTTCCAATGATGAGCGGCATACGCTGATGCACAGCGTCTGGAATGACGTCCATAACACGTTCCTTACCAGTCGTAGCAATACCGCCAGCCTGTTCAACGATAAACGACATAGGTGCACATTCATACAGAAGACGCAGCTTTCCATTTGGATTCTTCTGATCACCCGGGTAACCGAAGACGCCTCCGTACAGGAGAGTACGATGCACATCAGCGACAAGGCTTCCAATATACCTGGAGGAGTACTTTACGCCCGCTCGGTTGTCTCCGGTCTTGAGCTTTTCTACATAGTCCCTGAGGACGGGATCCCACTGCGGGGAGTTTGCTTCGTTGAAGGAGTAGATCTTTCCGCGCGAGGGGATGGTGATTTGTGGATGGGTAAGGACGAATTCGCCAATCTGCGGGTCAAGCGTGAAGCCGTTGACACCGTGTCCGGTGGTGAGCACCATCATAACAGAAGAAGAGTACATACAGTATCCCGCGGCAACGAGATTAGCTCCCGGTTGCATGGTATTGTACAAGCAGGTGAGCTCGGTTTCGTCAATCTTTGACTCCCAATCCGAGGCGAGACAACCGGTGTTCTGCACAAAGATGCCGAAAATGGTACCAGTAGCAATGCCAGCGTCAATGTTGGAACTGCCATCAAGAGGATCAAAGACTGCGACGTAGTTTCCAGAATAGACCTCGTCGACCATGACAGGTTCATCCTCCTCTTCGGAGGCAATGACGCCCATTTTGCCGGAGTAGCGCAGAGCGTTTTTCAGTACTTCGTTGGAGAGGACGTCCAGCTTCTTCTGCTCCTCGCCCTGAACGTTGATAGAGCCGGAGTCTTCGTAGCCGGTCAAATTGGTGATACCGGCTCGTTGCACAAGGGAAGCGATCTTCTTGCAGGCGAGTTGAATGGAGGACATGAGCGACTGCATATCCTGCATGTGCTCGAGGTCTGTGTTGTCCATGGCGACCTGAATCATGTAGCGCGTGAGCGTCATGGGGGAAGTGTCGGAGTGCACGGGGGTGGAGGGAGGAGCAGCCACCATAGCGGGCGCACGGCGGGCTCGCACATTGTGAGCGGGGCGACGCTGGGTCAGGGGGCGGGAAAGCGTGGGGCGGGCGGGCACGGCCAGGGCGGGGATGAAGGCGGTCATGGCGGGAAGGTGGGGAAGTTGGGCGGGCAGCAGGTTACGGTGAGGAAGCGATGGTAGCGCTGGGGAAGAAGAAGGGGGGGGCATTGGATGGATGGGGCGAGGGCAGCCGTGGAGCGAGAGCAGCCGTAGAGCGCGTGACGCGTGTGTGGTCAGCGTGTGCCGCGACGTGATCCATTCCTCGCCCTGGCTGATCCGGAGCGCCGATCCAAAGCGCGCGACGGCGTGGACAGCAATGCAAGCTGACAGCGCTGACGCGCCTCTGTGACAGCCGTTGCCACCGCTGCAGCGTGATGGCCCCCGTCCCGCGAAGCGACGCCCCGCGTCCACCAGCCGCGCCGTCAACTTCGACCTCAAAAGTTCCGCGGCGCAGCCTGCCCTCCCGCCCCGTAATGAGCAAGACCGTCACCACCACTACCTCCACCTCCAATGCCACCGCCGCCATGGTAGTGGACGACACCACCTCGGCCTCCCCCCTTTCGCCCAGTCCTTCACTGGACGCTGACGCTCGCAATGGCCTCATCACTGACGTCGGTAACATGTTGAAGGCCTTTATCGGCCTTAACTTCATGTATGTCGCCTATGCGTTTTCAAACGCCGGTTTGCTGCGTGGTGCAGTCGCGCTTATTTGCATCACTCTCGTCACCGAGCACTGCTGCATGCTACTAATCCAAGTCAAAAACAATTCTCCGCTTGCCCTGCCTTCATCCCCCACCGCACGCGCCCTTCCGAATGACGCCGCTCTCAGCATTCACGACTTTCCCGAGAAGAGCCACCAACAAGAAGATCCCGAACAACCTCAAGCGCAACTGCCACACCGTCAAAACGTTTCGTACGGCGACATAGCGCGCGTGGTAGGCGGACCAACCGTAGGTCGAATTATCAACCTCGCCCTCATTTTAACTCAGTTCGGTTTTTGCGTAGGCTATCTCATCTTTCTTTCGCAGACCCTTCACGACATGATCAAATCCACGCACACCGTCAAATGGTTTGTGCTCATTCCGTTGCCAGTTCTCATGATTCTCGCCCTGTTCTCTTCAATACGTTCCCTCGGTCCGTTTTCGCTTCTCGCCAACTTCGCCCTCATGGTCGGCTTTGTATCTGTTGTCGCCTTTTTGGCCAAGCATTTTCAGTGGCAACCTTCGCATCCACCCATAACCAGCTTTCCGTTGTTTTTCGGTCAGATGACTGCTGCCTTGGAAGGCATTGGCTTGGTTGTACCCGTTGAAGCTTCCATGAAGAACCCAGAACGATTTCCGTTCGTGTTAAGAGTAGCGCTTACCTTTTTGTCCACCGTGCTCATGATTGTCGGCATTCTCGGCTTTGCTAGCTTTGGAGAGGGTACCCGTTCCATTATTCTACTCAACTTTGGTGCTACCCCGGTTGTCCTCGCTGTGAAGTTTGTTCTTATGATTGGAATTCTCTTTACTTACCCGTTGCAGATTGTCCCAGTGTTTCACTACTTCGAGCGTTCGTTGCTGCCTCATGATTTGACCGCCCAACATTCAGATGAGTCCCCAGATGAGTCATCATCCACGGTGAGTGCTGTGCTCACCTCAGGCCTCTTTGTGTCCGACTGGCGTCGAATCGGCATCAGAGCCTTGATTGTCCTAAGCACAGCAGCCGTTGCAATACTTGCCGGTGGAAGCTTCGGTTTATTTCAAAGTCTGGTTGGTTCTCTTGGCGCAACCATTCTTGCGTACTGTGCACCAGCGGTGCTGCATAATATTGCTTTCAAGGATGAACTGTCAAGATTGGCAAGGATGAAGAACTATGCATTACTAGTGTTTGGTGTCATTGGAGGCATTGTCGGAGCGTTTACTTCTGTCAGAGAGATTTTGGAGATTCACAAAGGCAATTCTCAACCTCTGTGAGTCTATTGCGAGGCAATAGGGGCATTCCTCCGTGTTTGGTACTCGTCGCGCCAGTCCTGTGATTGGTTCTGTCTATAGGCCTTTGTGGTCATCCCCCATACATATGAATGCTATATATACGATGGCTTCCAGCTTGTTTGTGGGGGAGACGTCCGTCATGTCCAGTTTTGTTTGTGGCATACTTGCCGTTCTGCCTTGAAACCACATTGTCGCATTTATCATCGTTGGACATGCAGCTCGATACTGAAGGTGGTACGGATTCGCTGTGAACAATACCTTTTTTTGAAATTGCTTGGACCTCATTCCATTGTTTGCGCTGTGATCCCGGGAAACTAGAGACTGTGTTTCAGTGACGAAGCGTAAACAAACTGGATGGAACCAAACATGACGAATACATGCAGCCTGTGAAGAAGTGAGCAACGCGCAAATCAATCGTCTAATTAAGACCGTCTTAACTAGTTGCCCTTCTAACAACATGAGAGCGCAAAGCTGGCATGCCAGAGCTGAAACATCGCGAGATGCAGATATTCTGCTTCCGGCAGTAGGATTATCGTTTAACATAAATGACTTTTGTACAGATTCAAAATTGATAATCATCTGTGTTAGCGCTTTCTTTTCTTAACTTTCATGAAGCTCACAGCTTGAGAGCCAACTAATTATCCATTATAAGATGCACACCTAAACAATGAGTTATTAACCTTAACTGGCACCCCTTGTTACTATCGACTAGACAGAGAACGATCTCTGATCCATTACTAGACCTACCCGTTCGCAAGAAAGCCGTTTCACTGACTCTGATATGGGTCTCAAGAATCCGGTCTGAAGATGAGCTATGCAGCCTTGCTCAAGATGGAAAGACGAGGCTTCCCAAAAAGGTTGGCGTGCGAAAAGACGGAAGTTACACCTCGCTAACTTTAGGTTACTTGCCTTCTCTTACTAATCCGTTGACAGTTGATTTCGGAACCGCATATCTTTGGAGGGTAATGTTCATCTCACCGTCATAGCTTCGACTTCTTTGGACACTGTTTATTCTCTGGATTCTCTCCTTCCTTGTCCCATTTTCTTTTCTCAATATACCTGAAGACAAGGTGTTTGATGATCGGTCCTTCTTAACCGAAGCAGAACTCAAGGCCGGACCCAGTTCTCGAAGCATTCGCACAACGGTATCCGGGTCTGGAACATATCGCTCCGCAGCAGAACTGTCCGACTTGCCGCCCACGCGGCATGACAAAGTGACCACCCGTCCATCTCCACTACGCACATATTGATTCAAGAACGAGAAAAGATCTTCATCGGCTTTGTCAGAGCCCATCGCAAAGGTGAAGTCCAAGTCTTCTGACATTGTCGATAAAATCTTCTGGAGAGCCCCAACACGAGATACACCAATCGGCCGGAGCTCGAGGTGCTTGAGACCAGAAATAACTTCTACAGGTAAGTTCAAACAAGACTCCGCGAGTAGAAGCTGCAGTTCCTTTGCCTGCCATGATCCGAACATTGGATCGGCATCTCGAAAGTGCCATGTGATGGTCTTATCTTTTTGCTCTAGGTGAGAACCCGGAGTTCGCTCTGTGAAGTATTGTAGGATTGGCAGAACGCTTGCCCTCCAAGATTGGTCGTCAGCTTCGATGGTAGGTTCCCATGCGGTTTCTCCGGGATGTTGGATAGCACAACCCTGCTCAGATACCATGCCGATTTCTAAGTCTCCAAACCAACTTTCAAGCGTGTCTCCTGATCTTCCAGACATTATGTAGACTAAATTTCTTCGATCAGCGCAAAGCCTTTGCAGGAATCGTCGGATTGAGACTGAAGGGGTGGCAAGGTCTGGAAGGGATGCAGGATGACAGAGGGTTCCCTCATATTCAAGTATGAACAACCTCTTCTTGCGCTGGCGCAGCTCAGGTAGCAAATCAACGGAGACACGCAAAAGTGACTGCTTGGACTTGTGAACCTCCTGTGCCTTAACCAGCCTTTCAATTTGCTGCAGTTCCGTAACAAAGGATCCCGCCCAAAACGCCGCAGTATGCTTGTTAACATAATGGAAAAGTTTCCAATGCTTCAAAGCTCGTTCGCGCTCTGGTATCGACAACGCTTCATGCATTGCCGATGCAACTTCTTCCGTGTTCCACGGATTCACACGGATGGCAGATGAAAGCGACTGAGCCGAGCCTGCAAATTCAGATAGCACGAGGACACCATGACGCTCTTGTTGACATACAACATATTCGTAGGACACTAGATTCATCCCATCTCGAATGGATGTGACAACGGCGACATCAGCAATGAAGTACAATGCGCAAAGGTCATCAAAGTTAACCGACTGGTTGATGAAAACGATGGGTGCGTTCTCCACAGACCCGTACTGCGCATTGATACGACCCACAAGTTCGTTCGTCTGACTTATCAGTTTCTTGTATTCATCTACTTCTGTGCGGCTCGGGACTCCAATCTGTACGAGAACGACCTTATCCTTCCACTCCGGATGTTTAGACAACAAAACTTCGAAAGCCATGAGCTTATGCGGCACCCCCTTGATGTAGTCCAGTCGGTCAACACCTAACAAGACTTTCTTTCCTTTGAACTTATCTTCTAAATCAAGAATGCGCTCCTTGACAGAAGTAGTTCGAAGTTTTTCAGTCCATGTGTTGGGATCAATTCCAATGGGGAAGATTCCAACATTTGCAAAGTGGTCCTTGAGTGTGACACCCTTGGGACTCGCTTCAAGTCCCAGGATACGGGTGCAAACACTGAGAAAATGGCGTGCATAATCGTACGTATGAAATCCTATGAGGTCGGCAGCCAGAACACCTTGCAAAATGTAGTTTCGAACGGGAAGAATACGATACACCTCGCTACTCGGGAAGGGTGTATGTAAAAAGAACCCGATAGTCACATCTCTCACACGTTTGCGCAGAAGGCTTGGCAGGAGCATTAGATGATAGTCTTGCACCCAGATAAGGTCACCGGGTTCGTATATCTGCATTACCGCATCTGCAAAACGATGATTTGCTTTGGAGTAAGCGTCCCAGTACTTGTAATCGAATTTCCTTTCGCCATCTGATGAAACAATAGGCAGCGGCACGTAGTGAAATAAAGGCCATAAAACGTCGTTGCAAAACCCATTGTAGTAGAGGTTGGCATCCCCCTCAGACAGGAACACCGGGTAGCAGTTCTTTTCTTCAGAAAGCTTTGCTCTCATCTCTTCTTGCTCTGAAGCTGCAATTTCCATGCCTGTCCATCCAACCCATACGAAAGGAATCTGATTCTTGACACCGGCAAGGGCACTTACCAAGCCGCCAGAGCTAACACGGAAGTTCCATTCACCCTTATCGGTCTTCGAAACAGTGACGGGCAAGCGATTACTAACGACAATGAGCCTCGGACTATGCCCGCCCTGCGCTGGAGATGCATTATCAAGCCTGGTATACGATCTACTACCAATGCTTGAACCGTTTCCCTGGCCTGGTTCGTCATCTTCGTCCACTGGTTCACCACGCACGGATTCGAGCTGCAAATGGAGGCGGTGGATCTTGTTCAAGATTTCAGCCTCAGTCTGGCGCGGGTCTTCGTCTAGCTCATCAGTTTCGGAACTGGAACCTGACATTGTGGGAGAGGATGACGGTGTTGGAGACGGTTGGAGTGCCATGTGGCAGAGCCTCGTTCCAGTAAAGAAGTCAAGAGGGGAGCGCGTGGAATGTGACTGTGTGGTGGTTGGCGGAACGCGCTCGTCATCACCCGACGGCAAAGGGCGTGGAAAATTACGGATCTGTTTTTACGTTTTGTTCAGCGCCATTGAAAGAGCACCAACCTTTTTTCGCGTCCATTTACACCCATGGCGACAAGTGCACGGCCATCATCGCGCGTGAATTCGTTGTAGCGACACTAACAACCACTGGTACTGAACGGTTATCCCTTTACCTCTCTCCAATATCTCGTAGATATACCGAAGAAAGAATCTTTTGGGTGCAGTTAGATATGACCCTTTGCAAGGCTACACCAGGAACAGTCGTCTTGCTGTTCTGAAAGGCCACGGTATGGGCACGTACGTTCCAGCCTCCAGCGAAGCGGACTCTTCTTGGTAATGCAAGGTTTCGTCATGGCACATACACTTGTGTCGATCGCGAAGCAAAATTCTCAATGGTCCCACCCTACTGATCTGCCATTTGCCATTCGTCCACTCCTAGTTCAGCAAATGCAGGTCATTCGTTTGCCCGTTCTGAACTACCAAAGGCCCATTCATGGGTTTCAAACCTAACAAATTGCATTAGGTTTGGGGCTTGTCCGCACTTAGTACCTTAAGTGAGTGTTCGCCATTGCGTTTCTCCCCGCCCCCCCCCCCCGGCCATGGGCATCCCTAGCTACTTTCGGGTTTGTCAGAGAATACAAGCGCAACAATACCCGAAATCGCCAAGGGCGCTGGGGTTTTGCCTCGTGATCCTCAACATCATGAACACTTCAATAACATCATGAACACTTCAATGTTACCGTAATCACGTTGCTGTAACTTTGCCTCGCAAACGGCAGATTGCCTGCAATTATTCCACGGATCAGGAGCGACAAAGTCCGTGCCTCAATGCGACGCCGCCATTTTTCGTCACCAATGTCCATTCATTGTCCCTTCGATATTTCACATCAGTGACATCAAACTGATTGTTCACTCTTCTTACGGTTGCCGTATCACCCCGTTTACTCTTCCCAGTGTGCCCTCGTCGCCGGCATTTCTTTTTCCGTTTGAAGGCAAAATCCATCATGGCTATACAACCAGGAAAACCTGGAGAAAAAACCTTCCGACACTATCGACATGTGACACTTTTGATGGGAAAGCTTCGCCAGGGCCTGTAGTGCAAAGTTCTCTCTCTCTCTCTCTGTTTACGAACGAGTAACATCAATTCTATGTTAGCCCGGGGGTTTGCTAAGGACCCCTACAACCTATAACGCGTTCTTCGTACGATAGCTATTAGCTACAACCCGGAGTCGTGCTACACACACTGGGTTACTACTATACTAAGAATGCATTAGGTGTCTAGGCGTGTTCAACCGCAGAATCGTTTCGTTTCCGAGGACTGTTGCCTTCTTCATTCCACCATTTCATTCAACCTCTAGAGGTCCTCGGGTAAGGGGCACACCACGACAAGGCGATTCGCATGTACCACGTTGGCCGCCAAGAAACCATTGACGACATCCTTTCCGCCCAATCCTCATTTCAGCGGCAAGATCGGGGGTAAGAACCGGCGCGTAACCTGCTGCGGCGTCTGATCCAAGTGTAGATCCTCCGAGAAAACCCTGGAAAAAACCCCGGTCCAGAGGCTCCTTTGGAGCTCTTCCTTCGAGGGAAAAATTCAGGGAAACAGCGGCTGGATCTTCTTCCGGTAGCGGGTCCGTGACCGACTGCGTACGTGCAGTTACGCGGGTGACTTTTCAAGACTATTCACCCAGGTCCGCGAGGGCAACTGGCAAGCTGACCGGTTGCTTGGGCGAGTTTAACGACCTCCCGTGCAAAGTTCTAAAACATTGAACCATCTTAGGCCCTTACTACACACGGACATGGACAATCTAACCCCTGGACACTCGTTCGCGTCAAATTGTCCATCACATTTTTCACTCTGTTGCCCATCTCCCGCCATAAATGTAGATAGAAACATAGACAGGACATTCCCATTTTATCATAGAGCGCATAATCGTCTCTCCCGCATCCTTCCTTCATAGTCGCCGTGCCGTCTCATCTTCGCTTGATTGCTCTCCAACGTGCATAAGCAAATACAATGACGGCGGCTCAAGAAATCAAAGCTACCACAGAGTCTCCTCGCCCACAAACCAATGCTTCCGTACTAAAACAAACAACTCCGCAGCTCACTTCAATTTCACATACAACTGCAACATCCGCTCGGGAAACCACACAACCGTTTGCAGTCCAGACCTCCAGCGCTACCACCACTGCAGCATCACGTACTGCATCTGTATCTTTAATTACCGCATAACATCCGTCAAACGGTGCAAAAAAAAAAATGTGACAACAGTACCGTCGTTTTGATCTTTTCAATGATGAAGAAAGTGGTGTATGGAGAGAGAAAGCGTCAGAAAATAAACTTGAAAGATATCTTTGCGGAAGCTGTCAAGCACGCAGAAAGAAGCCAGAATACGAATCTAAAGGCTGGCAGAAGAAGTTGACTCGCATAAAGCAAAGTAAGATGGCATTATAAAGAAGATCAAACAATCTGGTATAGAAAGAGACGATGAAAACTTGTTGAACACGCCAGAATTTTTCAAGGAATCCATGAGCTTGAAAACGGCAAGGCCAGAAACGATCCACCGGCACAGTATTCTACGGACGACGGTAGTGTTGTGCCCGATGGATTAAACTCTAGTACTGGAAAACGAGCAAAGTTGTCAAGGTTGTCAAAGAGGCGGAGGCTAGCAGAGCTCATAAAAAAACAGCTCATAAAAAAACAGGAGGCAACCAAAGAACGCTTAATCCAGGAGTTTGCGAGGGATAATGAGGAACGCCAGAAATACGAAACCTTTTTGGAGCGTTTTGTCAACTCATTTTTCATGTAATAAAGTAATTCATCTTGTTGCGTTTCCTCCTGTTCCGGTTTCTGCCGTAACTATTACATAAATGTCTTGATCTTCATCAGCTGGAAAACAAGAACGGTTTCGTCACCGATCTCAATGCTCCAGTTGTGAAGGAATATCAACAAAAACACAAGTACAACAATTTCATTTTCACAGTATAGTTTAACACCGTCTTCCAATGATAGAAACCGATGCTGAGGCATTCCAAGCGCATACGTAACTGTTTTGCGTGTCATGCTTGCGACATCACCCCATTTTCATAACATTAGATTGAAACTCTTTTCTGCCTCCGTGGAACTCTTTATCACGTTCGAATTAAGTTGACACGCACAATGACATATTTAGAACGGAAAAACTCGTGTTTTTGCAAATCATTAGATCAGACAAGTGGAAACGGCCTTCGGCCGTGGGCGGCGCTGCGCGCCGCGTTAGTTTTGTAGCTTTGTGTATTTAGTAGCGTTCGGAGGCTCTCCGAGCACTTTGCTCGCTTGTGCTCGCAATAGCGCTCGTAGAACCACGGGGCGCCGCGGCGCTTAGAGTAAGTAGAGCCGTAATGGTTTTTGTTTAGGTACCAAAATTGACTGCAACGCCAGCCAATGATGAGAAAGCGCGACACATTGCTTTGTGTAACTGGGTGGCACTGCACTCATTATGGGAGAGCCAGCCAGTAAGCAGGAAGCTTTGCTGCTGCTGCTGCTGCTGAAGTTTTTAAGTGGTAGGGAGGCGTTGCGCCAAATGGCAGTTTTGCAAGCGCGTAGAGGGGCATACAGGACGGTTTACTGGCGCACCGCCTCCAGTCAATCAACAACACCCCCTCATACATGTTTAAATCATTAAGAGTGGGGTGTTGAGACAAGTGGAAACGGCCTTCGACAGTGGGCGGCGCTGCGCGCCGCGTTGGTTTTGTAGCTTTGTGTATTTAGTAGCGTTCGGAGGCTCTCCGAGCACTTTGCTCGCTTGCGCTCGCAATAGCACTCGTAGAACCACGGGGCGCCGCGGCGCTTAGAGTAAGTAGAGCCGTAATGGTTTTTGTTTAGGTACCAAAATTGACTGCAACGCCAGCCAATGATGAGAAAGCGCGACACATTGCTTTGTGTAACTGGGTGGCACTGCAGTCATTATGGGAGTGCCAGCCAGTAAGCAGAAAGCTTTGCTGCTGCTGCTGCTGCTGAATTTTTTAAGTGGTAGGGAGGCGTTGCGCCAAATGGCAGTTTTGCACGCGCGTAGAGGGGCATACAGGGCGGTTTATTGGCGCAACGCCTCCCGTCAATCAACAACACCCCCCTCATACATGTGTAAATCATTAAGAGTGGGGGTGTTGAGATACAAGAGGAAGCGGCCTTCGGCCGCGAACGGCGCTGTGCGCCGCGGTAGAGGAGTAATAAAAATCGTTGGGAAGAAAAAAAGGTGGAGAAAGCGAAAGCAAAAAAATATATAGTTTAATTCAATGAATTAAGAATGTAAGAAAAATAATTAGGGTTATGGAAGGATGCAGAACTGAAGGGCTCCAGACAGCACTGGATTGGATATCACCACATGCATGGCATGAGTTGTGTGCGCATTCGCGGATGTAGGCGGCGGTTCATGCAAGAGCAACACATGGTCGTTTTTTCAAACATGCGACAATGCGACATACAAATGACCGGCACAGAAGCCGTTGAATCGCACATCCACAACAAAACCATCCAAGGTTTTTCCCTCTCCTTTTTTAACTGTAGCTGCAAACCCGAGAAGATTTGGGAACTGCCTTAGAATTATGCGAATGTCTGCGGAAGTAAACTCACAGTCCATAAGATGTAAGCGCTGTCGTTCCAGGACCTGTCCGTTCTCGTCAAATCGAGACACCTGCATCGTAAATTGTTCGACATGCACAACTACGAAAAGCTTTCCATTGACTACAGCAGGATGCAGCATGTTTTGAATGACCATAACTGGGACACTAATATTCAAGTTCAAGTTATGGGGGGGTACTCCAATAGGTATATACTGATATGCAAACTCGGTAACAAAATAATTGGTGAAGTCAGGCTCTGGGTTCTGTCCTCGATCAAGTTGCATGTCTGTCGCTGACGGAAGAGTGAAGCGCTCACCAGAAAGCAGATCTTGCGCTGCCGCATTATGTTCTTGGAACAACTGGTTTGTGGACGCAATGAGAATCTTGCCGAGATCCACATCCTTCTCTTCTTATGTCGTATTGTGAGCCACTTTCACAGTAATTGGTAAGCGGTTTGCATGCCACCGGTAGATCTGAGTGGTAGTGGAGCGTTGTTGGATATTGTGTTGCGTGCAATAGAACGTAACAGTGAGGCAAATGCCGGATCATTGGCTTGGCGTACGTGTTCGGGGACATACAGCACTTGAACCGAGCACAATGTCCATAGATCACTCACTCTCCCACGGCAATTCGTTGAGAATGGTTGTGTACACTCGTCTCACATTTCCACTTGGCTTGACCTCCATGTACACCTGCGGCGCCACTGGAAGCAGCTGGGACTATTCGCCGGATAGAACGATAGTTAAGCCCCCAGATGGAGGCTGGTTTTCCATTTCACTGCAGCGAAGATTTTTGAGCAACGTATCCATGAGTTCAAAGAGCTTTCGTGAGAGCATGGAAGTCTCATCCAAGAAGGGCAGTTGTACTTCACGTAGTAGTTCTGCACGTTGAGATCGGGGACCGTAATTTGACAAAATGGCTGTATTGCTGCTTGTAATTTCCTCGTCAGCTACACCCAGTCCGAGCAGGCTATGTAACGTGCGGCCAACTTCGTACAATGATGGTGCAATGACTGTTGTAGCAGTCATTTCGGCGTGCATTTCTTCTGACTCAGTAATATCGCGAAGCAGGTTGAGCACGTTCGTCTTTCCGGTTCCTGCGGTTCCTTGCACAGAGAACACGTTTACAGGAGTGCTTGTTCACTCCTGTAGCCCCTGCCTTTGTTGCAATGTGGCAATGATGGTGTCAATGACTTTTCTTTTGCGGAAGTTTAAGGTTGCGTACCTTGACTACAACATTGACGCATTTTGTACCACCCGCGCGTCTCGAGTTGTTGTAGCTTGGCCTGTCTCAGTCAATGCTGCCTCATCCTGCTGTAGGTGTTGTGAGAAGAAGCTTTGATCGCGTATCAGTCGTTTACCGTGCAGCTCTGAGATCTCCACGACACGTCGATACATTTCTTGCTTTGGTTGCTGCTCATCTCCTCTATGTATGTCGCTACATAACGCCTCCCAGTTTTCATCCGCCATTTTCTCTGGGTATGTGCCTTGTTGTTATTGTCACAACCAGATGTCGTAGCTCGGAGGGAGTGCTGTATATCTGCACTGCTTCTTGAAATGCAATATCAAACTCGAATCCGTCCGCAAGCAGTCCGCTTGCAATCGCAGTTTCATGATAAGTTTCATACTGCTGTTCGTTGAAAGTCTTTGTGTCTTCATGAGAGCTCGAGCTGTAATTCACGAACAACAATCGCAGAGCAAAGAGCTCAGTGTCGGACGGTGAAACACCTCTGATCCTTGCGACGCACTGCTGGTCTTCCGTGCGCTCTACCCCGTACATGGGCGGATCGCAGTCTTCTGTGGGCACCTGAGTGTTGTCTCCGTCGTATTTGTTAAGCACGTGGGCAGGAAACGTGCGATACAATTGCATGTTTTCAAAATACGAAAGGTAGTCGAGGTTCGCATATAATTCGGGCCTTGCAACGTATCTCTCCAACGTAGACGGCTGCGATGCGAAATAGATTTGAGTTGTACCTCTGAGCAGGAACGTTCGCTCTCCTTCCAATTGAATGGCCAGTTGCTCTACTCTAGGTACGATGTGAACATGTCGAAACTCAAAAATTCTCCAAGCTGCGTTGAGGGCGCACAACACAGGCGCTCGCATGTATGCACAAATATCGTTCTGCTCCTGTGGCTCTTGTTGCTGCTCGTTCTGCGTGCCTGTCTCATTAGCAACACTCACATTGAGCACCACCTCCTGAGATTTGGGCTGCTTAAACGCGTACTTTATCAGATAGGCCACTGCGCCTCCTCCTTGCGTGCGTTCTAAGTTGATATGGGGCGATAGTTCCTGGTCAGAGTTGGGTTGTACGGCACAATGCTGAGTCTTCTTATCTTCTTCTGCGATAGATGACGCGATTCGTGGCTTCTTCAATGTACGTCTCCGGCATAATCATGTTGCTGTCGTATCCAAACTTGCACCGGCCAGCGCGATTCCAGCAATAGTGGGAGTGGTGCTGCCTGTGCATGGAACGAATGAGGCCACGCAACGCGTCATCTTCGCCTGGAACGGTACGTTCTGCACAAGTCAGCTCTTCGATCACATCAACATCTTAAATCATGCCTCCTTTGAGCCACACGACCATTTGGTGATGAGGCACATTGCGTTGTTGAAACTCAAGCTTGGATGAAAGCCCCAGGCACTTCATTCGAAACGTGTGCTTCGAGTTATTCACCAAGTACTTCATGAAGTCATCTGCGTACTGTTTGTACACCCTTGCAATCAGATCCGTTCAGTCAAATGGTCGAGGGCCATTACTCTGTGCCGTAAATGCGCTCCGATTACTGGTGTCCATACGAAGGCGCTGGATGTCCTCCCGCCAGATGTTCATGTTGATTGTAATGAAAAGAAGGCGGTCCTCTCCGCACTACGATCGCCTGTACATCCATGCGTGTGTTCTTCCAGTACGCTGCTGAGTTGACTGAGTCAGTGGGCAGAAATATGCGTCCTATTTTTGTGAACTGTGATGGTGACAAATGACCTGCTTGCTGGATCTCTTGCTCTTGTACAATACCTGCCTGTTGTTTTCTCTGTAGGAAACGTAATGGAGTGTCCTCAATGTTTGTTTCCATGCGGAGCATCCACATCTGCACCAAATGTCTACGGTTTAGGAGGATGTTATCTGAAGACAGACGTCGCTTCGCGTTCTCAGCCCAGGTAGGCTTTCAGAGTTTCCACCCGTTGACGCTGAGACCTGAGCTTTGCTTTGTAAAGTTCCTTGCATCCAGAAACAGGCCGATATCAACCGGGTCGTGCTGACCACCGTACAGGTAGAGAAGAAGGAAATTACCCTTCTATGCAAGCTTGGATATCGGTTTCAGAAGTCGGTACCGCACTTGCGCATTGTTTTCGACATTTGCAGTTGCCCCTGCTCCAGCAGCAGCAGCATTCGTCACTGCAGCGTGCTCTTCTGTTACGGTTCCTTCTAACAAGCACGGTACTTGAGTCTCCACTCGTTACAGGCCAGTCGGATCAACCACGAGCATTTTCATCATGGTCGGCCCCATACCAGAAACATGTTCAGAGAGAGGGCCAGCACCTGCATGAGGAGCACTAACTGTATCAGTTCGGGTTCCTTCGTATCTAAGTACGACAACTCTTTGTTCCGCTGCTTGCACGCTGATATTTATCACGTTCTCCGCGTTTTGTTGTTGCTGTTGCTGTTGCTGTTGCGTGCTAAGCATGGATCGATAACGTTTGCGGACCACGTTTGGCTTCGTCTGGATCACATCGTAAAACTTGGGTACGATGTTTCTTACGTTGATATCCTGAATGAACGCACGCAGATTGACACGCGCACACTGAGGTGGATCCAATAAAAGTGGAACGGTACCCCACAGAAATCTGTAGCTTGTGTTGTTCTGGTTCTGCGTGGGGAGAGCGAAAGCTGCGTTGCACTCCAGTCTGAGAAGAGAAGGACCGCCTCCCGTCACATACGAAATGTCTACAAACGCTTGCGTTGTCTCGAAGAGTGTATTCAAGTTGAGGGAATGGGATTGGTACGCTCTCAGGCTTTAAATACTTCGAACCAACTTGCTGGCCTTCTGCAGAACGTGGCGCCCCATCCTGACATTCATCTCATTCCACAGCACACTCCAATGGTCTCTTTCCCAAGCAAAACACATCCGCAGTACTTGCAGCTATGAATTCTCAATGTCCAGTCCGGGTACGGGCAGGAGGAGAGCGTGTATGCGTGCTCGCCGCATCTTCTGCATCGCCTTTGACCTGCAGTGCAAAGCGTCTCAAACTCTGGAGCGCTTGCCCGGATCGCTGGATCATTCCAAGGTTCATCTGCCACGGTATCCCACGCATAGGACACGCGATACAGTCCTCGATCCGGACGTCCAGCACACTGCATGATCGTCGTATGAAGCTGCTGTTCTGGATGCTGCGGCTGCTGCTGCTGCTGTGGCGGGTGTACGGGAGCAGGAGTGATCTCATCCTCTTCAACGTCCATGGGAACTGGCATATGCTCTTCTCGTTGTTCGGCTTGTGGCAGAGCAGGTTGCTGTGGGGGCTGTGAGGGTGCGGGAGTGATGTCACACTCTTCCAATTCCATCGGGACGGGCATCTGTTTTTCCTCTTATTCAGCTTGTGGCAGACCAGGCTGCTGTGGCGGCGGTTGCTGTGAAGGAACAAGAGTGCTCTCATCCTCTTCCACTTCCATCGGAACGGGCTTCTGTTCTGCAGGCATTGATGGGAGAGAGGGAGGCATCGGAGGTGGAGGAATGTGACTCGGAAGGTTTCTCACAAACTCCAGAAATGCAGGTATTGGGCACGAAGTTGGTAGACCTGTGGCAACGGACCCTCTAGGTCCAGTTGCGCTGGTGCTATCTGCCGCTGCACCTGACGTTGGTGCAGGAGTAATTTCGCCTTCTTCCCTGGCTAGAACAATGTCTTCTTGAATTTGCACTCCGCTCTCACTTACCCTCACCACATCTGAAGCCGGGGGTAGTGGTAATCGCCGACGTAATCCAGATCTTGGCCGTGATCCACGGCTATCCCCGCGAAAGCGGCCAGAATTTTGCCTTACGCCGCCTGAGTTCTCTCTCGCACCTCCAGAATTGTCTCTGGCACTTGCCGAGATCGCCCTGGTACCTTCAGAGTATGTTTGGGCTCCACCAGGGTTCGTTGGTGGACCTCCTCACGTCATAGTAGTTTATATAAATAAAAGAAATCAATTCTAGTTTTTTAAACCACTAAAAATTTTGCCAGAGTTCCAGAATAATTTCCATTACAACACAAAGTTGGAATGGAAAAAAATGGTTGCAGTTTGTTCCTTTACGCCCACTGGCCTTAGTTACATGAGCAATTACCAAACTGCTGCAAGTCTTATATTTCCCAGATGCAGTCATGCGCAGCATAGGGACTCTCGACACACTCCTGTTGGATTATGACGGGCGGAGTGTGCCCAACCAGTTCTCAAGCAGTTTGATGTGTAACCCGCGTCCGGTTCAAAGGATTGGTGTCCCTTTACTCACACAGCAAATTTTGCTTTCCGGCTCCAAGATGTACGCCACGACAGCCGCCCCGGACCGTGCACAGCAAGCTGGTATTAGGTCCGGAAAACCTTCAGACCTCATGGATCACTTTCAAACGACCAGGATACCACAGAGAAGCACCTGACCTTTCTCAGATCCGTCGTACACAGTAGGTTACTCTTGTGGTGACCTACACACGAGCTCGGCCTTGCTTACGTACCAAGCCAGCAACAGTGCCCAAAGTAGCAAAAGATTACGACATTGCGCTATTGGCCAAGCCTGAAATGGGATGTAAAAGGGTGGTTAGGGTCAGCAGGGGAGATGATTTTTGCACTGCGCCAGTGCAGTATATATGCTCTGTGCATTTTCCAGCACTTGTGCAGTGCAAAAAGCTAGCCACGTGTCACGCAATCGAGCTACTGCTGTGTGAGTGGCATTGCAGTCATGTTTGGAGTGCCAGCCACCCAATAGCGGGTAGGTAATGAAAATGCTGCAGCATCCAATGCACTGTACGCTTTGCTGCTGCTGCTGCTGATTTTTTGGACTGGCAGGGAGGCTTTGCGCCAAATGGGCATTTTGTATGGGGGTACGGGGGCGTGCAAAGCGATTTTGCGGCGCAACGCCTCCCATCGGTCAACAACAACCCTTTTGTACGGAATTAAATGATTAAGAGGGGATAGATTTACTTATTTCGGTAGGGAAGTTACACTATTTAAGGCGTCGGCCTCGCGGCTTCAGCCCCAGTAAATCTTCCCCAACGAAGGTTTCTCACCCAAGGATCTTGGCTCTGAGCTCTCACGCCCTCGGTGGTACTCGACTTCACCACAGAGAGATACCCTGCTGCCTACGGATTGCTGAACCTCCTTTGCTCGCCCAAGTAACCTATTCTCAGGATATGTCCCATTGTTTGTGGTTCCGACCGTGTATACGGCTCATTATACCGCATTGTCGATCTCTACCAGAGCCACTCGCGTGAATCGTTGCCGTTCCCTTACTTTCCCTCTATTTTCCTCATTCTTTCCGTTTTCCTCCTTTTATGGGTAGCTCCTGCTATCCACGTCTCACATTGATACTTCTCGTGTGTGCCATTGTGTGGATTCATTCATTCCGGAGCAACATACTGTGGTTATCTACTTCTAATCACCTTCCTACGCTTGTCGTGAAAGGTGACCTCAGCTTACAACCGAATTTCTCATGTCATCCCTGTAAGGGCTCTACTACTGGGCTCGCCTCCTGAAAGAAGGATTCCAGACATCTTTTGCGTGCTTTAACATCGTTGGGCATTTCACTACATCAAGATGTTCTTTGATATCGTAACGTCTCTCTTTCCACTCATGTCTGTGCACGTCTTCAAAACCTTCTGCATTGCAACGGGTATCTTATCGGGCAAGACTTAAATGATGAACAAAACAGCTTCTGTCGAGTCTGAGAACCTCACTCTTTTCCTTGGATTTCTCTTTACATTAACTCCCCCATGACGCACCCTTGTAACTGGCTTTGGATCAAGATTGACCCTGCAAGCACTAGAGTTTCTTCGTAGATACGCCCGCCGTCCTTTGTAGTACTACTTACAATTTTCCGGCACATACCCACCAACTGTGACCTGACAGCATTGCACGAAGCCAAACTTCACACTGGGAATGAGAATATTGCGACCACGTGCTTGACCATATCTCTATCTGCACTGCTAAGTTATATTTTAGTTATATCCAGATTCAAACCCAGTTTTCGGTATGCAAGCTTTAATTCGTGCTTTGAAACACAGCCTTGAGAGCATATATGGTCCACAATTGCATGGCACCTTTTGAACTGAGTATCGTAAGTCATCCAACATGTATTTCGAAGTCTCAAAAGTGCATGGTACACATTAATTGCACAGAACTGATCAACAACTGCGGCGAGCAATTTTTTGGCGTAAGAAAGGTACTCGAAACCTACGCTGCCCCCAAATGTCGTAGTGCGTCTCTCTTCCCCGTCCACTTTAAACACTCTCACCACAATTACGGGTACCTAGTGACAGTCATTTGGATCGATACGAACGAGTATTCTACGTACATTGCAATCAGATGCATACATCCTTTCAGTTTGACATCTCAATGAGACTTTCAACAAGATCCTTGCTCAGACGAGTCAATAGTTCATACTTATACGTAGATGTAATCCTGGCAACTCGCACGCCCAACCAAATATGGCGTAAAATATCCCTAACACGAGCCTATACGTGGATCACCAAGACCTGAAATGCATATTACAGAAAAACGTCCGCGCCTTCTGTATGTGGTAAAGGATCTCACTATATCGCCAGGGCGCTCATTTTGGCAAAAAATTGTGTTGGTGTAAATTCAATGCTCTTTTCTGTTTGTTTTAATTGGGCAAATCAGCGAGAATGACACTTGCGTGATTCTGTAAATCACAGAAAAGGTTCTCAATCTGGAAACAATCCCCGGCGCTTTCAATGAGACGTTGTGCTCGCGACGGTTATCGTACTCCAAATCTTCCCTAGCGGGTGCACATAAGTAAAAATAGTCCATACACTCCACTTGAGTCAAGTGTACAACTCTTTAAATAGTCAACCTAGCAAAACACGTAAACGGAGCTTGTACTGCTTTAATACAAACATCAAGTATTTTTCAGCAATGCCTAAGGCAATGAAAGACGTTACGTGGATAAGAAAAGTGCACAACATCTCACATGACAGAGAGCATATTTGACTGCCGGATGAGATGTGCTCATAAAAAGACCAAGAGAAGGCAAACAACATTTTTTGCAAATAGTTGTTGCACTAAAACGTCAACATTGACGCCTAATGAATATATATTTGTCCGCAGACATAAAAGTGTTTAACCGCCAGTCGGGATCCAAATCGTGGCTGGAAACTTTAATTTTGTATAGTTTTTTCGAAGATGAATTGCCGCCAGTCAGAGTCTTATTGGAGGCCGCGCGTCTGTTTTATAATTTTTTGTGGGATATATAACCACCAATCTAGATCCAAATAGCGACCGGGCGTATTCTGACCAGCAAATTTGTTTGTTTGTATATATGTGTTTTCTTGTTCTATTAATGTAGTACAAGAGGCGTCGTACCCCATAAATGTGAGGTAAACGCGCTACGATTGGTCAGCCAGCAAATCGGGAAAAAATGAAGTTTTGGACGAAAGTCGAAACGTTCCAACTGACGAAACTGGCTCTTGACTGGCGGAGATGGGTACATATGCGACACAAAGTAGATTCACCAAACCATCTGATATGGGCACCAAAAGATCGGTGTTTCAACTTAGCTGCTGTTTCACTTTGCCCTACCCTGGCAGGTACAGGCGATCACTGTGACTAGTGTGGGCCACACTATTTTTCAGTGCTCTCTTTTTGAACACCTCACATATAATAGTGTCGCCCACTCTATATTGCAATCCACACTAATTGTGGTACGGTAAAATTGGTGTGGGCCACACCAATATCTGGTACCTTTAATGGTGTGGGCTCTTTATCGAACTCGGGGAAAGTGCCCTATGACCTGAACTTCAAAGATAGCTCCATACTTGCGTATGAGACCCTGCAGTTCAGGAAGCAACTGCCTCTTTTCCCACTGCCCATTCCAATTCGAAACCATTTCGCATCTGATCATAGCTTTCCTATGGTAGCTCACTCCGTCTGTATCGCGCTGTGCGCATACTGCGCGAACAGACGTCGTCGCAAGTTTGAGAAAAAACCGCTTGGCTGGATTGCTTCGTTTTCCAGACGTTCTCATGCCATACCACAACATTCCCTTACCAAGATCATTCATCCTATAATCATCCCGTTCATTACGCCAATGCATCTTTAACTTTTGGATAAGAAAACTATTCGTCGGCTGAAGAGAGTGGGTAGCGTTGCATGGAAAGAACCGAATCTCTGTATTAGTCTCTCGCAGTGCGGCTCTCACTTCTTCTGTAGGATCATGCGTGGTGGCATTATCAACATAGAGAACACATTTGCGCCCATCAGGAAGACGTTATAACACTTGTTTTTCTTTAAGCCACTGAGAACATACCTGCTAGTCCATCCATGCCTTTAGCTTCGTACGGTAAGCCACACCTGGGAAATCGTGTAGGAGGCCTCAGATGGGACAGTTCTTGTCCGCATTGTTGAATATAAGCATGGGGGTTTCGATTCGAGCATGTGAGCCGCCAGATATCAATACCGCCATCAGAATGCCGTCATCATCAGATACAAAGTCTGGGTATCGAACATTGGTGTCACCACCTAAAGCCAATGCTGAAGTGCAATCCCTTCAGGGAGAGATTCTTGGTACTTGGTTGATTTCCTGAATGTTTCGGAAATGTGGTCATTGCACGAACTACGACTACTAATAGTGGGTTGGACACGTGGGACACGGAAGAGTCAATTGGTGGTTGGCCACAGTAGTGGGCATGAACCACCAAAGTGGAGTAGTTTAGTTAATTGTATTTATTATTTTTACACCCATTTCTGGGATTTCTAGTACTTACCGCGCCGCCGAGTGGCCATCGCACCAGTAAACCTTCCCCAAGAAGGGCCTCAACCTGGGGAATTGGCTCTAGACCTCACCCCCACCATGTGTTCTCTACTCCTCCTTGGCGGGAAGCACCGTAGCATACGGAAAGCCTAACCCCCTTACCTATCTAAAGGATCCAAGTGTTCTGATTGTTATTTCAACTGCCTTGTAGTTCGCCTTGTATAAGGTTTATTTACCGGCATTGCCGTTAGTCTTCGTCACGAAACTCGTGACTCAGCTCCCTCTTATTTTTCTCTTTACAGTGTGACTTTCTCGCTACCTAAGGCTCGTGTTCGCGCGTGCCACTAAAGTGGAAACATCAACACTCTAGAGGACGACCACCCCCATACACTGCCCATGCGGATACCCGATTCTTGCCTCAACCTCCATGCGCAAGTGGCAACGGGTGGCTTCGGACTTACAACCGGACATAGTTGTGCCACTCCTGGGAGGGCTCTACCCACCCAGGATCATATCTAACGAGGAAAGATCCGGAACATCTTTCTGTGCACTCCCGCTTCCGGGCATTGCACTATAAAGTGGTCTCCTGACTTAGAATCGGTTTTGTGTTTGGGTCTCTCTTAAGAGGGTTTGTTTCTTTTGTTCGTCTTCGGGAAGTTCCGTTTTTTTCCCTTCGTAACTGTTGGCACTCATGTCGAGAAAGACCTCCTCTGCGGATCCTCCGACTACGCACAGCCGTTCCCACAATGTTGGAGATAACCCCGAAGTTCGGTTCGTTTCTCGGATCCCGACTCGGGCTAAATCCAGCCATATTCGGGGTGCATCGCCTAGGAATTCAAACCCACCTGGGGATCCCCGGCACTCCACGTCGATCCCGTTATCGAATGCCGTGGATGGTGTTTCTCCGGCTCAGGCCGTGACCACTGCCGCACCTGAACCCCGTCTGAGGGGAGATAAAACCCCCTAGGGGAATTCCCTGGAAGCTCAGTTCCACGCCTAGTGGACCGCCCATGACACCCTTGTGGGGGAATTACAAACCCGCCATAAGGTGGTGATGGACACCCCTACAAAGGTGTTCGCAGAGGATCTCCGTATCTTACGGTCCGATGTCAACTCTATGTTAGAGAGTTTGCGGCAATCCGCCACCTTCATAGAAGGAGTTGACTCTCGATTCGATCCAGTTTGTGCCCGTCCCGAGACGTTAGAGCAGTTTATCATCATGGATAAACCGTCCCCAGATGATCCGGCACCCGCTGCGTCACACAACGACCAGCATGCTGGAAGAAAGAAGCGCTGCTATAAATGGAAACACAAACGAGATCACTCGGATTCTGACTATACGACATAATCGGATTCATCCCAAAACGTGTCAGATGTTTCTAGTTCCTCAGGCTCCGATTCGGATGACGAGAAAAGAGGCAGTTCTTCCCACTCTAATCGTTCATCCGCCACCCAAGGTAGGATTCGTACCTGCAGCAAGACACCCTGGCCTGAGGGACTTAAAACCGCCTAACGCGTTGTATCGGAAACTATTGTCATACAGGTGCTACTGGCTTGAAGATTCCTCTTTAGGACGTACACTCCGTGGCACGTGGAAGATGAAAGAATGCATAAAACCTATGCAACTCTAACTGCCTAACGAATATTTTACTGGACAAGACCCAGTTATGGTGTTGGACTTTCTTTCCCGCTTTGTAGTGGAAACCAATATCCTCGGAATGAATGAGGGGCAAGCCTATTTTGCATTACCGTATTTCCTACGGGGAGTGGCAGAGGACCAGTACACCTCAGTCAGAGGATCATCTCGTGCCTCAGAAGGAGGAGTAACCTGCTGGTCGGAGGCGGTGCAACATTTATTGCGCTCCTATGCCACCAATACCGCCATTCAGGGGGCAATCCTCGCTTTGCGAGATACTATTCAGCGCTCAGGAGAGATTGAAACCGATTACTCGGTGCGTTTTAACAAGGCCTTCCACCGTTTTGGGAATGTATACCCCGCAGGGGAACGTTGTATCATGTTCATCGATAGCCTTGACCCAGCAATCTGGAGTCTTGTCACTCGTTACGGCGAGGACAAGCGGAGGGTCACCTACCTCAAGCTTGTTCAACACGCTCGAGCGGAAGGGGAAGCACTTCGTGCAAGAACTCCTAATCCTCGGTCTAGGCCCACCAAGGCGTTGGTGCTGGAGAGTGACTCCTCATCGCCCTCGCTTTTTGCGGATAGAACCCCCAACATGGATACGACACCGTGCATTTTGCACAGGCAGATGGTGTGTCTATACTAACCACGAACCTACCGTCAACGACGGAGGACACGTTCGAAACGGCGCAAGACAACCCCGTATTGTACGTGGAGAACAATCCCGTTCAGCCGCCACGAGTGCCGTTTATGAACGGCCAATCCCATTATCAACGGCCTGGATGGAATGGCAACCGCCCGGCGGTACGCTTCTCCGATGCTCGGGGCATTAACCGGCGCGTCACCATGTTGGCTCTAATTTGCCCCCTTTGCTACACCCATAGCCATACATCCCCTCAGTGTCTTTGCTCACTGAAGGATATGGCCAAGGTGGTGGCAAATTACGAGGCCCTCACTTCAGAGGAGAAAGGTTCCGTTCCGACGGCTTCCTACGTCCGTGCTAAAATGGACTTCTCGCATGCCTTGCCACATATTCGGCATGCGCGGCTAGCTTCAATTAACCCGAATCTGGAAGTCGCGCAAACGTCCGACGCAACCACCGCTTATGCGGATAAAAACCCCGGCCGCCGGAACGAAGCTCTCGTGTTCGAGGATACTGGACTACCGCCTACGGCGGGAACCTCCCAGGGAAACTAATTGAGGGAGTCTCCTCTTTGGGAGAGGCATCCTCAGAGATGAGGCTGTTGACGCCCGAGGCGTCACCACCTCGCTCCCCGGTGAAAATCCTTTCAAGGAAGGACACCGCAGACGCGGACTCTGCACACCTTGCTGTGCTGCTTCGCTCATGGATACGGAGTAAAAACCCCTGGATCCTAGATAGACTCTTGGTCATGGCCAAGCTCAACTACACGGTTTACGCCGACCTTGGCCTCGACACCCATTGTACGGTGACATTTCTACCTGGCCTGGACACAGGTGCAGGCCCCAACTTCATCGTGGAATCATTGCTACCCGCGCAGGTGCGGTCTCGTATCCGTTCCAAAACGGTTCCCGACGTCGCAGATTCGAACAACAATCCGTTAAAAATGGTGGGTACCGTCGACTTAGTCGTGTGGTTGGGCACCTTCGTGGTGAAGCTCGACTTTCTTGGTTGTCGGTCATTGGCTGCTCCAGTCATACTGGGATGTGATTACTGCGACAGATTTGTCGACGCAATCAGGCCCCGCCTTAGGTGTGTGGAACTCGACCACGGATCGTCAGTCCCGATTGTCCGTCGCCCGCTGAAGCGTGCTTCGCAGAAGCATATCCCACTACCTGCTGCGCAGGAACCACCGCCTGCGTCTCGCGAGTCCATCAAACGTCGAGTAGCAGCCTCGGGTTCTATACCGGCTGAGTCCCAAGTCTGGGTGCAAGTCAATTGCCGTCAACACGGTCTTCAGATTATTCAAAATCCGTCCTCGTTGTACGAGAAATACCAGCTCGCACTGGCCAACGGAATTGTTCACGTTACCCCGGATGCCCCATTCCGAATACTAGTTGCCAATCTTGGCCAACGCCCTAAGTATCATGTAAAGAACCAAGTAATTGCAAGCGTCACTCCACACCCCCTTGGGATGCTCCCGACGAAGATGACGACCGCCAATGTTCTCGGAATTGCCGCCTCTTCTGAGGAAGCCACCCCCACCACTGACGAACTCTCGTCAAAGAAGAGAGAGGAAACCGTTGTTTTAGCGTCGAACACCCCGAGTAACTCGGAACCGACGGCCACACCTGTATCACAGGACAATGTTACAGCGTGTTCTGACCGAGTGGACCCCATAAAGGCACTCGAAGCTATAGACCTCCCGCCATGTGCCGGAGTCACACCGCGACAAACTCCGTGCAATGCTACGGGAATTTACCAGGACGTGGGATGGCTCGCTCGGCGAGATTAATGCTACGGAACACCGGATAGATTTGTTACCGGATGCACGTCCGATGGCACAACCCACTTACAGGGCAGGACCGAATGCTCAGGAAGAGGAGCAGTCCCAAGTGGACAAAAAGCTCCGCGCAGGTGTGATAGAGCCCGCTCAATCACCCTGGGGATCCCCAGTTGTACTGGTTTTGAAGGCCAACGGAACCTGGAGGTTCTGTGTCGACTATCGCCTGCTCAATGCCGTAACTGTTAAGGACACATATCCCATCCCTCTTATGGACGAGTGCATCGACTCCCTTGGAGACGCTACCGTGTTCACGGCTTTGGACACCAATTGGGGTTATTGGCAGGTCCCTATTAGACAGAAGGATCGCGATAAGACTGCGTTCACCTGCCACGCAAGATCGTATCGCTCCAAGCGGATGCCGTTCGGTTTGACCAACGCTCCCGCCACCGTTCAGCGTGCAATAGATATTGTATTGATCCGCTTCAAGTGGTGGAGCTGCCCGGTCTACCTGGATGATATTATCATCTTCTCCAATGATTTGGACGACCATCTCACCCATGTCAGGGACGTTCTGACAGTGCTCCGCGATACGGGATCTACCCTCAAGTTGAGGGAGTGCGAGTTGCTCACGGATACAGTCAAGCATCTGGTACATATCATCTGTCCGTGACGGTTAATGATCGAGAAGGCTCAACTCAAGTCCCTTTTTGAGGCTAAGGAACTCCACACTTTAAACGGAACTCCGCTCCATCTTGCGGCTGGCCAACGTCCACCGGCGGTTTATCCGGAACTTTTCGGATATCGCAGCACCTTTGAACGCTTTGTTACGCAAAGGAAATCCCCCACAGTTGGGGCCATTCACGCCCAAGCAATCGGAAGCATGTATCTCTTTAAAGGAGGCGGTCACGTAAACACCTATCTTATATTTACCCAAACTGGGACTCTCGTACTCCGTGGACACGGAATCGAGCGACTACCAAGTTGGTTGTGCTCTTTTCCAAACCACCCCAGATGGGGACCGAAGGCCAATTGGTTATGGGTCACGCTCTCTCAATGTCCACCAGCGGAATTACTCTGTGTCAGAGAAAGAGTGTTTCGCCGTCGTGTGGGTGCTTTGCACCCTACGCCCCTATCTTATGGGAGTTCATTATACCGTATAAACGGGTCATTCCTCTTTGAAGTGGTTAATGAACATATCCGGTCCCTCGGGCCGCCTCATGCGGTGGAGACTTCGCCTTGGGTAATATGACTTCCAATTCATATATCAAAAAGGTGCGCTCAAAACCCGGGCCGACGCTTTTTCGCGTTTACCAACAAATTGGGAAGCACGCTCAACGGAGGATGACAACATTCCATGCTTCATGGCTGAAGAACCGGATGACCCGGAGTGGAACTTTGAGGAATGCCCAGAAGACTGAAATGAAGATGCTGACTTTGACAACTTACTCGCATCCCGCGAGACCGCTGAGAACCCCTCACCGGGAAGCTTTGTACCGGTTTCACCGGAGGAATTGATCTGAAAACAAATCGGTGACCTCTTTAGTATGAGGATTCGTGCCCGTTGAAAGGTGATGAAGACCTCCATTTCGAGGTGAAAGATAAAGGCTACCTCGTTCGGTTGGTCGAAGCTCACCCACAGATTGTGGTACCTCATTCCCTGCAGTCACGGTTGTTACATCTCTCGCACTATTCGAAGCTCGATGGCCACGTAGGTGGAGGAAGCTCTACCTCACCCCAAGAAGGGCTTTTTAATGGCCCGCCATGGGGGTTGATTGCTACGCAGCTGTGGAGTGTTGTACCGAATGCTCGAAGAACCCGGTGAAGCTCCGCAAGAACGCGAAGGAAATGAAGTTATTCCCTGCTAGGGTGCCAATCGAGTTTATCGCAATCGATATTCTCGGACCTCTCCTCATTACGAAGAGAGGCAACAAGTTCTTACTTGTGATCACCGATCACTTTTCAAAGCTTGTTCAGACTGTCCCTCGTCGGAGGATAACCGCGTTTACGGTAACTCAGGCTCTCGTAACGCACTGGGTTTTTGTCTACTGTTCTTCTGTGGAGGTGCTCTACGATAATGGACGGCTGTTCGCGTCCAAGTTCATCCAGGATGTTTGTCGCATCCTGGATGTTAAGAACTTGTTCACGACTGCCTACCCTCCCCAGTGTATTCGGCAAGTCAAATGGTTCAACCGGACTTTGTTGGCCTCTCTTTGTTCCTACGTTGCTGATCACCCCAAGACATGGGACTTGTATAAAGATGCTTTAACATTTGCATACAATACGCAAGGTCACCGGACTACTGGATTGTCACCGTTTGAATTGGTTCTATCTCGTTCACCCCCACCTGTGGCGTTAGAATCCCAAGCCACCTTGGACAATTTCTCATCTGTGGGTCGCTACCGCCAGGAATAGACGCAGTGGCTTACTGATCTGGTCTTCACAGCGCGGAAGTCTATGGAACGCGGAAAAGCAGCGTACAAGCAAGATTTCGACGCTCGTTGACAAGATACCGCTTCCTGCATACAGGCTAATACCTACTTCTTTATACTTAAGGAATATTATAACCCGGAACGGGAGAAGCGTCACAAGCGTTCGCTTGTAGCGCATGGTCCATCTAAAGTGGTATCCGTTAATTCTGACACTGTCGTAGTGGAAATGGGCAAGGCACACGAGCGGATTTCCCGCGATCGTGTTGTACCTGCCTCTCTTCCCTCGTCTTAGGTCGTCCTGGAAACCGGGAAACTCGTCTCTACGGACTCTGCAACGCCGGAAACCCTCGGACTAAATAGACCGACTACTCTACCACACCCTACTAGGGGCCTCTCAGATTTACCGACTTGGTTGGAAACCCCGGCTCGGCCAGAGCGTTCAGGTCCAAACGGACCTTTCTCTACTCCTCGCAGTACCTCCCCTTCGGCGCACATTTACACCCACCATGCGGGATACCCTACTACTACTCCCCTTGCTCTGTCTAGGAAGTGGGAGGGGACCTATCACCACGCTGGAAATTTATTACCCTCGCAACGTAATTTGAGCCCTGGAACACGGAACGTCGGTGAAGCCTCGCAATCCCCCAGAGAGGGTTCCGGAACGATGCAGTTACACCGTATGATACGGCAGAGTAGACCGACATTGCAGTCTGTACCCCTGAACCAGGACAAACCCCCGAATCAAGATAGCAATATCGTTTCACAAACCCCCCACCAGGGTGTAGTCACAGAACCGTCGTCGACGGAATTTCTCGCTAACAAGGATTCTTCAGCACCACCAAAACTGCTGGTAGCACGCAGAGCACGCCTTGGAAAATCAGCAACGCTGGAAAGTGAAAAACCACTCTTGAGGGAGGAAGGCAGGAATGCACACCTTGCAACTCAAGTCCGTTGCTCTACAACCGCGGACTTGAGAACCGTTCATAACGGGAATGTTGTCCGAACGTCGGTGATAGAAGTGTCGAAGTCTTCGCGCAATCACAGTAATATACCGAGCGTCTCGGAAAAACCCGGCGTCGACGCCAGGGTTAAACTGGTCGTCCTGGATGATGCACCTCTTGAGGAGGACATCACACCTCAATTAGAGGCAAAGTCCTTGTACAGGTTTTCCACGGCGCCAGCTGTTCACGCCCCATCACGGAGTTTGAGGCAACACACCGGAGCACCGGAAGTAACCGCCAGATACCAGGTGCCAACACAGCAGTTCAAGGCTCAGTGGGACAGTTTAATGCCCGAGCCAAGGGATGCGGAACGTAAAGAGGCAGTTCAGAACCACATGCCGTGGGAGTCACGTGAACGCACGAAGATTGTGCAAGCCGCACCAATCACCGCGCGACGCGGAAAGCCCCACCAGGGAATGACCTCCACAACTCCGCCAAAGCGAAAAGAGGCCCACGAGCTTGCGGTTCGACCGGACTAACGTCAATATGGGACCGAGGATCCCCGCAAACTAGCAGTACGATCCAATTACTGCGGTATGCGGCAACCGTTCCACGACGACACCTTCTTGAGGGGTATTAATCCGCACTCTTCGACGCATTCCCCGAGCGAAGCCAGCACGTTGCATCCTCACGCACCCTTGAGGGGAAATATCCCGTCCAACGGGCAACCCCTGACAAGCGAGGTCACCATAAAACGGCAAGGCCGGCAATTATACAAACAAGAGTTTGTGATTGACCGAATCTTTGGGCACACCTAGAATGAGGAACTTGTTCTATGATACTGCGTCCGTTGGTACGGATATGACCCAAGCTGGGACATCATGGAACCCATCGAAAACCTCCCTCGTTCGAAGGTGCTCCAATATCACCGCAGCACGGGTACCGCAAATCCAGCTACGCTGTACAATGCCCAAGTGGGATAAAAACGACTCAAAGCCGGGGAAGGTAGGATAGAGGGAGTACACCACCTTTTTTAATGACTCCGTCAAGGACGGGAATAAAAGAGAAAACGCCGTTCTAAACTGGAAAGTTTACTCAGGAGCCTCGCGCGCCTGTGTGATTCTAAGCTAAATTACTGGCTAAGCCTGGAAAAGAGACCAGGATAGTGGATTAGAGGTTTGACCCCTCCCAATCGTCCGGGGCGTGACCACCCGCAAGGCGGTACGCCAGAACATCTGCCATCGCTGTGACGTCACCCGAAACCTCGGCAGCGCTTAAACCCGCTCCGCGGAGGAAGTGGGCAATGAAATCGATTTCATTGGCTGTACCCTCCCTGGGAAGTGAAGGCCTGGCACTCGCCGTCGAAGGACTGGGAACCAGAGGCACCCCCTCGGGGTAATCGTCTACTACCATGTCGGCAACATCTAGTTCCATGTCCCCCGGCTCTTCGGGTTCGTTATCGACCATAGGGTCATCCCCGCTATGCGCACGGTAGTAATCGTCAGAATCGACGTACCCAATCGGGTGGTCGCCTGGCATGTGCCGCGGTGCGTCGCAAAGTTCCTTCGCCTCCTCGGAGGAAATCTACCGGAACGCGAACGGATCGAAGTAGATAAAGTCCCCGGCAAGGGCGGTGCTTCTATCAAGACCCGGACCACTGGTACCGCCACCGCCACCGTTAAGCCAACCGATCTGTTCCAGATGGACCTCGCTCCAGTCAATACTGTCGATCAACTAAGTAGTGTGAGTACTTCCTCATTGTTGGAAATACCCCCAAGGGGGACGCTGAAGTCCAGGTTGCGAATAGCAGCCCGCACACGCTGCTGGATGAACCACAGTTGATAATGGTCATAAACCTCAGCGAGGATATACGACAAAGTCCGGGCAGCCCACCCGGTTACAATTACTGACCAAAGCCCCGACTGAGGATCCTGAATCAAAAAGGAACCGAGATACGTGAGTGCCGGCGGAAGCTCTACTTAGCAGCCCTGGTAGGCCTCATAGAACCTCCACCACTCGGGGAGTACGATATACCGACCCTGTTGGTGAGGGGGAGCAACTCACTCAAGCTCAACGTTTTTATATGGGACAAAGTAACCGAATTGGGATCGCCAGCGTCATTCATAACGGATGACGTTTTCGAGGAAGTTGGACCGGGACTGCCGGGAAAAGTACCGGAAAACAGCCCAAAGTATCGGTCGTTCCCTACACAGGACTTCTTGCCGCGCAGTAGGAAAGTTCCTCCACGCGAGGGTTTCGAGGCTGGCCAGGCGTTCTCCGTAAACGGTTTCACCGCGGGTGCGTAATAGGCTGGCGTCGAAGCCAAAGCCGGTAGTCACCAGGAATTCGAAAGGCGCCCGGCTCTGCCGTTCATATGCATTCCGCACCAGTGCGGCATGAGCCGCAGTCATTGATTCTCCTGAGTTTCTTCAGATATGGTGCACTGGGATGGCGATTCGATGCCGCCAGTCCCACGAAAAGGTGACGAGGCTGGATAGATTCCCAGGCAAAGTACCGGAATCATCCCCGTAGGCCGGAACCAAATCTTAGTTGAGGGCAGCGATGGAATGGAACCATGACGCAAGCCGGAGCCGAAAGTCGTGACTCCGATTCATCGTATGTAACCATACAAGGGCGTTATAAGAAGGCCAAGTCGCCGCCGGGATCAGTCCAGAAGGAGCGACGGCTGCTGGAAGTCGGAACCCATGATGGGACACTGCACCAACGTTGGCCTGCTGTGCCGGAGTTCGCCTTCCTTTTCGCAAGGGTACCGACCGGAAACCGGTTGTGAAATTCCCGACTGGAGTCGGTCTTGGACGCTTGTTCTTGTTGTTCATATTCCCCTTTGAAAGGGTGTGGTCTGACTGAGTTGAGCAGGAAGATAAGGAGCTTGCACTTGTGGAAGGCTGATTCGCTGCTTTTGCAGGAGGTTGTTTCTCTGAGACAGAGGTTTGACCCGTGGACTTGGAGTGGTATAGACTTTTATCAACCGCTTTTCGCTAGGATTCGCGCGCGTTTGCGGTGGTTTCCTGACTAAGGAGCGGGATATGAAGTACAATGCCCTCAGGGAGGGATTTTTGGTACTTATTTGATTTCCCGAATGTTTCAGTAATGTATTCATTGCATGAACTACGACCACTAACAGTGGATTGGACAAGTGGGACACGGAAGAGTCAATTGGCGGTTGGCCACAGTAGTGGGCATGAACCACCAAAGTGGAGTAGTTTAGTTAGTTCTATGTATTGTTTATACACCCATTTCTGGGATTTTTAGTACTTAGTGCACTGGCGAGTTGCCTTTGCACCAGTAAACCTTCACCAACAAGAAACCTCAACCTGGAGAATTGGCTCTAGACCTCACTGCCCTCGCGTGTTCTGTACTCCTCTTTGGAGGGAAGCACCGTCGCATACGGAAAGTCTAACCCCCTTCCCTATCTGAAGGACCCGAGTATTCGGAGTTTTATTCCGACTGTCTTGGTGTCCGCCTTGTATACAGTTTATTTACCGGCACTGCCGTTAGTCTTCGTCACGACACTCGTGATTCAGCTCCCCCTTATTCTTCCCTTTAGAGGGTGGCTTTCCCGATACCCACGGCTCGTGCTCACGCGTGCCACTAACGTGGAAACCTCACTTCTCTAGAGGACGACCACCTCCATATATCACTCTTGCGGATAGTCGATTCTTGCCTCAACCTCCCTGCGCCAGTCGCGACGGGTCGCCTCAGCCTTACAACCGGACATAGTCGTGCCACCCCTGGGAGGGATCTACAAAACTGCGCTCACCTCTAACGATGAAAGATCCCGAGCATCTTTTGGTGCGCTCCCGCTTCCGGGCATTGCACTACAAATGCTTTGTCATTTCCCTTGTTTATGCAGAAATGAGTCTCGTCTACGTTGAAGAACTTTTCCTCCTTAAGCCTATTCGAACGGAAATCTCTTGCCAGTAGACCACTATTAAACGCTACTTCTCTCTTAATCTGTTCCTGCTTCGTTAGGGAAACCTGGAGTTTGCCACATTACGACCGATTAACCCTATGGCTTCTGTGTATAAATGATTGGATCCATTTAGGATTTATGCAGTCCTTCAACTTCTTTCCAATTTTAGAATCAATCGTTTATTGGTGACACAAGCTTTCTTATCTGCGTATTATAAGAGTAGTTGTCTACCTACGGACGAGTCGGGCGTTGAATTTAACTCCAGCCTTTCGCATGCGCTTGAACTATTCTAGTAAAGCTTTTTGCAGTAAGGCTACCCATTGTGTCATTTTGCATCCACGGCCTTCAGCATCATTTGGCTTATGTCGCTGCAACCCTGCAATCCGGTTTACCTTTATTTTACAAATTAACGGTTATTCTTCTTTGTAGTTCTGTGGTGTATAGCACCAAGGGTGCTTCCGTCTCTCAAATACCTGCTTGCCCGTTGAAAGTATGCTTCTGTTGTTCCTCTGAAGACTTGAGAAAATTGTTTCACTATTCGAGCTAGTATGTATTTGATGCTCTCTGCAGTACCGGTTTCAAGCTTTTATTTTGCTATGCAGGCATTGTTGCAGTTTGTGAGAACGTATGGTTTTTTTCCTTTCCCGTTCTGGTTTTTTTGATAAGTGTAGTCTCGAAAGGTGTGTGTCCATTGTTTGAAAGGAATGTTTTCCTTTGTTTCAACTAGGGAGCATTGCTGTTCTTGTTTGGCGGCGGGGGTATGCCTGAGAATGCGGTGAGCATGAGTCTCGTGATAGTTTGATAAGCAAACTGAAAGCAACAGAGTGGCTTGCCTCCCCCTTCTTTCGCCGTGAAGGGGCGAGGAATGGCTTTTTATTGACATGGGCCCTCCGGCGAGATTGCCAGAGGGCCAACCAAAACACTTGCAAACATCGGCGTGCCAAGCACGCCAGCACGAAACCCACACATGTGGTTTACAATCCGCCTCCCAAGCCGCAGCCACAGGCAGCTATATTAAGGCAACCTCTTTCCTTCTACTCCTCTCATCCTCACCACATCCCTCCTTCCCTACGCTTCGCCTTCCGTCCCATTGCTGCTACTCTCCAGCACTCTTTCTGCTTCTGCCTTGCGCCCCGGCACTGCCACCCTCCGGCACTACCTTCGTCTCCGCCTTGCGCTCCGGCGCTGCCACCCTCCGGCAATACCTCCGTTTCCGCCTTGCGCCCCGGCGCTGCCACTCTCCGGCACACCATTGGGGTTAGCGCGCACATCTCCCTGAACAAGGCTTCATAAACGGCTACTCCATCTAGCGGTTACTTATCCTTTTAAATCAAGGTTACTGGAAGCTACTGTAAGCCACGTTTGCATTAATTGAGACATACTAAAGTGGGGTTTAAGTCCCCTGGTATACTCTTAATACAAGCTGACTTGTAGTATTAAAGTAACCAAGAGAACCAAAATGGCTCGTACGAAGCCCACCGCTAAGAAGACGGTATGCGAAGCCACTCCACATCATCATATTGGAATGAAAGGTATAAAAACTACTCCCTTCAACCCCAGAGATAATCTTCTCTTGAAATTCTCACGACGTGGTGATGTAAAGAAGGTGAAGATTCTTGACCGCCGGGTAGGGCTACGTCCTCTCTTTATACGTTGTTCCAACGGCGATGAAGGTCAGTTTACAAGAGAAGAGTTATGGCAACTTTGAGGTCCGCATATTCTTATGTTCTTGAAAGATTCCCCATGGGAGGAGCTTTCTTTCAATGATATTTACCGTTTGGGGCTGACACTTTCCGTGAAGGACAGCGTCGATTACGGCACGCTTGAGGGATACTCTTGGGTATTTGAAAAAATATTATTCATACATGGATACTACTATGTTGTGGACGAAGCTACTCAGCGCGAACACGCCATTGATCTGTATACCCTTCCCATATTCGATATTCCTTCCAACACATCGATTTTCCATTCCGTGACCGAATCTGGAAACTTTAGATTTGGCATGGATAATCGCATTATGGCAATTTCCGAGGTGGATGAGTGGTGCTCCAAGAGCCCAGGACGTTATCTAAGAATGTCTACTGGCCGTTATCGAGAACCCAATTCCAGCCTTAGGGATTACGAGCTACCTCACGTGCAGCCCACTCGCTTCCGGGAAGAGACTGGTTTATGTCTCCGTGCAGCGTTATGCAATGGGCTGCATGCTGTCCACGCTTTTGCTGACCATGACTACTGGGAAAGGTTCCGAGGTTATCAGAACGCTTTTGAGCAGTTTGGTATCCCTGCACCCTGGATTCGAGATCTCCGGGATCTACAAAAACACCTTTCTCAGCGTGATGCAAACTTTCAAAGAGTTCATGGACATGGTCACTCGATTTTTCTTACAGAGGTTGTTTATCTCCCTCCTGGAGTCCATCTTCTTACCCTGCATGAAACTGGAGGCGTCTTCCACAATTTGTCAATCGATACTGATCATGGTCGTATCCTTGACTGTATGGAGCCATAAAGATTAGTACTTATCCCGCATTCCCTCCAAAGATGCGTTGGTAGTGGTTCTGAGTTCCTTGAAGTCACCGAAATCCGGCAACTAGTCTTGGCTCCCCATGGTTCTTCAAAACGTCCACTTCATCGTAATGATAACCACACTAAGCGTCGCCATAGGCATGCGTCACATCGTAAGGAGGAAGTTATAGTTCTCGATTAGGTTCTTCATAAAGCGCTAGTCTTTTTACCCCTATGTATTGGTTCCATAAACTGCGCACAAATTGCATGCATTCATCTGCTTTCCTAAGCTCATGTATCAAGTTTTTATACTAAATTTGTTTAGCCAATTACTCATCCCTGGTCACATTCCTTTCAGTTCTCCAGAATCGTTGGTCTTCCTACATATGGTACCAGGCGTAGAGCGTGATTAGGAATCCCGCTTATCTTTCAATGCCTTGAACTTAGAGTATAAGCCGGATGCTTAGCTCTAATGATCGTACAAGAACCATAGAACTTGCATGTAAACGGGGGCCATTTCTTGGCTTTGTTCATACTTGCCCCTCGAGCTACTAGTACTTCGTTTCCTATCTGGAAGAATTTATTCTTAGCAGATTGCTGGGCGTTTGCGTGCTTCAGGGCTCGCGTGGCCCTTTGACGCAAGGCAGACTCTAATTCCACCCCACGATGTAAGTCGCCACCGCTTGTGATGAGAGCGGACGGATAATCTTGCGACATGCGTGTGGGAACACCATACAGCAATTCAAATGGAGAAGGCCCATTCCTCAGATGACAGCTCCTGTATCCATACAGTATCTTCTGTAGAACTTCATCCCAAGGCTCTTGGCACTTAAGATGCTCTTTGTCATGGAATTCTTTAAAATGCCATCATCCGTTCAGCCCTGCCATTCGACATTAGTTCATACGCCATCACCGTCTTCCAGGTGATGCCGTGGCGTTTGTTGAATTTTGACAGAGTTTCTGCAGTAAAACTAGTGGAATTATCAAAGATTACAATGTGATGTGGGCCGAATGGGACCACAATCTCTTCCTTAAGAAATTCAACCACTTCCTTTGCGGTGGATGTCGGTGTGGCTTTCGCAATCGGCCAACCTGTTACATGTTCTACTCCCACCAACATGAATCGATTCTTCCGGACTGTCTTGGGCAGAGGCCCAGCAAAATCGATAGAAAACGTATGAAATAAGCACGTCAAGGGGTATTGGAGCGTAGTTCGATACATCGGAACATGCTTTGCTGACTGCCACCCATCACAATGCCAGGGCTTATATACCCCTGGCCACCAGTAACGTTCTAGCACAAATTCCTTGGTACTATTAACGTCCCAGTGTCTAATATCATCATGAAAACTCCTCAAGATCTGTAGTCGCTTTCCTATCCCGGGTATCACCAAGAGCCCATTGTTCGTTCTACGAAAGAGTCATTTGTTCCTTACGATATAATTCTTAGCGTTTCTCTTGATCTTGCGACGTGCAAGGGGATCTTTAGCTTTAGATGTCAATCCCAAGATGTAGTTCCCTGTATCAACAAGTAATTGCTCTAAGTCTTCGAATATCTGTTCTTCCGAAGAAAGTGCTGTTACGATTTCATCTGTGTCTTCATTTGCAGATACCTCTATGCACGACAAGTAATTTGCAACACGATTACTTGCCCCTGGCCTGTACTTTATCTCAAACTCATATTCCGAAAGGAAATCCATCCATCTTGCAAGTCTCCCGTGGATATCCCGTTTTCTAAACGCATACTGCAAGGCCTGATGATCAGTAATGAGTGTAGATGGGAGAGAAGATAGCAAATAAGCACGAAATGTTTTCAGCGCGAAGATGACGGCTAACGCTTCGCGTTTATAGGCTGAATAACGTTGCTCAGTGGCGGTAATCGTATGAATAGCAAACTGTACTGTATGTAGCTTGCTTTCTTTCTTCTGAGAAGGGACTGCCCCTAGGAAAACGCTGGATGCATCTGTTTCGACTATGAAAGGTTCATCAAAGTCTGGAAATCCTAGAACAGGGGGTTTCACCAGCTTTGCCTTGAGACATAGGGAAGCTTCTTCCATTTCTTGGATCCAGTGCCACTTTTCCTTTAGTGATGTGGCCTCATGCAAGGCAGCACATGCTTGAGAAAACCTAGGCACAAATCGTCGATAGTAACTGGCCAATCCAAGGAAACTTCTTAGCTCCGTCGCGGAAGTTGGTTGTGGGGCTTCTTGTATAGCTTTGATCTTCTCTGGGTCCGTCGCGATTCCCATCTTGTCGATGATTTGTCCCAAAAGCTTCACTCGAGGATGCGCAAAAGTACACTTAGTCAGCTTAATCTTCTACCCGTGCGAGGCAATCCTGCCAATTACTTTTTCGCAATCCATCAGAAGATCCTCTACATTGTCGGAGAAGATTACAACGTCATCCAAGTAGACACGGACGAAGGATAAGTCTTTCAGGACGGCGTCAATCATTCTTTGAAATGTGGCTGGTGCATTCATCAATCCGAATGGCATGACTTCAAACTTGAATTGTACCGAGTCTGTAGATGAAAGTCTTCATCTCTTTGCACTCCTCGGCCATCTTCACTTGCCAATATCCTGAAAGCCAATCTAGAGTTCTAAATAATGAGGATCCGCTAAGGTCATCAAATGCTTCTTCTATGCGTGGTAATGGCCATCGATCAGGCTTCATTTTGGCATTCAATGCCCGGTAGTCCACGCAAAATCTCGGGCTTCCATGCTTCTTTGTCGCGACTACAATGGGGAAAGACCAGGCAGCGTTTGCAGTTGTGATGATTCCTGCACGAAGCATTTTGTCAGTCTCGTTCCTTACCAAATCGTTATGTCGCGGTAGGGGAATTCTTGCCCTAAAAGTTAGAGTTTCTGGATCTCTTAGCTCAAAAGAATGCTTGACAGGGACATCAGCTGGTCGGAGGACCTCCAGGGACCAAGCAATGGCCTTTGAGTCTATAAGTGTTGCAGAGAGCTGCCGTTATGCCCGTTCCGAAAGATGCTTGACCTTTGAAGCGAGTGCTGCAGATTTTAGGTCTTCTTCCTCTTCGTTCAGGGTTAGCACATGTAGGTTCTCTTCCTCAATATCACTATCTTCATCTTCTTATAAGAGCAGGAGAATGTTCCCTTGCCCTTCATCGTCACCATTCATTGTACGGTGAGATTCGATCTCCTTTGCTAGAGCTACAACCAGCTCTTGCACCTCATCACTTTCCAAGCTGGAAGACGCTCGATAGATTTCTGAGTCTGAGGTGAAATCCTCCCTATCAGTCTCGGATCCTTCCACATCAGGGATGCGTTCGTCATACTCGAGATCTAATACGGATTCTTCTTCTTCTATAGTCACGGTCACGGTATGATTCCCCATGTCGATGCAAGCTTGAATGCCCTGTAAGGTCGTGGAACCGATAATCACGTCCACCGGTGGATCATCCACAACCAGAAAGTTTATCAACGTCCTTGATTCACTTAACAGAAAAGGAACGTCTTTGACGACGCCTCGTGCTACACTTGTACTTCCATTGGCGACTTTAATCTTCCTCGTGGTTGCTTCCGGTGAGAGCGTAAGTTCTTTCATCAGAGAACTGGGGAGACGGTTTGGCACTGCTCCTGAGTCTAGCAGTGCGTTGAATCTAGTTCCGAATAGCTTCAACTTCACAACTTTAAATCTTCTGATACTTCCAACCTTGTGCGCGACGGCAACCTTCTGACTTCTAGCGTTCTTCACAACCAGTTTTTGAATCTGTCTGTTTGCCTCTTTGGCATCTCCAAGGAGCAAATGGCCAAACTTCAGACCACATGAAGCAATTGCCAGCTCAATAAGTACATTTTACCTTCCCACAAAGTCTGAAATTATATCTGTTCGGGTCTGCTGGGACTTCTTTCGGGCCGGTTTGGGAAGTTTGGGCTCAACTTTCTTTCGGCTTGGTAGACCTTTCGTGAGGTCAATGACAGGACCGGGTTGAGGGTTGAGCAACTCTTTCACGGCCATCCTTCCCGTCTTTCGCTTCTTTGGCAGTGCCCTGCCTTCAGCGTCTCTCTTCGTAGCATTGAAAGTCTCTTCTTCTTCAACATCTTCAGTCACTATCCCCACCATGTAGTCTTTATCCTTTCCAGGGTCTCTCGGTTTGTCTCCTTCTACTTTTGTATGTGTTTAATTAGTGGTAATGGCGGGCTCTGGCATCTGCGGCTTTGACCAAGACGTAGCTTCTGAGTGCCCCATCTTCCCACATCGTGGGCATCTAGTATTCCGATGGGGATTTTTGTCACAGCGGCTCGCTCCATGTCCTGGCTTGTGACAGAATGAACCGACACGAACATTTTTCTCCTCGTTCGAAGTTTTTTAGTTCTTAACCAAAAGAGTAAGTTCCGCTATCTGAGATGTGAGGTCTTCTACCTTACTATCCACTGACTCCACTGTTTGTTCGGGACGACGGCGAATTCTCGCAGCGTGAGGTTGCCTATCTTCTCCCTTCCCCTTCCCAGTATATGCTCCACTGAAAGCTTCTCGGCAACGAACGCAGTCCCGAATGATACGACTGAGTGACTCGTAGTCACTTACAGCTCTCAAAAACACGTAATGAGCCAGGCCCATATGTTCCATGACTGCGTTTCTCAGCAGTCTCAACTCAGCTTCATCATCGAAGTTAGCCTTCTTGAAAACCACAACCATATCTCTCAGAGAACTAGCTATGTCCAATGGACGGAGCCTACAATTTATGGCTCTTCGGATGCACTCTTTCTGACTGACGACTTCAGAAAATTTTTCAATCATGAATTGCTTCACAGCAGCGTAGTCATATGCTTCTTCGATTATCTTTGCTTCGTATTTGTAGGTTTTGTAGTAGAATTCAAACGCTTTTCTCGTCAAACAAGGCATCAGCTGCGTTGCTTTTTGCAAATCATTGGCACATTACACTACAACATTGTAAAAAAAGAAGAAGAGCTTGACTACGTTTGAGTCAGGTTAGCCATTCAACACAATTGTTGAAAAAGACGACATTGTTTTAAAAAGCCCTCCTAAAGAGTACCTTGAAAGCAACACAGTGGCTTACCGCATTTTTCTCTCGACGTGAAGGGGCGAGGACTGGCTTTTTATTGACATGAGTGCTCCGGCGAGATTGCCGGAGGGCCAATCACAAGACTAGCAAAAATGGGCGTGCCAAGCACGCCAGTACGAAATAAACACGTGTGATTCACCCATTAAAAACATTGTCAGAAGCGGTAAATGCCTGGTAGTCTGATGGAGCACACAAGGCGCGTTTTCTGTTTGAGATGTGGAAAGTGTTTCAAAGCCACACTATTTGTGTGAGCAAACAGGTGTGCTACACAAGATTTAGTGTGGGCCACGCTATATAGCGTGTCTACACTATTTTTCCGCCCACATTAATCACAGTGATCGCCTGGAGCGGTTTTCTAGTTGCTTCAGAACGAGGGCGGTTTTGCCTCTGCGGTTTCTTGATTTGCTGGCTTGCCACTGCTGCGTCGTTCACCGCCACCGGAATGGGGTGTGCACTTTGTTTGATGCGCTTGAATACTTTGCCGAAATTTGTAATTAAAACAACTGTCTTTGTACAATCTTGTACTGTTTCATCTGGCTGACAGATGTCAGGCGTGGACACGAGTAAAACAGTTGCTGTATATGTGAGCGACACGAACAAGGCGCTGTGCAAATGATGCGCTCGGGGCCGCAATCGCACGCTTGGCGACGGCGTATCGAGCGTGGAACGATCGGAACGGAGAATTTAGGATGAGCAGCTCCGAAACGCAAACGCCGCGCGCGACGGCGCAACCTTCCATCGAGGAACTGCTCTCAACAAAGTTGTCCATCACGTCCTTCCGCGTTGATGGGGCGCAACGCACCAAGGCTTCGTTGTTGCAACGTGTGTTACAACCGGTGTTATCGACCGGCGGCCACTTTGAAGGCGTGATCTCCGACGTGTCGCAGGCGGTGGATCGTCTCGCGGCGACGAATTGTTTCAAGGGAGTGGATGCTTTCATCGATCATGACAAACACAACCCGTCTGCGGCAACCGTGGACTTTACGGTTAGCGAGAAATCCGGGGTACAACTAACGACTGGAACGTCGATCGACTCCACATGTGAGCGCGACGCGTCGTTGGAGGGATCGCTTTCGCTGAGAAACGTTTGCGGGGTGGCGGATACATTACGGTTCACGTTGGCATGGATGGGCGGTGCGTCGGCGAGTCGTTCGTTCTCGGAAAACCCTTCCAATGCATTCTCGGCCAGTTACAAGAGGCCGTTTGTGCTCGGATTGGACAGCGCTGTATTCGCAAATGGCTCGTTCTCACAGCTGAATCACACGGAAGCGTCCAGCTACAACCTGATCTCACGCAGCGTGGACAGCGGGATCGAGTGCCCGTGGGGCACATTCACGCTTGCGTCAAGTTGGAGAAACCTAAGCGACGTGCTTCCGACGGCGTCTCAGGTGATCAGGGAAGACGCGAAACACTCGTGGAAGACAAGCATTTCACACGCTGTAGCGGTGGATTCGCGAGACGATGCGAAGATGCCGTCTCAGGGCGTGTTTGCAAGCCTGAGGCATGAACACACGCTGCCGTTCGGAGATGCGCGCTACTCGAGCGTGGAGGGAAGCGTGCAGACGCACGTGCCGCTTGTGTCGCACGCGGTGCTGTCGCTGTGTGCGCGCGGGGGGGTGCAGGTGGCCAGCAAACGCGCCATGATTGCGGATCGGTTCTTCGTTGGGGGGGGCAACTCGCTGCGCGGGTTCGAGAGCCGGGGCATCGGGCCGCGCGACGGAAAGGACGCCATCGGGGGGGACGTATTCTACACGGCGTGCGCCATGCTGTCGGTGGCGCTTCCGCGACAGTCGCTGCTGTGGCAGCTGTTCCGCGCGCGGGTGCACGCGTTCATCAACGCGGGGGACGTGGGCGAGATGTCGCAGCTGGTGGAGAGCGTGGGGGGGGTGCGGGTGCGGGGGCGGGGCGCGAGGGAGGCGGCCGACGCGGTGGGACGCGTGATGAAGGAAGGGGCGCGCGTGGCGGGCGGCGTGGGCGTGGCGCTGGACACGTCCGTGGGGCGCGTGGAGATTAACTTGTGCCAGACGGTGCGGCGCTGCGGCACGGACGCGGCGCGCGTGGGCGTGCAGTTTGGCGTGAGCCAGAGCTTCTTGTAAAGCGCGCGAGCGCGCCGCGCGCTTTCCGGTGGAAGCGTCTCGTCGCGCACGTACGGCGCCCCGCGCCCACGCGCAGTTCCACCCGCAGACGCGTCCGCGCGCCGGAGCCGCGATGCCGCGCACCCCCTTCTTCCTCCTCCTCCTCCTCCTCCTCCTCCTCCTCCGCCGTTGGACTGCCGTTGCGCCCGCATCGCTGCGCTCCAACGCCCCTCCCTCTCCCGCCCCTCTCCCCCTCTCCGGACTACCCCATACCTCCTCAAAAAGCGCCACCTCCCCAACTCCTCCTCCCCCTCCCCCCCCCCCTTCTGCCCCCTCCAAACCGCCATCCACCCCCCCCCCCCAACCACTATGGCTCCGCCGAAACCGCAACGCGCGCAACCCGACCGCTCCCGCGCCGCCGGCCCGTCCTCCTCGCACCCCCGCCGCCGCAGCCTCGATCAGGCGCGCGCGCCTGACCGCCCCGCCCCCATGGAGGGCGTGTCCACCCCCTCCTCGCGCCACTTCCAGTCCATGGCCGACCTCGGTCGCGCGTCGCGATCCGCGCGGTCCCGCGCGCCCAAGCCATCCGAGACGCGTCGCCAGCCGTCGCAACCGCCGCCCGTAACGCACCACGCCGCGGCGTCGTCATCGCTGTCGCCGTCGCCCATGGCCGTCGACTACCCGCCCGATTCCAAGCACTCCAAGCGCACCAAGAAGGGAGACCGGCCGTTCCTGTGCGACCTGTGCCCCAGCGCATTCGAGTCCAGCGCCTCCCGCAACACGGTACGTTAGGCGCCGATCGGCCATGGCGCGAAGCGCGCACACGTCACCGTCCATTCAATGCACTCCATTGTCCCCGTTGTAATCAGCACCTCAAAAAAAAGAGAATTAGCGCTGACACCAGTCGTCTTTTTTTTCGCCTTGATCCCGTGCTTTCCCGCATCCGCCACCAGCATCGCGACAGCGTTCACAACAAGAAGCGCGATCATGAGTGCGCCGTCTGTCACAGAAAGTTCGGCGAGCGCTCTAACAAAACCAAACAGTAAGTGTCCCTTTTCTCGCTCCTCCCCCACCACCACCCACTCCCCCAAAACACCCGCCCACGCCCCATCCCACACCCCCACAGCCGCCCCCGCTCACACTAGGGAAGTCTCACCTCTCGTCCCCCACATCTCGCCCAGCTTCAAGAGCGTTCACGAAGGCAAAAAGGATCAAGGTTCGTCTCACCATCACATCTCGCCTCCACTTCCACCCTGCCATCACGCACTAACCAAACCTATCCTAGTATGTCCTATGTGCGGTAGGCCTTTCGCATTTCGAGACGGCCTCACAAGACATATTCAGAACGTCCATGAGAACGTGCGCCAGTACATGTGTATCTTCTGTCCTAGCAAATTCAAACAGTCCTCCCACCTTAAAAAGCACATGGAAACAGTGCACCCCGCCGAACTGGCCGCCTCCAATCGCGCCAGGGCACTAAAGAAAGAGCCCACCCCCTCCCCGTCCAACCCCGGCCCTTCATCATCGCGTAGTGGCAAGTAGCGGTCAGCCCCTCCCCGAGTGTTGTCCTATTTTTTTTTTGGTGTTGCTTTTGCTCCCTCGATCTTCTGCTCTTGTATACGAGTAATCAATAACATAAACAACAACTACAACACAACTGCACACAACAAACAACTCATCTCCCGTTTCGCACCTGCGTAGCGATTCACGCGAATAGTAGCAAAGTACCGTCGTACTTTGCGCAACAGTCCATCCCCGTTGCTTTAGTGATTGGAAGCGCCCTCACCGTTTGTCTGCATGCCGTGTTAGCGGCAGCCGCCTAATGTGGAATGAATCTGTTCCAAATCTGGCGAGTCCACGCACGTTCCACGATCGCGCGCGCACGCTCACACACACTCACACTCACACACACACACACACACACACACACACACACACACACACACACACACAAGTCTGGTCGCTACAACAAACGCCAACGCAACATGCCACTAAGCGACGCACACGCGCGCCTTCGCACTCATTCGCCCTGCACACCTGTCGCTCTCAATACTCTCGTCCCCCACCCCACACGCCCCCCTCGGCCGCCCCGCCGCCACTTGCGTGTGCCCGCACAGCTTTTCATTCACCTCTGCAACGGAACCATCGCATCCACGCGAGCCAGCTTCGTTTTGATCGCTTTTGCACGACGTGTCCCACTGGCTTACCGCTGGTTCACCATCCATGTCACTTGGTCAAATAGGCACCAGTAGTTAGTGCAGCCAATATCTTTTCCGCGTTCGGAGAGGGTGCAGGCGGAGGAGGTTGGGCACGTCTCGGTTTCTCAATCTGTTGTCTCTTATCCGCCACACCTTTCAAGACAGTTTCCACCGCCTGGTTGTAACGAATCACTTTCTGCGTCGCATCTCCCTTAAACGCGTGTGCCATACCCTCAAATTCTCTCTCCACTTCAATGTCGAGTCGCGTGCGGAGAAGTTCCGGCGCAACCGGGTCAGCTGCGTTGGGAACCGTTGCAAAGTATGGAAGACCCTCTTGTTGTGAGCGGTCTAGATCGGACGTAAGTTGTTCACATAGTCGCGACAACGTGCTGTGTAACGAGAGAAACAACGGAAAGGTAGCGTTTCGAGATGGCCCCACATTGTCGCGAAGCATGGCTGAGTGGTCTCGCAAAACGGTCAGATTCGTGTGGACGTCGAGTAGACGCGTCCGCAAGGACACCAACGTGGCGTCCGTCTTGGTTGTGGGCTTGGAAGGCTGCATGTTCGGTTCTTGATGTGAGAGGGCGGAGGGGGGCGGTGGCAGGAAGGCGAAGAGCGCGGTTCAAGGGGACCGGCATGTATGACGGTGAGCGGCAAAGCCAGATGATGACGGCGGATGACGGGGCGGCTTGTAAGAGCTTTTGAGTGAGGAAAAAATTTTTTAGGGGGTCGTGTCTTGCGAGCAGCCTTGGTGGAATGAACGCGGCTTCCACACGAAACGCAGTCGATTGCTATATCTACTGGGTACTGTTGGTAGCATGCATGCCCAATCAGTGATGGCGCTTTAAAGTTTACCTCTCGAAGCACGGTGTGCCCATGGGCTCCACGCATGTTCTTGTTCACCGAGTGGCAACAACAGAGCCTAGCTTATTACTAGCTTACGCGTCCTACGCCCTCGGGTTCTGTGTAGCGCGACGGTGCATTTCTTCAATCACCGATAAGCCTTTCTGCGAGCTGCGTCGATGCGCCAAATCATAGAGTACCTCGACGCAATGGTTCTTCCTGGGCAATCCCATCCTCCATACACTTTCGTCCCTCACACCCGTGGCCTATCCGCACAACGCTTTCTGCACGAGGTTTCGCTTACTCATCGAATTCCAATCCGTAACAAGTCATGGCTTGACCATATATTCACGGCCCTACCTCTTCCTCTACCCGCAACATCATCGCATAGCATGCTGCACGACAAAAATCCCAAGTCTTCTACGCGAATGCTACAGCATTTGGACTCACTTCTACCTCAACGTACCTCGTTTGTCTCGTAACTGGCATCTATAATGGACATATTACGGAAGTATGCTAATCGTGGTGTTACATACCTTTCATACCGTCATGCACCGTTGCTTTTTTAACCTGCAGAATGTTATCAGCCGTTACAATGCTTGCCCCGCGGAGAATATATCCATGTGATTGCAGGCCTGTACCTTAACTGTGCATACCGTTTCAGAGCCCGTTTTCAGCCTTTGTTTTGCTTCGTCAAAGCTAAAGGTTATCAAGAGTACCGTCTGGATCAGCGAGTCATGCACGTGTCAGGACAACGCTTGGCTTGTTTTCAGCTTGTCATCCGTTATTGCATCATAGCCAAACATCTTTTCATCCCTGGTCCACATCAGAGCGTTCTTCACATCCGACTTCGAATCCAGCGACCTGTATAAATATAAGAGCCATATGACATATTTTCTGCGATCCTTGTGGTTTCTTGTAGAAATGAGGGAATGCGATGCCACGCGACCACAGCATCTCGTTGACAACATGCCGGGCTCTTAGCTCTCTGCTCTTTCAGCTACCCGCTCTGCAGATCACCGAAGACTTTGGAACAGAATGGCCCATCATCATTCGTGAGTCTTCAAACCGCCTGAGCACCACATTTTACCGAGTTCCTCCTCCCTCATCGTTTCCAACAGCCTGTAGACGCAGCCCCGTGCCCTTGATGCCGATTCAAGAAGAGTCAGTCTTCCACCCGTGGTGAATCATAGTCCACACACAATGTGCCAAAGCCAGACTCGAGACACTTTCCCGTCCATCAGGCCTTTAACACACAGCTTATAACTGATAAGAATACGGATAAATCCTCTGGCCTAGATTTGACGGACACGCTTCTCCCTTTTCTAAACATAACGCTGAATGCCAGCGCATCATGTATGAGGTGTTTGAAGGCTCCGGCGATCTCGTTGGAGCCGAACGAGCAACAAAAACCTTTTTGGGGAATACCACCCCTCAAACCACCACTCCCTTGCTCCTGGGAGAGAGAAAAAGGCAAAAGTCCTAAAACCGTCGTGGTTTATCTACGGCTTGTCTTCGTTGACCATCTTCGCTACGACCTTCGTAGATACCTATTGATGGGTCTTAACGTCGTCGAGAATGTCGCTAGTCCTGTCCATTGCTCCTATCTGCAAGTGAAGATCACGGAGGCTTGCCAATAAAATCCTAAATGTAGTTTTTGACTCAAACTAGATTTGGAGGCGTTTTGTTCCATATGCGGCTAGAAACTGGTACAGGGGGGGCCCTCGCAATAGTGCCACTTTTGAGCAGTAAAAACCCCTAAATGCCACCCCGCAGCACGTGGCACACCTATAGGGGAGACTTTGCTCCCGGCCGTCGGTTGCCACTCCCATGATCTCTGTCGCTAAGTGTCGACCGGTTTTCGCCCACCATCAACCAGCGATGTTCACTGAACGATCAAAACCGATCCAGAAACGGACCAGACTGAGTGAGTCTGAGGATATTATGGACTGTGGCAGTGAAGAAGATGACGGAATTGTTGCTCCCTTACCATCGGAGGGTGATATACTTTTTAGGTTTAAGGATATTGAACAGATTGCTGTTGATAGCGCCATTTCTGATGCAACCTATCACTTGCGAAAAGCCAGAGCAGCTTTGCTACGGGCTAAACGATCAGAGAGAGCTATAGCTCAGCGGCAGATGCTCATTACTGAGCTGTTGTAGAGGATTAAGCTTGTGCGGCATGTTGCTTTTCATTAATGCCTGACTTGATATAGTGCCCAAGATGGCCGTTTGGCACAGGGTGACACTATTCCGTATACCCCCTTGGTATCCGAAACAACTAACATTAGATACGTGAAGTAAGTTTACAAGTAGGGATAGGATCGCTAGCCCTTTACCTGCCTCAGGTAAATCTACGTGTAAAGTGTTACCGTGTAGTTCGGGCTCCTCCTGCTCTGTACAAGCACCACATCTTTGCAGCCCCCCCACCGAGCAACGCATCACACAACCAAGTTAGAGCGACGAACATTGCCCACTCGCGAGAGTTGTTACCGTGTTTCTCCGTCTGTTGGCGCGGGATTACTATCCAAACAGGGTAGCTCCCTGAAAGTGTTCCTAGTGCTAGATATTCCACCACTGTTCTTTACTACCGATGCAACCGGTCCGAAGTTGTTGGAAATCATTTCATCGTCCTTGCCGTACAGGAACAGAAAAGTCTACATTGAGTCTAAAGTTACTGGACCGCTCTTGTTAGATAAGACACCGCAATCATTTCCACAATCCTCAGGTGCATAATCATCAGCTTCGTTGCGTGGGGGACCAATAACCTTCAGGTAAATATGTGGTTTGTGTGTACAACTGAGAAAGAGAAATGGGCTTACAGAAAGCAGCATATATTTTTGGCTTGCGGCCTGAATGAGGTGGCCGCATGGATTCCATGTATGCTCATAATGAACGATTATTGTGCAGATTACCATGCCAGATATGTCTGCCGATAGGCGTATGTACCAGTATGGCTGACGAACTTGACTTCAAACGTGCACAGTTGTCGAGCTTTTTGTTGCTTGTTGTCGTGAGCCCGAGCATATGAAGTTGTGGTACAGAGAGAGCACTGTGCCCGTCAATCAAAAGCACCCGTCACGAAATGACAAGCACACGCGAATGTCTCCGTTACGGGGCTTGGAACTTCGATTGTGGAATTTGCCGAGTCAGATGTCCGTCTAGGTATGAACTTCATCCGTTTGGGCTCAGAATGAGTTTTTATCTCGAGGATAGGAATATGTTCTTTTTGACCAATTCTCAACTACGGCAGTAATATTCATACTGAATCACGAGAGGTTCATTCACTGCCAGTGCGTTCTCGTTGACCCTCAGTACTACTATATCGGTAAAGGGTTGACCCGGACTACCAGGGATGATGTAGCGTGCCTGATGTGCAAGGTATGGTACTGGGGAAATCAACAGTAGTGTACCCAATATTAAGTCAAGCTTTCATATTGCCCCTAGAGCTGGTTCCATTCGGCAGTGATACTACCAAAGGCAAGACGAGGAGGGATGCACTTGTAAGACAACGGATTCTATCAGAAAAGTCACATGGAGATACGTTAAGTTCATGGAAATGAAGTGGCAATGAACGTTTGAAATGTTGCTGTTGTGCACAAGGAGATCCTGTAGATGGCTGAAGGCTGCTCGCAGCCTTTTAACTCTTCCACGGGTTTGACGTCCGGCTGTGGTAAGAAGATATCCATCAGAAAAGCGTTCCATCTCTCAGTGTAGTACACGAAGAGTATAAGGATATCTTTGTACCGACGGTAAAGGGCTAGATTGCTACCTGCTGAAGCCAAATGCGATCGCTAACACACTGTGATTGATTATGATCATAATCAATCTCTACGGGAGTCTCGGAATTAGGGAGACGAGCCCACAGAGAAGCATTAGATTTGCCGATTGAGAATCAACTTACTGTTCCAGTGGATTACGCAGATGTTAAGAGAAGAGTTGTGAAGAAACAACGGTGTTTGCCGCTATTTCAAGGAATCCCTAATGGGCTCGAAAACATTGTTTTCTTGAGAGAAGCAGAGGTAGCTTTGGCACAATTGGCAGTTGGACATACGCCATGTCTACATCCTTTGGGAACATATTTATTGAAGCGAAGATTGGTGTGCAGATGTAGACCACGAGTATTGCATGACATGGACCATTATGTTCTCAGATGCCCTTTGAGGGGCCAGCCGGTCTCGCAGACTATGCTTACCGAGTCTGCGTGAACGACAAGGACTTGGAGTACACGATATCATCCGAAAATAGTCTGAACGAATGCTGGTTTTCCTCGCGAGAGAGCGCTACTTTGATTTGAAACGCTCTGCGCTACGTAGCAATTAACTAGTGTACCTGTAAAAGAGAGAGAGAGCCCACATAAACACACACACTCTCTCTCTGTCACATTTTCTGTTTGTTTTTGACAAAGAGAATCGACCACGCTAGAGGAATATTATAGTGCCTGGTACAGTAACGGTACCTTCGGTATTCTGCTAGCAATCTAACTCTTTACCTTTTACCGTGGTCCTGATGCTAATGCTTCTTTTCATGTCTTTTTCACTTGGAGGCTAAAGCTTTAACCTTACTTTCCTTCTACTACCTTGTCAATACAGCCGGTTCTTTTCGTGAGCTGACCCCCCCCGCTAAACATACACTACAAGGGTAGCGTGTAATTGCCTCTACGAGCTTATGCTCTCGAGAATCATTGATTCACTACTTGGAGCAGTGCGCAAGTGTAAGGGTTATAAGGACAGCTGCATTGCAATGTCACCTTCCACTTGTGTTAGTCTCGCATCTCTTAGAACATAATGCCTTTTAAGCTGCATAATCCAGCTTCTGTGTTGGTCTCGAATCTTCCCTTTCCGCTGCACAAATTCAGCTTGAGTCCACACGAGTTTTGGCAGCCAACAAGAAGTCAAAATGATTGTCAGAAATGCAGGTTGCGCCCATCGCAGGATCTTGGTTCCATGTTGTCAATGATTCACGGTGGAGTGGGTGGGTTGACAAAATGTGCAGACCTCCTGCTTGTAATAGTTCAAGGGAAAACCTTGATTCCAGAGAAATCCAAGAAGGTAAAGGGTTCTGTGGCTCATCTTGGGCCAGGGTTTGCTTGATAATGTGGAACCAGCTCCAGGATCATCTTCTTTTCCTTCATTACAGGCACTTGACGATTTCTCAGCGTTGGGCGAGTAGGTGCCACCCAGTATGAAGTATGATGAATGTAACGGGACGTGGAAGAGACGTTTCGATGATGAACAGAGTAATGCATAGTGTAACCGAACAATGTATTATATGTCCAGGTCACGGCATGCATTGCTCTGTTCATCGTAGAAAACGTCTCTCACAGGACGCACCAAATGCAGGAATTGTTGCAGCAAGATCATCTATCACCTCAGCGATTATCCACACTACCAAAAGATAAGAGTCGGAAGCGCGCACCGATCTCGGCGGTGCTGTGCAGAAGAGGCCCCCCCTTATCTGAAACGCTAATAAAGAAGAGCAGGCAGATGTCACGCTGTCTCTTCTTCTTTATTTTGGGTTCAATATGTCTGATTACGGCATATTGATAGAGGTTTTTTCTTTTTATGAGAAAAACCTCTCTCTCCTAAGAAAGGCTAACAACTTCTGTGGCCACTGGCGGACTATCTCCGCCAAAGTCTTACCTTTTCTCTCTGCTGCGGCAGGAAGCTCGCGTCTCCTAGAATCTGTCCGCTTAGTACAACGAAGCACATAGTGTTCAGCGCTGTTGGTAGCGCGCGTGTTACAGTCACATCGTGATGGTTTCCCTTCTATGTAACTTGCAACAGGGTGAAGCTTCGGCGTGTGTCCTACATAGATCTGAGACAGCGTGACTTCTGCTTTCCGAGGCGATATGATGCCTTGTAGTTCTTCTGGGACATCATTGATCAAAGGTTTGGCTTTAGAGGCAGCCATTATTCGTGTCTTGGCGTCCTCAAAGTAGACCTGTACTCTGACTTGATCTTTCATAAGAGTGCTCAAACCTTGCTTTGCAAGGCTATCCACCCGTTCATTCTGCGGAAGGCCGCAGTGCCCGGGTATCCAAACGATATCAACGAAACAGCCTCTTTTGTCGGTGATGGAACTTAGTATTCGTGAAACAGTTTGTAACGAAGAAGGTTGCTGTCGAAGAGAGCTCTGCAACCCATCTACCATACTTTTGGAGTCCGTTGCCAATCTGATTCGTCCTTTCCATCCTTCTTCACATCTTTGCAAAACCTTTTCAAGCGCGTGTTTTGCAGCGGTGACTTCTGCTGTGAACGAGGACACTTCCACTCCAGCAGGGAGTGTGGCATGTTCTTGTTCAGGACTGTTCTCGTACCACGAGATAGTGTAGGCTGCAGCTCCTACTTTCTTCAGAGAAAGGAGCTGGTATCCCAATTTATGCCCGTCTGCATCTAATATGATCTGGGAATCCAGACAGGAGTAAGCCATGACAAATTCATCATCATAGTATACCACCATGTCTGGCATTCGGCGATGCCGTTCATAGAACTGGCGCCACTGAGGGTGTGCTGTCATCGATATGACAAACTTCCTAGCGTTGCCTGTAAACCATCCATCCGTCCACTCTACCGCAATTCGAGATTCCCTGTTCTCTGGTTGTCTTGATCGCTCTCCTACCGAGCCATCGCTCCAAATTTCGCATTTTGCCGGCTGTAGTGCACCCAGCAGTGCTTGCGCTGCTTCCTGTTGGACTGCCTTGTTATCGTCTTTGGAACACGGAGTATAATGGAACTCCACATTCTCTATTATGGCGAGTCCTGGCTCGACTGAAAGCGAGGCGCGCGGCAGATGAAGAAGGCCGAGCTCTGCCAGTTTCTTCTCTGCTTCTCTTTTCAATGTAGACCTCTTTTTCGTGATTCGCGTATTGGAGAGTGTTAAGATTGATTGCTGTACCGGTATATCCTCGGGAACCCGCTTGATCTTTTCATATAGTGCTGCGGCTTTGAAAGCAGCTATCTCTTGGAGTGACTTGACTTTGGTCAGTTCCCGAAGTTGCTCGACTGGTGTGGATTTAACACACCCTGTTTGGATTCTCAATCCTACATTTCGGGCTCTTTCGAGGTTCCGTATGTCTGTGTCGGAAGCATTCGGAATTGCCACTCCGGCGCCGTATGTGGCTATGGGCTCGATGAACCCTTGTCTAAATGTGTGCATCGTTTGCGAATTTGAACCCCAACTTGTTCCTGTTAGTCTCCTCAAAATCCTGCATCTACTCAAATACTTGCTTCTCACCTTCTTCAGGTGTTCCTTAAAGTTCAACCGACTGTCCAGCTGCAGTCCAAGAAATCGCACGCTGTTGGACGGGGTAACCAAAGTCCCGTTCACTGAAACCGCCAGTTGCTCGATGTCCCTTTTCCATTTTTTGTATGTGAAGGGGCCTAGAACGGTTTTTGCTGCATTCATCTTGATCTTGTTGCGGGCACAATAAGTTTCTAGTTTGTGTACTGCCCCCTGCAGCGCTGTTTGACAGCGTGTGAGGGTGTTCGCGGTTACCCATACTGCGGTGTCGTCCGCGAACATACTAATCCTTATTGATCGATTTCGTTCGCATACTGCTTTGTCCAAGTCTGCGTTGTATGCGATCCATAGCGAAGGGGATAGCGTACCCCCTTGTGGCAGGCCTTGTGGCACGACACGTTCCGAGCTTAGAGCTGTGCTCCACCGGCACCGCCACCTCCTGTCCATGATGAATGCCCGTATCCATCTCCATAGAAAAGTTGGACATTGCATGTTTCCCAGTTTCACCATGAGGTCGTGATGCGGGACACGGTCGTACGCAGCTGAGAAGTCGCAGAATATAGCCATGGTTTGTTTCTTCTTATTCCATCCGTGTGTCACTCCTTCACATAAGGCCTCTATCTGCTCCTCAGTTGACCTGTGCATACGAAATCCTGCTTGGCTGTGCGGCAAGAGTGGCTGTAGCCATTGCATGAAAACTTTATACACCATTCTCTCCGCTGTACGGGCCATGACGGAAGTTAGAGATATCGGTCGGAACTTTCGTTCCGGTCCTGGCTTGGGAATGGGTATCAACATTGACACTCGCCATTTTGCAGGTACCTCCGAGTTCTTGAATGACCTATTGATAATCTGGAGCAGCCTTAGCTTTCCAACCTCTGGTAGATGTTGAAGTAATGCTATCTCGATACCGTCTAAGCCGGGTGTTTTCTTCGGATTCATCTCTGCTAAAGCAACCTGCAAGTGCTGCGTCTTGAAGGTAATCGAACTCTCGTTTTGTGCCCGTCGATGATAGGAGCCGAGAAGTCTCCTGTACCGGTTTCTAATTTCCGTTCCATTGCCTTCGGATTTTCCTTTCTTTATCTCGTGCCTTAGAAACCATTTCGCCCGTCTCCTATCTGTCCAACCTTCTCCACCTGGGGGACAAAGTGATTGAGTTGAATGTTTTCCTTGTTCCATGGCTTTAACGATCTTCCATAGCTTTGCATCTTCTGATGTCGGTGACAGATCGGACATGAGTTCCCGCCACGCATTTTTTTTTCAGCTTGTCTATTACGCGGGCGGTATCATGTCGTATCCTATCCAAGTTTGACTTCGATTCATCTGTGGGGTTCATTCTGTATTCCCTCCAGGCTTCCTGTCTCCTTGTGACCGCTTCAGAAGCTTCTTCTGACCACCATGGGTTGGATCGGGCTCGGTTGCCTTTCGGGATAGTTTTGTGCGCTGCTTTGAGAATAGCGTTCGTGAATGCCGCGTGTTCTGCATCGATAGTGTCAAACTGGTCTGGACTGTTTCTGAGTTGTCTTTCTACTTCCTCCTGGTACGCTGGCCAATCCACAGACTTCAGTTTCCACTTCCTTCTTCCGTTTCTCTGTCCTGACTGTAGGCCGGTTTCCAATGTGGTGATGCAAACGTGATGATCTGAAAACGGAGTTTCCTTTTCATTCCAGGTTGCATATGGCAACCACTTGCTTGGTACTGCTGAGATGTCTATTCCGCTCTGGCTTCCGGTCGAGGGGTCAGTTCGCGTAGCAATGTTGTCTGTGTTCATGATGTATCTGTCGGTTGACTCCAGGTAATTTTCTAGTTCTATGCCTATCGTTTGTACTCTATCGGGATACCATGATCCGCACACGTTGCAGTCTCCTATGATCATGTGGCTTTCTTCAATTTGATCTGCCCAGGAATTTGCGGCTAGCTGCGGTGGGACATACACATTTGTGATTCGAAGAAGACCCTTTGAAGTCCTTAGTGCAACTGAAACTGTTTCGATTCCTGATCCTAGACTTTTGGCTTCAATAAAGTCGGCGTGATAGCCTTTTCGCTGGTATGTGATGACTCCACCCCCTCTCCCTCCGGCGTTCGAGTACGTCGGAAGCCGATCGCATCTTCCAATCGCGGCATACCCTTGGATTGTTGGCGTATCGTCCTGGGGTTGAAGATGCGTCTCTTGCAGGCAGAGAATGTCTGCCTTGTATTGGTGAGCGGTGACTGCAAGCTCGGCGCGTTTTCCTGATCCTAGAAGACTTCGACAGTTAAGTTGAAGAATACTTACCTTCGTCGGTGATTTTTGTGAACTCGTATTTTTTAGTGGTCGTGAAGTTGTTAGCCTCCGTAGGAGACCCGATCGCGAACTCATTTCGCTTCTCTGCGACAGGATCGTAGAGAAGTCAGGCACACCGCGGGAAGGCGAGTTGCATGTGCCCACGCTGTCTCAGATCTATGTAGGACACACGCCGAAACTTCACCCTGTTGCAAGCTACATAGAAGGGAAAACGTCACAATGCGACTGCAACACGCACGCTACTAACAGCGCTGAACACTATATGCTTCCTTATGCCAGGCGGACGGAATCTAGGAGACGCGAGCTTCCTGCTCCAACAGAGAGAAAAGGTAAGACTTTGGCGGAGATAGTCCGCCAGTGGCCACAAAAGCTGTTAGCCTTTCTTAGGAGAGAGAGGTTTTTCTCATAAAAACTTCCGTCACTATGCCGTAATCAGGGATACTGAACCCACAATAAAGAAGAAGAAGAAAGAAGAGCGTATAGACATGAAACAGGTTAAGCTGCTAGAGTCCAAACGGGTTTATTGACTATGGACCTGCAAAAATTGAACAAAGGGAAGGCGGATGTTCTATTTGCTTGCAAGAATGAGAAGATTACAAGGATAGATTTCTCCCGATATGTCTCAAAACCGACAACTTATGTGGTTCATGCGTTGAAAACCTGAGAACCATTTACAAAGGCATGAACATCACAGCCAGATATTGCAGCGAACTAATAGATGAAGAACATTTCGGTTCAGATGTTCATCATGTAACCTCCGCGAGCTCATGTCACCTTTTCGCGATGACGGAGCCCGCTGGTTTTCATATCGCTGCTAAGGAGATGGGAAGAAGGCAGAAGGCCAAGATGTCGTAGTTCAACTGGGATTACGATGCTAGGTCGCTGTTTGTTGGACGATGAGGGGCCGTGGAAAAAAGACAGCAATTCCGTCTATTGAAAATGCATTAATCTACAAGTCGTGATCCACTGGCCTTCCAGCAGAAGCGAATCAAGAAGAAACCGAACAGATTTGCGATCGGATATGGGTACAAGACGTCTATTTCCGACTTATTGTAACATTCCTCCACAAAGATGTACTAGCTGGCTTGAATCAACAGAGTGATACTGATCGGAAATTCTGGAGATGTATCAAGATGAGAGACCCTTGAAATCCTTGCAAAATAGCGTGAATTGGACTGAGTGCAAAGGAGAAACAGAACCTATTCTCGTACTGTCTAGAAGCCAAAGCGGAATAAATAAGAGCGAAGAGCTCGCTGCGTACAGATACGCGAGATATCGGCGCACTACTAAACATTCATCTTCCCAACCAGCTACGAGAGGCAAGGTTCTGACGCCGAATCAATAGTAGGGACACGGCCAGAAAACCAGTTGGTTTATCTAGAGAGGGGTTCTTCTCAACGTAAACTCTACCATTGTTGTCAGGCACCGACGTCATTGCCAAGACAGCTCAGTAGCATGGCGTCACACTAGCTTGTCAGATCCGAATTGGACATTACTTTTACGTTTAATACTAACGGTCATGTAGCTTAGCAAAGCCACTGACCAAGGGGCGCGTAGCTTAGCACAGCTGTTTACTTAAGCGCCCAAATAGAGGCAATACTTTGATGAACGAGCAGATCATCAGAGATTATTGTGCCGTCCTCTTTTGTTGCGCTACGCTACGTTGTGAGTTTTTACAGATATATCTTTGCGCATAAACCGCAGTTGTTTAATAATAAGCAACAGGGAGGATCACAAAACCAATCGAAATGCAACAGTACTGCAAACTGATTTCGCAAGCTTAGAAGCGCCTAGACTACAGGGCGTAGAAACTAAGCGTTTTACAACTTTTCTCAAGTGCCAAGAACTATACAAGAAGCAAATCGAGAAAAGAAATAAGTAGCCGGGCTCTGTAATTCCCTTAAGACCGTACAGGGCCTCGATAGATGACTCGCTTTTCCGACTTTTTAGAACCTTCTAATGGGCTGATGCCGCTGATGCCGCCGACATTGCCGAGATCACTGAAGATCAATTGAAGAACTGCGTTCGTAACCGTGCACAATTGTGGGCAGACTCTCAAGATCTTTTACGCATACAGCGCATCACTAAGAAATTGCATGTGCACATGTCCATCAAAGAGGCCGAGAAAAGGGTAGTTGCACTGAGGCATCGCTACATGAAAGTTCTCGGAGCAAGTGGGATGCAGGACTTGCCAATCAATAAGCCCCACATTGCCATATTTCATGTCTTGAAGTGTATTATGCCTTAGGCACTACAGAAACTCATAACTTATCTCGTAGAGCTGCGAAAAAATGAAGAATCTAGCAAGTTCTTCAAAGCTTTCATGGGGGAGCTGATAACACAGGTATGCACGTATGATGCCAATCTTGGAACAGATTTCTGTGAGTCAAACTCTGTGAGAGAGGAGAGAGGATAGCAATTGAAGTTCGCGCTTATACAATTTGCAATGATGAAGTTTCGCGCTTCTATCGTTGTCACACAAACTATCGTAGCTTAAATAGATGTGTTTGTTGTTGCTCTATGTTTGAATCGGATTCAAACATATGAATTCGTAACAAACGGTCGCTACGTAATAACAATGAATGTTTGTCGCGTAATATATTACAGACTCTGATTCCGTCACCGGGTCTGACAGCAGAGCATATTCGCGCTCAAGGTCTTCTCGTAAAAACAATTTGGGAAGAAACGGAAAGTTCAGAGCCATCGCAAGCAAGGAAGAGAGCACGACCACAAATTCAAAACAGAGGGCAGCACTGAGAGATCAGCAAAGGACCTACACCTCTCTCTGCTACCTGAATACGATGGACGGCATTTTAATTCAGATTGCTCTCTTGCCATGGAGGAGCAGAAGAAATAGCTTCGTATGAAGTACCGTGAGAGAAAGAAAGCGCTGCAACAGGCCAAAAAAGGCAAAAGCGAGCGAACTTGTGCAATTAACGGAATTGGTGCTGATACGATTGAATCTCAATTATTGCATTTTAGCCCTTATTTTGGGAAAGGTGCTGTTGAATTCGTGGTCTTAAACGAGCAGGGTACGGACATCAATATCATTCCTTCCACCATATACAAACTCATCAAGCAGAGTGAACTGCCCTACCAGCCTATTATATTGGATCTGCCACAGACATATAGCACAATCTCCCCACATACAAATGCGATGTTACTCTCACCCTGCGAGCTTGTATGCAAGAAAAAGGTAGCCCTAGATGTTCGTGAAGTGCAATGTCTTCAGGGAGGGATTCTTGGTACTTGGTTGATTTCCCGAATGTTTCAGTAGTGTCGTCATTGCATGAACTACGACCACTAATAGTGGATTGGACACGTGGGACACGGAAGAGTGAATTGGCGGTTGGGCACAATAGTGGACATGAACCACCAAAGTGGAGTAATTTAGTTAGTTTTATATATTATTTTTACACCCATTTCTGGGATGGTTAGTACTTAGTGCACCGAAAAGTTGCCCTCGCACCAGAAAACTTTCCCGAATAAGGGACTACAACCTGGGGAATTGGCTCTAGACCTCACCGCCTTCGCGTGTTCTCTACTCCTCTTTGGAGGGGAGCACCGTCGCATAAGGGAAGTCTATCCCCCTTGCCTATATAAAGGACCCAAATATTCGGATTGTTATTCCAACTGTCTTGGTCTTCGCCTTTTATAAGGTTTATTTACTGAAGTGCAACGCCCTCAGGGAGGGATTCTTGGTACTTGAATGCTTTCCCGATATTATCGGTTGTGTAGTGTGTATATGAACTACGCCCCACAATGGTGGATATGGACACGTGGGACACGGTTTTGGGTCAATTGGCGGTTGGCCACAGTAGTGGATGTTGCCACGGAATGTGGAGTATTTTAGTTAGTTTTATTTATTATTTTCACACCCATTTCTGGGAAGCTAGTACTTAGTGCGACGGCGCACTGCCGTCGCACCAGTAAACCTTCCCCAACAAGGGACCCCAACCTGGGGAATTGGCTCTAGTTGTTACCGCTTGCGCGCGTGTTCTACTCCTACTTGGAGGGAAACGCCGTGAACCACGGGACATCTAACCCCCTTGCACATCTAAAAGGAGCCATCAGTGGGAGTCATATTATTCCAATTGCATTGGTGTTTCGCCCTGTATAGGGATATTGTTACCAGCATCGCCGTTCGCCCCCGTCGCTCTCGCGACTCACTTCGTCCTCTCTTCCTCCTCTCCGCCCTTCCTTTTTCCCCTTTTTAGGGTAGCACCTCCCGCTATCTGCGGCTCTCATGTGCGCATCCGTCCACACACCCCCACCTACGTGGAAACATACCTCTGCTGAGGATCACACTCCGCTCACGCGGATACCGATTCTTCGCTTTCACCTCCCTGCGCAAGTCGCGACAGGTGTCCCTGGTGTTACAAACCGGCTCCGCCGTGCCACCCCTAGAGGGGCTCTACCCAACTGGGTTCACCTCCACGGAGGAAAGATCCCGAACTTCTTTCGGTTATTCTTCCCTTTGGGGCGTTGCACCACATTTACCGGTACTGCCGTTAGTCTTCGTCACGACACTCGTGACTCAGCTCCCCCTTATTTTTCCCTTTACAGGGTGGCTTTCCCACTACCCACGGGTCATGTTCGCGCGTGCCACTAACGTGGAAACCTCACGTCTGTAGAGGACGACCACCCTCATACACCGCTCCTGCGAATATCCAAATCTTGCCTCAACCTCCCTGCGCAAATCGCGACGGGTGGCCTCAACCTTACAACCCGAAATAGTCGTGTCACTCCTGGGAGGGCTCTACCCAACTGGGCCCACCTCTAAAGAGGAAAGGTCCCGAACGCCATTCGGTGCACTCCCCCTTCCGGGCCTTGCACTACAGTTATTCTGCGTATTCAACATGGAACGACAATAATTTTACGTGGAGTGTCTTGGGCAAGTGCCTATGCTAATCTCGAATATGTGAGAATAATCTATCAAGTCCTTGCTGCTGTGGGTTGTGACAATAAGGCCATCTTAGCGGAAGATTTTCACAAAATTAACGGCGTTATTAACGTACCTGAGGCTTTGGCGCGGAACAATACCGTCAAAAGTCAAAAATCTGACCAACTTTCATCACTTCTAAAACGTGCCATGTTTCATAGCGATGAATTGGAAGGTGATGATGGGTCAACTAAAGCCAACATCTACATCGATTTAGGCGATGAAGAGCCTGCAGATGTCGATAAAGCCCTAAGAGATCGAGTCTCCGACGTCCAGCGAAATGGTATCTCTGAAGAAGGAGCAGGTACATTGTATCGGATGTTGGAAGAGCTCAAGTCGGTTTTCGATTGAGGCTGGAGAAAACTGACCGAGCCAGAGTGCAGCCTATGGAGATCAAGCTTGACCCCACAAGGCAGTGTGTGAAAGTTAAGTCGCGAAGTTACCTAGCGCCGCAACGAGCCTTTCTGAAAGCGTACGTCGCCAGGCTAGTAGAATTGGAATTTTAGATACCCAATGCTCACGTGGAATGGCAAGCAGAACCATTGGTAGTGCCGAGAAATCGGGTAAAAAGTTAAGCATCGTAGTGCGATTGATTTAAGTCCATTTAATGCCGTCACTATCAAGTAATCATGGCCAATGCCAAACCTGGAATCAGATACACAAAACTTTTCTTGGAGCACATGCTTTGCACTGATCTACGTTCTTCACGTCTACTGGAAGTTGACACTACACTCTAATTCGTACTTTGCTTGTGGAATAGTCTGCGCAGAAGTTACATACTCCTCTATCCGCGTTATTACTGGTCTTGTGGTGCAATGCCCCAAAGGGGAAAAACACCGAAAGACGTTCGGGATCTTCCTCTCACGAGGTGAACCCAGTTGGGTAGAGCCCTCCAAGAGGTGTCACGGCGAAGCCAGTTTGTAAGACCAGGGACACCTGTCGCGACTCGCGCAGGGAGGTGAAGGCGAAGAATCGGTATCCGCGTGAGCGGGGTGTGATCCTCAGTAGAGGTATGTTTCCACGTAAGTGGGGGTGTGTGAGCGGATGCGCACACGAGGGCCGCGGATAGCGGGAGGTGCTACCCTAAAAAGGGGAGAAAGGAAGGGCGGAGAGGAGGAAGAGAGGACGAAGTGAGTCGCGAGAGCGACGGGGGCGAACGGCGATGCCGGTAACAATATCCCTATACAGGGCGAAACACCAATGCAATTGGAACAATTATACTCCCAGTGATGGGTCCCTTTAGATGTGCAAGGGGGTTAGATGTCCCGTGGTTTACGGCGTTTCCCTCCAAGGAGGAGTAGAGTACGCGCGCAAGCGGTAACAACTAGAGCCAATTACCCAGGTTGGGGTCCCTTGTTGGGGAAGGTTTACTGGTGCGACGGCAGTGCGCCGTCGCACTAAGTACTAGCTTCCCAGAAATGGGTGTGAAAATAATAAATAAAACTAACTAAAATACTCCACATTCCGTGGCAACATCCACTACTGTGGCCAACCGCCAATTGACCCAAAACCGTGTCCCACGTGTCCATATCCACCATTGTGGGGCGTAGTTCATATACACACTACACAACCGATAATATCGGGAAAGCGTTCAAGTACCAAGAATCCCTCCCTGAGGGCGTTGCACTTCATATCCCCCCCCCTAAGACGGGAAAAGGACCGCGGACGCGGAGGATTCCCAGACGAAAATGGGTGATAAAAGCGCGTGCTCTGTCTCCGGTTCTCCGGTAAATCCCTCTGCACCAGAGTCATCGAGCGCACAAACAACAACAACAGCCACCCTCCAAAAGGGAAAATTGAACAACGACAACGATATCAACAACCACAGCCAACCTCCGAGACTTCTCGGGCGATACACCACTGGTTTCCGGTCAGTTCCCCTGCCTCAGGGCGATCGACATCCGGTACAACCGGGGAATATGGCTGCTGCAGCCGACCATCCCTTCGCACTACCACCTTCGGTGGTGTCCTCCTGAACCACTCCGGTGTCCAACTGGCCAACCTACAACACCCTGGTGGGGCTCAACCCGATGAATGGGAATCACGCGTCGCGCCTGCGCCTTGCCCCGTGGTTCCACCCGGTCGCTGTCCTCAATGAGGGATTGGTCACCGCTTATGCGGATGGCTCAGACACCCTTCCCGGGGATCTGCCCAGAGCAGTCACCACGTCGTGGGATTGGCGTCACCGGATTGCGATTCCGCGTCACCACCTCCGAAGAAATTTGGGCGAGACCGTCACTGTGGCACAGACCGCGTTGACGCGCATGGCGTACCAACGGCAGAGCCGGGCTCCATTCGATGTACCGGTCCCACCGGAGTTTGGCTTTGACGTTAGCTACTTTCCCACTCGCGGGGAGATTGGGTACGGCGAGAACCTGTTCCGCCTCGAGACCCTCGCTTGGAGGAATTTCCCCGCAGCGCAGCAAGAAGCCCTTTGCTGGGAGCGACCGATTATTCGGGCGGAGTTCAGGTACCTTCCCCGGCAATACCGGTCCAACTTTCTCCAAAACTTCATCCGCTACGAGCGGCGTTGGCGATCCCGATTCGGGTATTTTATCCCGTATCAGAACGTGGAGATAGAGCGGATTGCGCCGCCTCACCGACTAGGTCGGTATGTAGCACTCCCCGAGTGGTGGCGCTTCCATGAAGCCTGCCGGGGGTGCTATATAGAACTCCTGCCGGTTCTTACGTACCTCGTTTCGCTGCTCATGCAGGATCCCCGGTCGGGTTTGTGGTCCGTAGTGGTTACGGAGTGGGCGGCCCGCAGTGCGGCTTATATCCTCAACGAGACGTACGACCAGTATCGTCTCTGGTTCCTTCAACCGCGTGTGCGGGCAGCGATCCGAAACCTGGATCTTCGCATCCCCCTTGGGGGCCAGGCCAACAATGAAGAGGTCCTCCAATTACTTGGGTACATCGACAGCGTTAGCTGGAGTGAGGTCCCGCTGGAGCAAAGAGGTCGTCTGGATGGCGGCAGCGGTAACACCGGTGGTCCGGGACTCGGTAGAAACACCGCCCTTGCGGGGGATTTTATCTACTTCGACCCCTGGGAGTTCCGGGAAATTTCCTCCGAGGAGGCGCGCGAGCTTCGCGATACGCCCCGGCATGTGCCGGAAGACCACCCGGTGGGGTACATCGATTCTGACGACTACTACCGCGCATACGGCGGGGATGGCCCAATGGTCGATAACGAACCGGAAGAACCCGGGGAGATGGACGTAGAGGAAACCGGCGCTAGCGCGGGAGCTTTCCCAGAGGGGGTATCTCCGGCCGAGCCGGCTGCTGACCCTTCGGCGGCAAGTGCCGGACCTTCTATCCCCAGCGGGGTGACGGCGAATGAAAACGAGATCATCGCACGTTTTCTCTGGGGTGCCGGTCTGAGCGCTGGCGAGGTATCGGGGGACGTCACCACCATGGCGGACGCGTTGGCCTACCGCCTCGCTGGTGGTTACGCCCCGGACGATGGGGGTGAGTGAAACCTCTAGTCCAGTTTCCTGGTTCTTCTTTCCCTGGCTATGCCAGTTAGTGTAGTGTAGTATTGTGGGGAGCTAGCTGCTCCCTTGAATAAACTTTCCCGTTTAGAACGGTGCTTCTCGGTTAAGTTCCCCGTCTTCGACGGACCCTGCCTTGTTATCCTTTCCTATCGCTCTCCGCTCGCGCGGCAACGTTACCCAACTTGGGCATTAACCAGCGTGGCTGGGGCTGCAGTTCCCGTTTGACGGTGGTATCGCAGGACCTGCGACCGTGGGAGGTGTTCGAGTGGCTTCCACGTATCCCCACTGGGGTCGTACCCGTACCAGCGGACGCGGTATTGTAGAATACCATCCTGGTCCCAGGTGTGTCCGACAAGTCGGTGTACTACGAACTCTCGTTCGTAGACCTGCCGGCCGTGCCGGGTGGTGGTTGTACTTCCTTGCGGGGGCTGCCCGCTGTGCGGTATAATGTCCCTTAGCAGGGTGTTGGGCGATAATTCCGGCGTTGCCGTGCGTTGTGATAGCGGCCGCTGCTCATGCGGGAAGATATCCCTCAAGAGGGTGTGTGGTGCCACGGTTTTCACCGGCAAGTCATTCCCCATTGAGGCAGGTTCATTTCCGCTTTCGCGGTATTGCGGGCGAACCGCCAGTCGGCGGGCGACTTGGATTCCGCCTTCGCAGTTGAGCTCACGAACCGCGAGTTTGCGGGAAGATGACCGCTCCTGCGGGATCGGCATTTCCACAATCCCCTGGGGGGTACCGTGCGACACGGTGATTGGGTGGCAAACCGCCTCCGTACGAGGCGCACGAGCGCTCTGCACCATACGTTCCAGCGATGCCGTGGTGTCCCCAGCTACTGACGGGTTGCCTGGGGCTAACTACGGTACACCGGTATTTTGGTCAAAATTCCCCTTTGGGGGGTGCCGGGCAGGTGCCGATGACACCCTTTTCAGGGGCTTCGCCGCTAAGTGCGGTGCACCGTCTCCACGCGGAGGAGCAGCGTCCGGTATGACCGGTTTCGAGCGTGCGATGGCGTGCGCTTTTTCTGAGTTCCTCAGTTCTTCCCCGCAGCGTTGCGGGAGGTGGCGCAAATTATTCCCCGGAACGGGGGCTTCAATTCCGTCGACGACGGGAGGCGTTTCCGGCGCTTGCGGGCCAGGGCCCGAAGCTTCGGCTGTGGCTTGGCTGCCTTTTTCCCCAGGTTGGGTGTGGGGATTTCCCAGCGGCGCTGGTGTATCTGGGCGCCTCTTCTCCGCAAGGCGCGGGTCTGATCGGCCTGATTGAACCGCTTCCGCGGGGACTTCCGCCAACGGCGGCTTCGAGGCATCGCCCTGCTCAGGGGATTGAGGGCGATCGTCGCCGTACTCCCGTAACGGGGATCCCTCCCTGACAGGGGTGTGCGGTAGCTGCGTTGCAACTTCCCGTTGCGAAGGCGATATCGTTCCTCGAAGACGAGTGTTCTCCTCCCCCTTCTTAGACGGAGCGGCGGGATAAAGGATAACATTCCCCGCCTGGCGGGTATAAATGCGCGCCAGTGGAGCAGACGTGGTAGGGGCGGGCGCTGAGAGGCCCGAATTACCCGGCTGAGCCGGTGAGTCCGACAGAGTCGGTAGGTCTGAGAGTCCCCGGCTGGGGTGTGGTAGTACCGTAGGCCTAGTACTCCCGGATGATTCCGTTGTTGCAGAGTCCGTAGAAACGGGGTTGCCTGGATCCAGGACTACCTCTGACGAGGGAGGAGGGGCAAGGACAACACGATCACGGGAAATCCGTTCGTGCGTGTCGCCCATCACTACCACGACAGTGTCGGTGTTAACAGAGATGACCTTGAAGGGTCCATCCGCCACAGGCGAGAGTTTGTCACGCTTCTCCCGTTCCGGGTTCTAATACTCCTTCCTGATGAAGACGTAGTTATTTGCCCGAATTGGGGGGGTCTTTCCTTGCAAGCGAGCGTCACAATCCCGCTTGTAAGCGGCTTGGGCCCGTGCCATAGACTTCCGCGCAGCGGGGACCACCTTGGAAAGCCATTGCTTCCATTGCTGCCGGTAGATACCCACAGATGGGAAATGGTCCAAGGTAGCTTGGGGTTCCAGCGCCACAGGCGGGGGTGTTCTAGATAGAACCAACTCGAATGGCGAAACTCCGGTAGTCCGGTGTACCTGCGTATTGTACACGTAGGTTACCGCATCAGCGTAGAGATCCCAATTCGTTGGGTGGTCAGCGACGTAGGTACGTAACGCCGCGAGTAACGTCCGGTTAAACCGTTCAACTTGCCCATTACACTGGGGGTGGTAGGTAGTCGTGAACAAGTTCTTGACATCCAGGATGCGACAAACATCCTGGAAGAACTTTCTCACGAACTGTTTCCCGTTATCGGAGAGCACCTCCACAGGGGGACCGTAGACAAAAATCCAGTGCGTCACCAGAGCCTGGGCCACCGTGAGAGCGGTTATCCTCCGAAGGGGGACAGTCCGTACCAGCTTAGAAAAGCGGTCGGTGATGACAAGTAGAAACTTGTTTCCACGTTTAGTGGTGAGTAGTGGTCCGAGAAGATCAATTGCGATAAACTCGAGTGGCGCCCTTGCGGGGAATAGTTTCATCTTCTTCGCATTTTTGGGGAGCTTGACGCGATTCTTCGCGCATTCGCTACAGAACCGCACAGTTGCGTAGCAATCCACCGCCATTGCGGGCGAATAGAAATCCCTTCGCAGGGTTAGGTAGAGTTTCCTCCCACCTGGGTGACCTCCAATGGGGGCGTAGTGTGATAGATGTAACACCCGCGACTGCAGAGAATGAGGTACCACAATCTGTGGGCGGGCTTCGACCTTCCTTACGAGGTAGCCTTTGTCGTTTACCCCGAAAGGGAGATCTTCACCACCGTTAAGACGGGCACGAATCCTCGTACAGAATGGGTCGCCGAATTGTTCTCGGATCATTTCTTCCGGTGATACCGGTACAAAGTTTCCCGGTAACGGGTTCTCAGATTCATCTCGCGATGCGAGTAGTTCGTCAAAATCAGCATCCTCGTCCCAGTTTTCTGGCCCAGCCTCGACGGCACATTCCGGATCATCCGGGTCTATGGCCATGAAACATGGGACTTCATCATCCTCCGTTGGGAGTGCTTCCCCACTTGTGGGTAACCGCGACAAAGCGTCGGCCTGGGTGTTCTGCGCACCCTTTTTATAAATGACTTAAAAGTCATATTCAGCGAGGCGGAGTCTCCAGCGCATGAGGCGTCCCGACGGGTCGGAGATATTCATTAACCACCTCAATGAGGAATGATCCGTGTACACGGTGAAGTGAACTCCCATAAGGTAGGGGCGCAGAGTGGTCATCGCCCATACGACGGCGAGGCACTTTTTCTCCGATACGGAGTAGTTCCGCTCATGAACATTGAGCGAGCGCGACCAATAACCAATTGGATGTCGTTCCCCCTCGGGGGTGGTTTGAAAAAGAGCACACCCGACTTGGTAGTCGCTCGAGTCCGTATCTACGGAGTATGGCAACCCAAGTTTTGGGAGATGTAGGATTGGTGCTGGTGTGACAGCCTCCTTCAAGGAGTTAAAAGCTTCCGATTGCTCGGGCGTAAATGTTCCCAGTTTTGGGGGGTTCCCCTTTCGCAACAACGCGTTCAGGGGCGCCGCGGTATCCGAAAAGTTCGGGATAAACCGTCGATAGACGTTGACCAGCCCCAAAAAGGAGCGCAGTTCCATTTGAGTACGGGGTTCTTTCGCCTCAACGAGGGATTTGACTCGAGCTTTCTCGATCGCTAACCGTCCAGGACGGATAATGTGACCCAGATACTTCACAGTATCCGTGAAAAACTGGCATTTCCTCAACTTGAGGGTAATTCCCGCATCGCGGAGTACGGTCAGCACGTCTCGGACGTGAGTGAGATGGTCTTCCAACGAGTTGGAGAAGATGATAATATCATCAAGGTAGACCAGACAACTCTGCCACTTAAACCGGTTGAGTAGAATATGTACTGCACGCTGAAAGGTGGCGGGGGCGTTGGTTAACCGAAATGGCATCCGCTTGAAGCGGTACGTTCCTGCATAGCAGGTGAATGCGGATTTGTCGCGATCCTCCTGTCTGATAGGTACTTGCCAATATTCCCAATTGGCATCAAGGGCAGTGAACACGGTGGCGTCTCCAAGGGAGTCAATGCACTCGTCCATACGAGGGATGGGGTACGTGTCCCTAACAGTCACGGCATTGAGCCGGCGGTAGTCGACACAGAACCTCCAGGTTCCGTCGGCCTTCAAAGCCAGTACAACTGGGGATGCCCAGGGTGATTGAGCGGGCTCAATCACACCTGCGCGGAGCATCTTGTCCACTTGGGACTGCTCCTCTTCCCGAGCTTTCGGACCTGCCCTGTAAGGGGGTTGTGCAACCGGTCGCGCACCGGGGATTAAATCGATCCGGTGTTCCGTTGCGTTAATCTCGCCAAGCCAGCCATCCCCCATTGTGGTGAATTCCCGTAACATAGTACGGAGTTTGTCGCGGTGCGACTCTGCCACGTGGCTAAAGTCCAGCGCTTCAAGTGTTTTTTTCCGGATCAATCCGGTCGTTGCTCGATGGAGCATTGTCCTGTGGAACAGGTGTGGTTCGCAATTCCGAGTTACTCGGTATGTTCGACGCTGAAGTAGCGGTTTCCTCCCCCTCCTTAGACTTGACGTCTTCGGACAGCGGGGCGAACTCCTCAGAAGAGGTGGTAACTCCGAGTACATCGGCGGCTGTCATCTTCGTTGGCAGCATTCCCATAGGATGGGGGGTTACACTCCCAAATACTTGGTGTTTTACCAGATACTGGGGGTGTTTGCCAAGGTTGGCAACCAATATCCGGAAAGGAACATCCGGGGAAATGGAGACAATTCCATTAGCCAGCGCCAGCTGGGATTTCTCGTACAACGAGGCGAGGGGTTGTATAACCCGAAGACCGTGTTGACGGGAATTTACCTGCACCCAGACTTGGGACTCAGCCGGTATAGAAACCGAGGCAGCGACGCGGAGCTTGGTGGACTCGCGGGACGCGGGCGGTGGTTCCTGCGCAGCAGGGAGCGGAACTTGTTTCCGAGAGGACCGCTTTAGCGGGCGGCAAACAATCGGAACCGACGATCCGTCGTCAAGTTCTACAGGCCTGAGGCGGGGCCTGATTGCGTCGACAAATCTGTCGCAGTAATCACATCCCAGTATGACTTGTGCGGCCAATGAACGGCAAACGATGAAGTCTAACTTCACCACAGAGGTACCAAGTCTCACGACGAGGTCCACTGTGCCCACCGTTTGTAACGGATTGTTGTTCGCATCCGAAATGTCGGGGACCGCGTCAGAGTGGATACGAGACCGCACAAGCGGGGGTAACAATGATTCCACAACAAAGTTGGGGCCTGCACCTGTATCCAGGACGGTGAGAAACCTCACCATAAACTGGGGATCAAGGCCAAGGTCTGCATAGACCTTATAATTGCGTTTGGCCAAGACCAAGACTCTACCGGTAATCCGGGGATTTTTACTCCGTATCCACGGGCGACGCAACACACCGAGATGCGCAGAGTCCGCGTCAGCGCTGTCTTTCCTTGAGAGGACTTTCACCGGGGAGCGAGGCGAAGACGCCTCGGGCGCCAACAGCCTCGTTCTTGAGGACGCCTCTCCCAAAGGGGAGAATCCCTCAGTTAGTTTTCCGCCTTCGGCGGTGGGGTGGTTTCCTCGACAACGAGTGCTTCATCCCGTTGACGGGGGTTTCTATCCGCATAAGCGGGGGTTGCAACGGATGGTTGCCTGATCTCCCGAATCGGGGTGTATGAAGCTTGCCGCGCACGCGGGGTCTGTGGTAGGGCATGGGAAAAGTCCGTTTTAGCACGGAGGTAGGAAGCCGTCGGGACGGAACGTTTCTCCTCTGGAGTGAGGGCCTCATATTTTGCCACCATCTTGGCCATATCCTTCAGTGAACCAATACACTGAGGTGAGGTATGGCCATGGGCATAGCACAGGTGGCAAATGAGAGCCAATACCGCGACACGCGGATTATTATTCCGAGTATCGGAGAAGCGAACCGCAGGGCGGGTGTCAGTCCATCCAGGCCGTTGATAACGGGATTTGCCGTTTGAAAACGGGAGTCGTTGGGGTTCAACCCGACTGTTACCACCGTATAGAACGGGATCTTCTGTTCCCGTACCATGGGTCATCTCCGTCGTTGACGGTAACTCACTGGTGGGTATCGACACACCATCCCCCTGCGCTAAATGCACGGTATCAAATCCCTGTCCAGGGTTCCCATCCGCAGTGAGCGGGAGTGAGGAAGCTTCGCTTTCTAGCAACAACGCCTTGGCGGATTTAGACCGATTGTTCGGAGTTCTTGCACGCAGTGCATCCCCTTCCGCTCGAGCGTGTTGAACCAGCTCGAGGTAGGTGATCCTCCGCTTGTCCTTCCGATAACGGGTAACTAAACTCCGGATTGCCGGGTCAAGACCATCGATGAACATGGTACTGCGCTCCCCAGCGGGGTATACGTTACCACATCTGTGGAAAGCCTTGTTAAGGCGCACCGAGTAATCGGTCTCGGTCTCTCCAGCACGCTGGCGTGTATCTCGCAAAGCGAGGATAGCCTGCTGAATAGCGGTGTTTGTGGCGTAGGAGCGCAGAAGATACTGCACAGCCTCCGGACAGCAAGTAACTCCTCCATCGGAGGCACGAGAAGATCCTCTGACAGAGTTGTATTGGTCCTCCGCCACTCCACGTAAGAAATACGGTAAAGCCAAATAGGCTTGTCCCTCATTCATACCGAGGATATCGGCCTCCGCTACAAAGCGGGATAGGAAATCCAGTACTAGGACTGGGTCCTCTCCAGTAAAATACTGGTTGCGGAGCGAGAGCTGCATTCGCTTAATGCATTCTCGCACCTTTCCCGTACCACGGGGCGTACGTCCAAGTGACGAGTCTTCGAGCCGGTAGTACCGGTATGATAAAAGCTTCCGGTAATCCGGGTTTGTCGTTTTCAATTCCCGAAGACCGGGGTGTCTTCTCCCCTTCTGGCGGGTTCGGACCACATCTTCAGTGGCCGATGACCGCTTCGAGCGGGAGGAGTAGCCTCGCTTCTCGTCCTCCGAGTCGGAGTCCGAGGAGCTCGAGCTAACCGAATGGTTTCGGGATGAGTCCGACGATGTCGAAGAATCGGAGTCCGAATATTTTCAGTGGTGTTTCCGTCGATGACGGCGTTTCTTCTTCCCAGCAAGCTGGTCGTTGTGCGATGCCTCGTTTACCGGATCATCCGGGGATGGTTTGTCCATGAGGACGAACTGCTCCAGCGTCTCCAGGCGGGCACCAATCCGATCAAATCGGGCTTCAACTCCTTCGATGAAGGTGGCGGGTTGTCCTAAACTCTCCAAAACAGAGTTGACGTCAGACCGTAAAATACGGAGTTCCTCGGTGACCTCCTTTACGGGGGTTGCCAAGACCACCTCTTGGAGGGATTTTAGTTCCCCTACAAAGGTGTCATGGGCGGTCCACAGAGCGCGGACCTGGGACTCCAGGGAAGTCCCCTGGGGGTTGTTATCGCCCGTTCCACGGGGGCTTGAAGCCGCGACAGCGGGAGCAGGCCGGGGTGCCTGGGGCACTGCGGCAACAGCCGGAGTCGATGCTGCATTCCCCTGCGGGGGTGATAACGAGGGCAAAAGGAGGTTCCGGGGTTCCCGGTCGGGGGTATCATTCCGCGATGAAGCGGCGCCAGTACGGCTGGAACTTGTCCGTATAGGGATACGGGGTACGAACCAAACTTCGGAGGTGTCCGCGTTGTCGCGGGAGCGACTACGCGTAACCACTGGCTCCGCATCGGAGGGATTTCTTGACATGAGAAAATACCGTTACGACGGGAAACGATCACGGAACTTCCGGTAAATAAAAACAAACCTCTTAAGAGGGAAAACAAAAACCGATTCTAGGCCAGGAGACCAGTTTGTGGTGCAATGCCCAAAAGGGGAAAAACACCGAAAGACGTTCGGGATGTTCCTCTCACGAGGTGAACCCAGTTGGGTAGAGCCCTCCCAGAGGTGTCATGGCGAAGCCGGTTTGTAAAACCAGGGACACCTGTCGTGATTCGCGCAGGGAGGTGAAGGCGAAGAATCGGTATCCGCTTGAGCGGGGTGTGATCATCAGTAGAGGTATGTTTCCACGTAAGTGGGGGTGTGTGAGCGGATGCGCACACGAGGGCCGCGGATAGCGGGAGTTGCTACCCTAAAAAGGGGAAGAAGGAAGGGCGAAGAGGAGGAAGGAAGGACGAAGTGGGTCGCGAGAGCGACGAACAGATACGGCAATGCCAGTGGACAGGACTCCCTATACAAGGCGAAACACCAATATGATTGGAACAATTATACTCCCAAGGATGGGCTTCTTTAGATGTGCAAGGGGGTTAGATGTCCCGTGGTTTACAGCGTTTCCCTCCAAGGAGGAGTAGAGTACGCGCGCAAGCGGCAACAACTAGAGCCAATTCCCCAGGTTGGGGTCCCTTTTTGGGGAAGGTTTACTGGTGCGACGGCAGTGCGCCGTCGCACTAAGTACTAGCTTCCCAGAAATGGGTGTGAAAATAATAAATAATATTAACTAAAATACTCCACATTTCGTGGCAACATCCACTACTGTGGCCAACCGCCAATTGACCCAAAACCGTGTCCCACGTGTCCATACCCACCATTGTGGGCCGTAGTTCATATACACACTACACAACCCATAATATCGGGAAAACGATCAAGTACCAAGAATCCCTCCCTGAGGGCGTTGCACTTCACTTCCGTCGTTGAAAGCCCCGACTCACTGCTATGTACAGAAAACACGGCAGCTTCCTCTTCCAAACCACCTGGACAGCCATCATCTCAGTTGCCAACAGAAAAGAGTGGCGCGGGGGAGTCCTACCAGACCAAACCGATCGGAAGCATAGGATTTGACGATTTCTCCGACCGAGTCCGGACCCACATGCCTGTACTCGTCCACACGGAACTCGAGATCTGGGTCCCAATAGTGGTCAAAAAATACTTGTCTGAACGGATACCCCAGATTCTGGTACATAAGGCAACTGAGACCGTCCGCACGGTTGCTGAGGAATTGATGTCACGCCTCCAGCCAAGCGTTGACCCGACAGAAACTCAAGCGAGTTGGACACATCAGCCGTCGTCTGGGAGACATAATGTCATCCACACGCTTTCAAAGTTTGCCATCAGTACGGGCACATCAACGGCTTTCGTCGTACAGGTATTTCGGACGGGAATGAAAGAGGAAATTTACGAACGCTGTATCTACCGACAATCCTTATTCAGCCAGATCCGAACGGAGATCCTGGCCATAGTAGCCTCGATGACGGGAGTTCGGAATGCGACAAGCGCCACCATCCGGGTAAACCGTCCAGTTTGGATCGCAAAATCCATGGCAGGAAGAAAGCTTCACGCCGCCAATGCAGAAATAATCATTCAGATTCAGCCACAGAACACACGGGAACATCAAAATACAAAGAGAACTCTTCCAATACGGAAGAAAGAGCGATCAATGATTTGCGAGTTGTGCATCACCGTTTGAGCAAATGGTCACTTAAGCGGCTGAAGCCACTCAACGACCTATTTAAGAAAGCAGTCTACTACAGTTCACATCGCCTTCTCAAGAAGTCCGTACGGTATGATGCCCAGGTAGCCCAGAAAATTGGCCACTATCACAAGAGGCTGGATGTCCAGCTCAGAAGGGGCCGGTTCTCCGGGTCCGACCCCATTGCCGTACTGGACTTTTTACAGCGGTTTAACACCGCATGTGACCACAACGGGATGACAGAGTGAGCTGCCTATGGTGCTTCTAGTTCTATCTAACTGGACCAGCACATGCACTAGTTCAGTCCCGTATAACGAGAGAGACCAACGCAGTTGATGTCCGCAATCAGGAAACGTTGCGTACGTACCCAGAAGTGGTCAGAGTTCTATTAACCACATATGCGAATGACAAAATATCGCAGACGCATCGGCCGAAGTGACGACCTATCGGCAATCGTCAGGTATGTCCGAAACGCAATTCGCCCAGAACCTCTGGGATAAAGCTCTCCGTTACCGAAAAGTGTTCCCAGATCGAGGTTTAAAGTCTATCCTTGTAGAGAACGTGCTGCACTACATAGGGGCGAAAGCCAGAAATCATCTGACACCTCATCCGCAAATTGGGCTTAATGCGTTGGCCTGATATGCGGAATTGTCTGGTGACACGCACCGTGCGGCCAGACGTCAGTCAACCCGCACGGACTCCCTGCCAATTCAACGCCGTGGCTCGCACTCACGAGGGATGAGCCTCGAAACCGACTCGGACGAAAATGATTCAGAAGTGGTAGATGGAAAAGAGTTCGCGGTTGGGAGCGGTAGCAGTCTACCGTCCCTTCTCACCAAACTAACCTTCCCTACGTCTCATTGGTCCCGGGCGGTTCAGGTGCCAGACCAGCAAGAGGTGGGGTACCCACATCCACAAGGTTGTTGAATAAACCGTGTTGGAATTGCCTCTCGCGAGAACTGGACCATTGTAGATGTTAGCACCAGGGGTACGGGCAGCCCTCTTCGCCGCACTGGAACGTAATCATACCCTACGATGAGAGGAAGGGTATTACACCTTCTCAAGAAGCCCGTCCGGTAATGTTAGCAGCGCGGGTTCGGCACGGGCTAGTGTGGCTATGCATCACGGAAAACCTCACACCCGAACACAATTTCAAGCCTGACATGGAATAAAAGGCCAGTCAGTCAAGCTGGTGAGCGCTTACAAACCACCTGCTCCGGAAAACTAAGTGGAGGAGGCGTACAGGCGACCCACCCCCCCGGGCCAGAAAGCCTCAATAAGGAGACCGAGCGGCCTCATAATAAATCTCATTTAGCACCACTGGCTCCAATGAAAGATGACTGCTTGGACGTAAGACAGCAGTCCGAGACTGAACTGGTAATGCTGTTGAGCAGAGCGCATTACAAAATCTGCTTTTCGGTCGGGCTCGACTCTCTGGTGCGACTTCCGATCACTGGCGTTCTTGACACTGCTGCGGGACCAAACCTTATCCATTCGAATGCTCTTGAGACCAGATGGCAGTCAAAGCTGCTAACGAGACTGCCTTTGAATATAGCGGATGGATCACGTAACCATATGCGAACTTTGGGAGCCATCTGCATTTTTATTTGAATCGGTAACTTTGGAGTTTGGGACCATTTCCGGGTCTCCAGAATCCTAGCCACATCGTGCTTGTTAGGAAGCATCTTCATGGACAAGCACATGGTGACCATATAACTACAGAGGAAACCAGTTGCTCTCCACCAGTCCCGACCAGTTGCTGTACCCTGGGCAACCGCATGGTTTCAAACCAATAACATTCACGAGTCTTCCCTGAAAACGGAAAACTCGATCTCCGATAAGATTCGAGTAGCCCGAGCACCTAGTGTACTGCCTATGACACAAGCGGAATTGCAGGTAACCGCCAACGTTAGAAGACCCTCATTATTCCAGCTCAGTCTGAAAATGGCCAAGAAACGCCTGATGCTCATGGCCAAACGCTTTATGCATCTTATACCGAAGCAGTTATTTCGAGTACTTTTCTCCATTTTCGGACATTCACCCATCCATCTGGCAAAGAATACCCTACTTTGACTGGCTATATCTGCATCGGTCGCCTTAGTTTCCCCGTCCCCATTCCTCAAGGACCAACAGAATAGGGAGGGGGAGACAAAACCTCCCATTCCGATCGGGCACAGAAGCCCGACACGGCAAAGCCCGACGATTGAAGGAATAAAGTCCGTATAGAAGAAGAGAACGAGACCGAACGGGAAAGAAGCACCAACTTTCTTCAACCGTTTCCGGACATGTGCGATGGACACCTTGGGTCCATCACAATTGCCAAGCACCGCATACACCTGTAAGGGGCTCTTAAACTCTTCCTCCAGATGCCTCAGCACGCGGGACAAGAACAGCGTGAAGTAGAAAGGGAAGAAGTTACAACGCAACATCACTTGGATATAATAGAGCCGTCGTTTGCAGAATGGGCAAGTTCTGTCGTAATCACGTGGAAGTAATACGGCACTATATGCTGCTACGTTGACTACGACCGTCCTAACGCTATGACCGTACGGGATACTTACCCTATACCAAGAATATTTGAGTGTATCGAATCCTCAGGAAATACAGTGGTATTCAGTAGTTTGGATGCCAGTAGCGGTTATTGGCAATGCACATTTGATGAGTCCCACCGGGGTAAAAACAACATTCACTTCCCAAATGGGACTTTTCCATTGTGTTAGAATACCGTTCAGTCTTAAGAACGCACCTGCTAACTTTCAGAGGGCGCTCAACATCATCCTTACACAGGTTGCATGGCAATTCACTCTAGTCTATCTAGACGACACCATGATTTATTCCCGACCGGCTCAAGAGCAGTTTGGACACCTACAGACAGTATTTAAACTGCTCCGTTGGGCTGGAAGTACACTACGGTTCGAGAAGTGGTACTTCTTCCATCAGGCGGTCAACGATCTTGGTCACATCATCTGCCCGGGCAAGGTAAAAGTATCCAGTAAAGCTCGCTATGTTTTGCGACAAGCAAAGCCCCCCACAAACCAGAAGGAGCTCCGGTCTTTCCTCGGCCTTTGTAACGTATTCCGTGGGTTTGTAGAGGTATTTGTGCGCATTGCTAGGAAGTTTAATCGGAAATAGGAAAAGAACCAGCCGTTTGGGATCGAAACTCCGACAGATACAGAATATGAGGCCTTTGACGAGTTATATCAACAACTCATACGCCCACCTATACTCTCACTGCCCCGAAACAGTCACAAATACGTCCTGTACACGAACGCTTGTAATACCCAAGTCGGATGCTGTTTCCTCCAGGAGCAGCCGGAGGGAGAGCTTCGCCTGATCGGTTATTGGAGCCGCTCACTATCAAAGACTGAGGGGGCCTGCTGTACCACAGAACTAGAATGCTTGGTTAAAGTGTGGGCCATTCTCTACCTCCGACCGTACTTGGAAGGCACACAGATCACACTACGTACGGGCTATCAGGCATTACGATGGATTCTGAACTTGGCCGATGCGTCCGGACGATTAGTGAGATGGAGACTCCATCTCATGGAGTTCTAATTGGACGCAGTCCACCAACCGGTAGTGAAGCAACCAAGCGGCCGATGCCCTTTTTAGAGTCCGTAACGATGGAAAAAATAAAGACCCACTGAAATGTGAAGTACAGTACATGATGATGTACACTATGACTGTGACGGACAATGAATATACCATGGCTGCAGTTTATTGGCACCGCAAAGAGGAGCCCGTAATACTGGACTGGCCACGAAAAAAAACCGAACGGGACAGGCCCCCCACCAGTACTTGAGGTCAATGAGGAGATGCAGGAAGTCGTCATGATAATGGTAGAAGAGTTCCTCCAAGAACAGGAGAACGAACCCCTTTGCAGGTTTGCACGGGCAAAAATCGGAGATGGGAGGTTCCTGTTTGATATAAACCGAAACGGAATATTAATGATTAAAGCTCCACTACACTGAGCTCTCCAATGTTATGTACCGGAAACTGTGCATTCCAGTTTATTATACCTATCTCATTATCTCACCGTGGCGCAACAAAGGAGTATTCCACATTGCGACCGGATGACTACTGGCCGGGAATGGCGAATGACTTGTTTCAGACCGTACGGCATTATCGCACTTGTGTCTCCACAAGAGGAAGTTGCGAACGCCATCATAAGCTACTCAAGCTCTTCCTCGCACCGGGGCCGCTGGAATTCGTTGCAGTGGAGATTCTCACTCCATTCAAAAAAATGTGCCAAAAAGCGCCAGTATACTCTGGTCATTACCGATTGGTTTACAGAGATCTGCAGAGCGGTTCCCATGAAGTTACTACGACTGCAGCCGTAGCCCAGGATTTTCTAGAAAAATGGGATTACGCGTACGAAATACCGTTGTAATTGTTGGCCGATAACGGGAACCTATTCGTCTCGAAGTATTTCGAGGTGGTATGAGGCATACTAGGCATAAAGCACTTGAAGAATACAGTCTATCACCTGCAAACAAACTGGCAATCCGAACGGTTCAATAAGACGCTTGTTGAACGTCTCCGCCACTCTGTGGCGGAGCACCAGACCGAGTCGCACGAGGATGTAAAACCGTGAATCTACCCATATAATAAAATCAATTGGATGAGACAACGGGCACGAGACCCTTTGACCTGGTACTCTCATGGCATCGGTCTGGTATCAAAATAGAAACCTCTCCGACAGGCATCCCACATGGCAAACCGGAAAATGACTCCACCACGGAGGTAAAACGGTATATTCTATCACGAATTCGAGACGCCCTATCATTCAAGCGGATGAGAACCACCCAAGCCATGCCCCAGTATAAAGGGTAATTTGATAAAACCGTACAGACGGTCCCCAGATTGAACAACGGCGATGTTGACCGACCGGAATGGATGTCGTCGGCCCCTGAAAAGCCGGTCGACAACTTTCAAAACATCACGGGCCATTCTTGGTCGTAACCGCTTTAGAAGACAAGGTCCTCATAAACGAGGATAAAATCGAGAACCGCGTGATCGTTGACCGCGTAGTACGGGCACCATGCCAGGCGGTTCGCCCATCGCACACGTCTAAAAACGGCCACGCCATTGCTCCCTGCCCAAGGAATTCATCCAGATGGTCCATTTGCGGATGAACCTGCCATTCTACCTGTAAAGGGCTCAACGCCGCAACCCCACGCAGTCGACCAAATTATCGGTGATAGAGAGACACCAACCGGGACGCAGTACAAACTCCATTGGCTTTGGTACCAATATAACTACGATACTTACGAACCACCCTCCCACATCGCCACCACTTCGCTGCCCGTAACTGCCGCCGTAGGAAGCGTCGTCTGGAGGAAGTAGCGCCACCTAACTAACCGCGAGAGACGAGCTCACTCTCGAAAACGGGGAAGAAGAGGCAGGTGGGAGGAACGTAAAACGGGTGGGAGGCGGAAAGTGACCATCCCCCTTCTATGATTGGTTGATTTTATGTGCACTCAATGGCGCTGCACGACAACGTGTTCGGCACGCTCCGTCGCTGTACAGAGAGCACCCAAAATAACTAGCAACCCAACTCGCTGGGTTGGGTGTGCTGAGATTTTCCGCACAGAACAACAAGAATCACATGTTTAATGAAAGAACATTAATGGCTCCACATACTACGGGCCACAATCACCCTTCCCAAACCTGATGAGCACCAGGGCGACCACCACACATTCTGCCTCCAGCGGAGGTTTGACTACGGGTCAATCGAGGCGGAACAGAGTGAAGGATACCATCCCGGCTAGACCCCAAATTGACCATCTCGGGCTCTAAGACGACCACACTGGGTGTGCCGGGCATGGAATCTTGGGGCATCAGCTCATCCCAATCGGTTCCAGCATTCGCAATAGCAGACACTATAGAGAAACCAAACGGACCATCACCAGCCAAGATGCTACTGGCACCGCTTAGAACAGCTCCCGAAGGGGGTTTACCGGAACGTTTCCTAGCCGCGTGGGCTCCAGAAGCGTTGTAGAGATTCATGATGGTCTCCTGGCCAAGACGCTAGGCTTCAGCCCGCCCGATGAGCTTATAAATGTTGAGTGGCTCCCCAGTCGGTGGTCTTTGCGTCCCGGGCGGTTAATGACGCGCGATGGCAACAGCAAAGGTATCCCGGCGTCCATCGCGGTCTCTGGATCAAAAGCCTCTGCCTCCATGAGGCAATGGCTATTCATCTCCAAACTACAGATAGTATGGGTACGAATACTCTGCATGAGATTCATCTGGGATTCCGCGGTACGACGAAGGATCTGTCCGCTATGATGCACGCGACAAATCCAGGTACCGGCGGAAAAAAGGGCATCACTAAGCGAGTCGGGAGCAAGCTCCCCAAATGACTCACAGAACTTACGAAGGGCAGCAAAAGCCTCCCCAATCTCGGGTTCCATACCGAGCGGGTCAATCTGAGACCCTGCCTCAACACGCCGGCGAGCTGACGCTGGCGTGGAAGTAGGCGCAGGAACATGAAGCAAGCACAGCCCAGTTGGAGCCCATGACGCAGCTGGAAACGGCCCCAAACAGTCTGCAGTCGATTGAATGCTCGGGCAAAGACCACGAACCACGTTGGAAGTGGCATCAGTGATGTTGGTGCTCAAGTACACGCCCGTGAATCAATCCAGACCCTTAATCTCTTTCCAGACCACACGGCGATTAGTAGGCAATAACTGACGGGTAAACGGACTGCTATTACTGTGAGTGGGCATCGTGGGGAACGAATCCGTGCAGAAGTCGTAATACAAGAAGCCAGGAGTACAAGACCAGTCGGTCTCCAAAGAGTAGCGGAAAAGCATTTCAGCGTCATCGGGCCGAAACGTCGACCCACGGAGGATGCTTTGAACCCCATCTGGCGGATGAGGTCAACCAATGCGCCTAGTGACGGACACAAACGACCGTAGTCCGGACAATCATCAGATGTATACAACCGAGCGTCCGGTGCACGTGTGAAAATAGTCACCCCATCCATATTGACGTCATCGACGAACTGATTCATGCATAAGTTCCCCTTTCCAGGGAAGAGACGTGTTGTGTGTCCTTCTTCGGTCTATTAACAGACACTGCCACTCATCCTGTTGCCGGAATTGCGCTGGGTGGTACAAGTTTGGATACGACCCCAAGATGATTGTCTCGGAGACATACATTGGAGAAGGCACAAAGCGCATAATCTACCGCAGAAATAGGGCAGAAAACCTCAATATTTTGCCCTACAACACAACTCTGACCAAGAAGTACCACTCCCATATCAAATTAGATCGCACGCAGGGTGGGGCGCAATGGCCTATCTGATGAAATAAGCGTTTAGGCAGCACAAAGTACAGGAGTTGATGGTCAATGTGAGTGGTGCTAATAAGACAGTCACGCAAAAAGAGCAGGAACAAGAGGCGCAGGTTCAGAATGGCACTCATGCATACATACAGGCACATATAATGGGCGCTGTGAACGCAGATTGGAGAATCTTTTAGTTTCGCCACGTGCGCATCATATGAAAAGTAGAGCTACTGACCATTCGCTTGGAAGGAGATCGCACGTTTCTGCTCAGAGGTACAAACCAGCTCGTTTCTGCATCAAAGACGTCTACGCTGGAGAGCTACTTGAACGGCCCGAAGCATATGCAAACCTCGACTACCTTTCTTATTCTGAAAAGATTTGTTTGTATCGCACGCATCATGCACTTACGCTTACTCAAAACAACGGAGACAGCACTCAGGTGCCCACAGACGACTGCGATCCGCCCATGTACGCCGTAGCGCACACGGAAGACGAGCAGAGCTTCGCAAGGCTCAAAAGTGTGTCAGCGTCCGGCATTGAGATGTTTGCTGTTCGCTTTCTGCTCATGAATCACGGCTCGAGATATTATGAAGACGCAAGAATTTTCAACGGACAGCAGTATTGAGCGTATGGTGAAACAGCGATTGCAAGCGGACTCCTCGTGGATGGAACCGAATTTGATATTGCGTTCCAACAAGCAGTGCAGATCTACAGCACGCCTTCCACTCTATGGCATCTGGTTGGTACATTATACCAGCAAATCGCAGACCCAGAGAAAATGGCTGTCGACAACTGGGAGGCGTTATGTAGCGACATACATACAGGCGATGAGCAGCAACGGAAGCAAGAAATGTATTGAAGTGTGGTGAGGATCTCATACTGGCACGGTGAAAGAGGTCTTTCATGATCACAGATTCTTCTCCCAACACCTACAGTACGATGATGCAGCATTGACTGAGACGAATCTAGCTACAACAACTCGAGACGCGCTCGTGCTGCGAAATGCATTATCCTTGCGGTCAAGGTGTGCCACGTTTAAAACTCGCCAAAGACAAGTCATTGACACCGTCATTGTCGCAATGCAGCAACGACAAGCGCTGCGAGAGCAAAAGAGTACTCTGAGAAAGGTGGTCTTTGTGCAAGGACCCGCAGGAACCGGAAGGAGACACGCGTTTAACCTTCACGATATCACCGAGTCAGAAGGAATGCTCGCTGAAATCGCTGCTACAATGGGCATCGCAGCATCCTTGTAAGAAGGTGTTCGCAGTTTAAATAGCTTGCTCGGACTAGCTGGAGCAGATGAAAACAACGCAAGCACCAGCATAGCTACTTGGTCCAGATACGGCCCCCGATCTCAACCTGCGGAACTGCTTCGCAAATTACAATTGATCTTCATTGATGAGAAGTCCAAGCTTTCAGGAAAGCTTTTCGAACTCTTCGAGGCGTTGCTCAAAGATCTTCGCTGCAGTGTAATGGAAACCCGCCTTCGTTTGGGGACGTACCGACCGTTCTATCTGGCGACTACTCACAGCTCCTTCCTGTTGTGCCACAGGTGTAAATGAAGGCTGAGCCCAGTTGAAATGGGTGACGATTGTACAAAAACGTTTCCAACAACTTACCGTGGAAGAGTGATCTGTGGACATTGTGCTTGGTTCAAGTGCTGTATCTCACCGAACAAGTACCAAGACGATGACCTGGCATTGAGGTCCCTGTTATGTTCTATTGCACGCAAAACCATGTCCAACCACGCTTCACTACCCCTCAGAACCACCGGCGAGTTGCCAAATGTTCATCAATTCCTGTGGAAGTGGCTCATAACAAGACGAAAAGAGAATACGGATCTCAGGAAAATGCTCATCGCATCCACAAAGCAGTTGGTCGACGAGCCCAATGCGGCAGCGCTGGATCTGTTTCCTGGTGGAGGCTTCACTCTTCCGTCCGCTTCGAAGGTACAAACTCAAGGCGGAGAGAGCTCAGAGCGCGACGTCAACAATGCTTTTGTTCCCGAGTTTGCATACCAGTATGCACCTACTAGAGTACCACATCATGACGTGGACTTAAAGATTGGTGTGCCAGTTACGGTCATTTGAAACTTGTTGCATCCTGCTGTGGTCAATGGAAAGCGGTTCGTGGTCCTTCTTTTCGATCAGTTTACGATGAATGTGGCTCAATTTGACGGGAACGTACAGGTGCTGCAAGGACGGCACCTGAATCGTATCGACTTCGAGTTCTTTTTTGCAGACAATCGCATGGTTCCTAGGCATTTTCCCATTCTTCTCGCGTTTGCAGCTACCATTCAAAAAGGACAGGGAATGACCTTGGATGGCTTAGATCTGGATATGAGATCCAAAAGTTTCTGCGCCGGTCAGTCGAACGTGGCATTGCCACGTGTTCGAAGGAATGATCGTGTGCTTCTTCTGCATGACCCACAATTTACAGCTCAGAATGCACAAACCATTCATCTCATGTTCGTGCCCATTGGAAACCCAGTGCTGCATTAAGCCATTCAGTTCTGCATCCCCCCGCAAACACAATCATATCTATGCGCATTTCCTTGCTTGAACAAAACTACTTGCTTTTCTACTTTTCTTTTCCACCGCTTTTCTTCACTCTTCTACTGCGGCGCACAGTGCCACCCGTGGCCGAATGCCGCTTCCTCTTGTTCTTTTCTCTCTCCCCTTAAGCATTTGTTCATGTATGAGGGGGGTGTTATTGATTGATTGGAGGCGTTGTGCCAAAAAACCGCCTTGCGTACCTCTTTACGCTTGTCCAAACCGGTGATTTGGCGCAACGCCTCCCTACCACCTAAAAAAATTCAACAGCAGCAGCAAAGCTGACTGCTTAGTGGCTCGCACTCTCATAATGACTGCAGTGCCAGCCAGCTACAGAAGGCAACGTGTCACGCTTCACCCTCATTGGTCAGCACTGCAGTCAATTTAGGCACATATAGACCAAAACCTACTGCTCTAGCTACTGTATGCGCCGCGGCGCCAGGGGGCTGTAAGAGCGCTATTGCAAGCGTAAGCGAGCAAAGTGCTCAGAATGCTTCCGAACCCTACTTAATCAACAAAGCCACAAAAACGAGGCGATGCGCAGCTTTGCCCGCGACCGAAGGCTGTCTCTACTCTTCTCTCCACTCTTAAGCATTTCTTCATGTATCAAGAGGATGTTCTTGATTGATTGGAGGCGTTGCTCTAATAAACCACCTTGCATGCCCCTTTACACGCATGCAAAACTCTCATTTGGCTCAGCGCCTCCCAAACATTTAAAAAAATCAGCAGCAGCAACAGCAGCAGCAGCAGAAAAACATGCAATGCGTTAATTGCTTCTGCAGGTAGACTGCCTGCTTGCTGTTGAGTGGCTGGCACTTCAAAATTTTCTACCATGCCAGCCGCTCATAAGCAGGCAAATTTTGCTACATGGCTTAAGCGATAATCCGCTCTTTAGTGCAGCTGCACAATGCACCGGATATGTGAGTTAAGTGCCACTGAAATACACTCTCGGCGACGCGGCCCTCATTGGTCTGCAGGCCGTTTGCGAACGTTAGCGAGCAAATGCGCCGTGCAGATCACCCAAAGTCACCCTTATTCTGCAGCGCGCAGCGCCGGCCGTGGCCGAATACCACTTCTACTTTTTGCTGCTACCAACCGTCTCTGTTGCGGTTCCTTGTGTCCCCTGCATCGCAGCACCAAAGCCGAGCACAGAAAACCACGTCATTCTTCACGTCACAACTCTATTATTGCACGAACATTACATTCGAATCTCCACAAACTCTTGTAAGATACTGCCCAACTTTTTTCATTCCCTCCGGACACCTTTCCTATGATAAACAAATCCTTTGACCTGAAATCTGCTATTCACACTAAAATGTCAAACCCATAACGAGCTTTTAATCGATGAGTCTCCAAAGGAATAACAGCCTCAAACTTTTCCCTCCCTCCTCTGCAATATGGAGGATATCTTGACCACGACCTTCTCTGGATACGCTTCCTCTTCTCATTTCTTTAAGACATATGTTACATATCATCTCCCAGCTAACTGCGCCATGAACTTATTCAGACGCTTGGTAATCCCAGCGACTACGCTCCCTTTCCTTACAAGCTACATGCTTCCAGGGCCGAATACGTTAAACGCCTGTCACCTACGCAGAACGGTAGGATGTTTCACTGCTCCATCATTGAAGCAAAACAATCTGCTTCTCATCAAGCTGATCCAAAATTGACGATAACGCTATTAGCAGAATTGAAATATCTCAACGAACACAGGATCTTCTCTTGAACACGCGTTCAAAACGACCTGCTACCAGATATTCCCTACACATCACTCCCCGATCCTAGTCTGTTTGACAAAATAGCGTTACTGGACGGACATGGCTCAAGCATCTACTTAGATGTAGCCGATATGTTTCACAACATCTTCCTATAACCCTTGCTCTCAGACCTCTTATCATGGACCCCAATTTCCTTCTCAGAAGTCTCTGAATCTCTCAAGACTGACCTTAGTCAACAATTCTGGAACCTTTCTACCACCGACTGTCTCCTACGCCCGTGTCAGATAAACATGCCCATGGTTTCAAATGGATCGTTTATATATCCCACTTTTTCACAAGCAATCGTCTTCACCAATCAGACAACATCTTCTGCAAGTCCTGAATATCTCCCAGTTCTGCATTCGTCCTGAACCCCACTCTCCACTAATTTGGTCCTTTCAATCTTGACTATGAACGTCCGTTGCTGTTTCACATTATCAACGATATAACCGTCCTGGCTAGTGACTGGGACTTTGAAGCCCTATTATGCCTGTAGAATATAATGCGAACAATCTTGCACTCGAACAACCTTTCCATCAAAATATCCAAGTCCTGTCATCCATACGCCGTTTTCGAGTACTCTGTCACAGTTTTTGGCTGCTAAATCACTCTGACATACCGCACTATCCAACCAAGCCCGGAAAAATTACTGAAAGCCTGCCAACAACTCAGACAAGTCCTATAATCTCACTTTGTATCATACGACAAATGAAGATCGTTCTTAAGCAAGCTTATTCGGTTATTAATCATAAAACTCCCATTAATTGCAAGCAACGAAAAAGGCTTGCCCCTCACCCTTCTGATGTGATGGGGCAAGAGGCCAGCTTTTATCTACTTTGGCCCTCTGGCGAGATCGTCGGACGGACAAATAGATGCCTTTGTACTGTATGAACTGGCGTGCCATGCACGCAATGTACTACGTTCATAGCCGTGTTTATTCGTTTCCAAAAACTATAGGGTCGCACAATAAAGTGTTGAGTCTCTGCCATGACGTCGTTACATGGCCGGACACTATGACTTTTTTCAAAGGTTGTAGTACAACCTTTGAAAAGAGTCAGTCGTTGTAAAGCGTGTCCGACTTTGAGCCACTGCCCCGAAGAATATTCAGAAGAGATACACTTCATACAATGTTTCTGGTCAGTAAGTAGATCAAAGCTAACTTACCAATGTACAAATTTGAATCCATCGACGGAGGTTTGTGGTTGGCGAACAGGCGTAGAAATCACACCTGCTACTGACATAACGGCCAACGAAAGGGCGAGTAAAATTCAACTCAAGCTAATTATAAAATATTTAAGTACCTCGAGTGCGCCGCAGGTGTAGATTAATGCGCGAGCCTTTGGTCGTGCAAAACATTGTATGCAACTCAAGCCGCCAGTTCTCCCTGCAATCTCTTTTTATCAGTTGTTCTCTCTCACACGCTTCTTGTTTTTCTCTTTCCGCTCTCGCCACCCAAACCCATATGTCACCGTTTTGATTGGATTGTGCGCACTATGTCCTCAGGCCCAAATTTATCTCCATCGGAAACGTCTTCTCAAAGCTTCAAAAGACGTAGAGGACGAAAGAAAAGTTGGTGGATCACGGAATGTTTCGTGCAAGAATTTCATTGAGACTCTTCCGGTTCCGGTGTTTGGATGTAGATATACTGCAAAGCCTGCGTTTATCTGCATTACGCATCACAACTGAATGCAACGCAGCTAGAAAAGCATGTGTTGCATTGCAGTAACACAGCTAAGCAAACCAAGGAGAGTTTTCTTTCGGAGAATGATCATTACGCAGATCATTATCGGAAGTTAAGATGCTTTGCTACGGTTTACGGAGTTCGGGAAACCCCCAACAAAACACTGCGAAGACGGAGCAACAGCGCGGTTCACACTCCTCAAAAGAATGTACGGAAATCGGAAAAAGTGAGGTAGGTGAAGTTAGCACCGACAGTTTGGACTCGTATGAGAAGCATTCAAGAATCTGAGAACTTTTAACTTCAGTTATTGTTAACCACATGCTACTTTTCTCTATCGTCAGCAAAGAAGAAAGTAAGAACGAGCTCTAAATGTTTCTGAAGCTCTTGAATCCTTCTTATTGGGATAACATTCCGATCGTTAGTGGAATGGCCTCCAAAACTCTAGATGCCTACTATCAGCAGCTTTTAACCTGTGCTAAGGATTCAACTATTGCGGGCTTGCAACACAGCATTGGCACATTACTTTAGAAGGGTGGAAAGACGAACAGCAAGCAAGTGTCTTCAATGTTCTGCTGTCGATCACCGGAGTCAACCGTATCAGAAATAATTTCTTCCTGTTCTACATATATACGGGTTTGGAACATTGCAATGCTTCATTTTGTGCGCATATTGTGGCGGAGACCATGAAGGAAGTCGGAAACATGAAACCTATATGCGGTGTGATGAGCGATAGAATCGGCGCATGCGAAGTTGCAAAAGGAATGCTTGCAGCTCGTTTGAATTCGATGATCAGTTTCCATGATCAAACCCATTTGGCAAACTTGCTAATGCAGGATATTGGGAGTTTGCAGTTGATGAAAGAAGATTTAGATTTGATATCAACGCTGGTCACGAATCTGCGAAACCGTCTAAAGCGTTATTTTAGGTTTAAGGACATGAAGGAAGAGTATAACGCAGAGTTGCGAAGCAGTGGGTACCAATCAACAACAAAGGAATTTGGTGCATATTTGCGAGTGTGTCCGCCACGAACTGCAATACTGCCAGTCCAGATGGCTACTAAGACGTTTGCCAGCTCAGAAGGTATGCTATAATCTTTTTTACCCGGCCATACTATCTATCGCAAACTCGTGGGTTGCTAGGACTTTGCAATAGATCTGTTTGGAGCTCCCAACAATGAGAGAAGAATGTTTTTTGAGAGTTCGGTTGGGGACGACGCGCTTTATGATAGATTTCTAGATGCATATCACGCGCTGAGACTTGTGCGCCAGTACTTGAGATTCTCCGGCAACGATGCAAGTTTCATTTCAGAGGTGCTGTCAGTCAGTCTTCCACTCCGCCGACAGCTAATGAACTGCCTACCACACCTTTTTTTACCCCAGACAGAAAGGGACAATTGTTGCAGGTCTTTGAAGACGGCTTCTCTGCCACAAGGCGATGGATCTCGCTGTTAATAACACTGCATTATGTTGCATACGCTATTGACATTCGTAGCGCTCGCGAAGACATGTTGGAGTATTATGTGCATATCCTAAACCATATGCGCACGTTTGTACTGTCAGATGCTTTTTGACCATCTCGGAAGCTGCCCTGCGCTAATGCAATGGGTGGTGCTACGCAGCACTTGTTCGAAGAGTTTAGGTTTACGCAAATGGAATCGAACATGGAACAATACGATGATAGTCGACGTCGCATTCTGCTCGAATATAGAAACATGCTAGTCATGTACTGGATACAGAATAAAACGTGTTTATTGCGCACGTTTGCATTGCGTATTCTTTGCTTGAGTCCCTTATCTTCCTCCATTGAGCGAAGTGTTAGTGCTCAGAAACGCATTCCAATGTCCATACGAAACCGTCTACAACCAGAAAAGGTGAAGAAGATAGTCTTATTCGCATTTAATAACGCTATCCTCAACTCAACGCGTTCTCCGTTTAGGGGTTCAAAAGAGCGTGCCAACACAGACAACGAGCTCATTGAAGCCCCTGCGACTGCAAAAAAGAATGAAGGAATGGAAGGAGTTTTCCGCCACGCTGGTGTAGAAATATAGGACAATGAGGAATTACAAGGAGAACTGGATTGGGAGGAAGTCAACGATGGCTTTTTGCCACTCCCTCACATGGTCGAGATGGAAGCCATTCTGGAACAATAGAATCGGCAGTTTATTTTTATGTAGTTCTTAAGTACAGATATGGTTCTATAGCGTTATTGCTTCTCTGTAGGGTTTGGAGTTAACAGCGGTTCCGCAACGTTAAGGCGGATCGAAGTATCAGGCCAAAGTTGTTACAACCTCTCAACTAACTTCAGAGACATTTTGCTATTAGAGACATCTCCGTCTGGTCTGTCAGTATTGTCGGCAACTGCATCACGAATCTCACAAGTACGTCAAAGCATCGTTGCATTCCGACTAAAATCATCAGCATCTTGCGCGCAGCTATTCCAGCCACAGATACACTGGTGGCTGACTCTGATGTCGTGAGCGGCTGTCCATCATCACCTTTCTGAAGCTTTACCCGATGTCTTGCATATCTCTCTTCATTGCTTGTACTAGTTTTTCTCTGGGTGATCATGTCCATTCGAGTGTTGTTCTCGTGGCCTTTTCTTAACCGATGAAGGGAGAGCGTCATCCTCTTCCAGAGAACTTCCATCGGATTTCTTCTGCCTTCTTGTCTCTTCCCATTCTAAAGTAAGATGAACAAGGTCTCGACCAATTCTCCTGTTTTCTGGTGCTGCGTTTGGGGTCAAAGCAAATTTACTTAGTGAATTTACCATGAAAGAAACGAATTGAGTCCTTAAAAGAAAGAAAAGAGGAGGATAACCTGCAATGATTTGCCATATACGTACCAAATTCTGAATGCTGTGCCCGTTCTCTAAGAGACGTTTCTTCGTATACTGAATCCAAATAAGATACTTATGCTTCAAAGGATTGTCGACGAGATTTCGTGGAAGCACGGGCATACAAGTGTCTAACGCTCTTTGAACGAGGTTTTTTACATCTGCTTGACACACAAGAAGGAATGCCGCATATACTTGTAGCACCACCTTGGTTGGTGCTTGATCCTTTCACAGCTTATGAGCTGCATTTTTTTCTACCATCACAAAGAAAAGCTTTCTCATTTTCCCATTTCAGAGGCGAGGTATTTGAAATTCGAAAGATGCACATGCATGTCGATCACAATAATTCAAAGGAGGTGCGTGATAAGGAGACGTCGAGGCACTCATAGAGTTCTTCAGACCAAGATAAGCGGCTCCTGGCGCAGCAGGGCTCAACAAAGCTTCTAGGAGAACGACCATGTCATCAACACCGGCCAAGCACTGTGATGCAGAGCACGGCAACAGATGAAACCAGTCGAGTATAGCGGCTGCAACTCTGAACTCACTACCAAGAGCCATTTCCTTCGCGGAAGCAATCTTCTATGGCTCGGTCCATTTCTGAAGGGGGCCCAAAAGCTTTTCTCACAAGCCAACGTTGAACCAGTGTGAGAACAGTTCCAAGATTCTGCTGCAGCCCTGAAGATAGGAAATCGTGAGCATCTTGTAGTCGCAGAGATCTGTCAACATTGACCTCAAGTTTTGTTGTAAAAGCTCTTTGGGTCGCTGATGCCGGTCTATAGCCTCCTTCAACCCTTGTTTGGAGCTTTGTAGAATTTGATCATCTTTTGACTGAAAGTTCTTGAAGAAGTAGTTCGGTACAATATTGTACAGTCACTGGTTCGCCGGTTGCTTCAGAAAGTCAGAACAGTGAGTGGAAAAATTCCGAAGGAGCTCAAGGACATGGCGTCGCAAGTACTGTAATAGCCTTGTAGTTTCATAATCGTAGTATTTTGGATAAGGGAATTTGTTTGTTCTTGAAAGACTCATCACTTTCCAGAACAGGTTCCAACGCGTTGTTTTCGAAAAGATACATACTCTCAATGAACAGGTATTTCCTTAAGGGAGGGAAAAGTAGTTCTGCAGATAGACCGGCTTACTCAATTCGAAGAAGACGTTGACCACTTCGAGATATCTAAGTTGAAGAGCAATATAGTGCTGCCGATGTTCTAGGGGACGAATGATGTGCTCTTTGAAAGGCATTTTCAGATCTGCAAGATCAACGTCAAGCAATTTGGATAAGGCTAAAATGCAAGAGCGACCAGTTTCGTGAGCTGTTGCTAATGCGCTCAAGGACCTCAAAAGTAACGGCAACACCATCTCACGTAAATGATTCCCATAAGATCCAGACACAGGTCAAACTGGTTATCGTTTACTCTTCCGGAGGTCAAAGACTGTCTGAACCATTCCACACAGAATATTTTACTTCGTCATAACTACTGAATTCGTCAAAGCCTCTGTAGAATCTCGGATAAAAAACAGTACTGCGCGAAAGATTAACATGTAGTACTGGCTAAATGTGGGCGATCGAAGAACAGCACCATGTAGGTACTTCAAAAGAATTTCAAACCCATAGGCACCGCCCCACCTAAAATTCCACAAGCGCCTATAGCAGCAATGTGCACGTCCCTTGATTATCTGGCCTAAGGACGAACTGCACAAGAGGAGTATGACATTCCGTAGGACAAAAGTTGTTTTCCAGTCTGAGAAGCTACTTCAACACCATCAGCTTGGCCGTCATCGCCCGTGTCCTTCTCAGATAGTACCAATCCCCTAAGAACCATACCTGGGTCACTGTCAACTCCGTGCTCTCTTCGATCTGAGTCTTCCAATAAATCGGACAAAACTTCAGCCCATGTATTATATTCAGGGGATGAAACACCATTCATTGGCTTTTTCCCCTTGTCGGTCGAAGTTTCTTGAAAACTGCACTCTTTCCTCTGCATCGTTTCTAGATCTTATTATATGATCCTGAGCGAAGAGCAATCTTCGAGGATGTCCTTGATGATAAGTATAAACCCATCCCTCATAGGCCAGGAATGCTTTCGAGCCGCTTGAGACACGGCTTCTATCAGTATATCCACAAAAACCGAACAAATTAAAGCTGGATACGAGCAGGGAGTTAGAGATTGTGATATCACTCCTTGTGCATGAGCATTGCATTCGTGGAAAGTCAAGAGGGCAAAATAGCGGCATAGACGCTTCAGATTCTCCACCGAGGAGCCGTCCTCTCCACTACTAATGTGTTTGTTACTGCTCTTGTACTCATCTTTGATGAGACCTGAAGAGGCTATTACAAGCCCAAACAATATCGTGTTAACCAAGCCTGATCTTACGGAAAGAGATTTTCGAGTTTCATCTTTCGAGCCACATGAGGTAAGCCTTATAGAGTCAGGGTATCCAGTGAGGCTCCACATGGACGGAATCTGTTCTGCATCATTTTCTATTTCCGTAGAGCTGCCCATCTGTCCAAGGAAAGGGCTAAGGTAATAAAATAGAAACTTACACACATGTACATTGTACGAAACGCGGCTCTTTCCAAGACCTACATGGCTGCCACCCTGCACTTCATCAACAGTTAGCCTGACAAGTCCGTAAATCTTCTAAATCAACTGGAGTGCCTCCAGGCCATTCCATGCTGATTCCTTTGAAGTCAGATGCACCTTTCTCATAATCAAAAGGTATCGCTAATCTCTCTCCAAGCCTCGAAGGAGGTCCAAGCTTCCCAATGACTCTTACGACCTCACTAGTAATTGGTTTGTGAGTTGCTTTCAAATGATTATGTATGTAAACCATCAACGGTTTCTACATCAGCTAGTAATCTTTCAAGGTAGCTGGGATGCAAAATATTGACCCAGAATGCTAAACTTCTTAAGCCATAGCCAGATGTTTCACTTTGAGCTTCCAATGCCCAGACTATCGGTTTGATCAGTTTTTGAAGATGGTGAAATGCATTTAAAGCTCTGGCAGGTGCCAAGAGGAACAGTTCTATAACTAGTTCCTTGTGCATGGCCCCACGTGGTCCTTTATAAAGTGCGAGAGGCTTATCGTATATGTGTTCGCGAAGAGGCGCAAAGGTCTGATATAGCAAACCGAGCTGAATGTGCTCCTTTTCGTTGCTGATCAAATTGAATAAAGCCTTCAACATGTGCGAGAAATCTGCCAAATCAGTTGAGTTCGCGGCATGTTTCAATTATTTCATGCCTATTGTGGCCATATGGAAGTGCAGAACAGGTTCATTTGTTGGGACCAAACTGACGCTGGCAAAAGCTATCTTGAAAAGCTTGAGAAATGCATTTGCCCGATTCCTTCGTGCATAGCTGTTCCCGCTGCCATCACTGCCAGTCATTTCTAGTCCATGTATGTTCTCAACAAGAAATTTGAGCAGGATATCAGCAAAATACTTCGAAACACCATCGTTTGCCAGAAAATGTTGTGGAATACTGATTACTGCGGGATTTCTCACAATTTAGTTAGGTATGTAGCCAATAATAGACCCAAATACGTCTAGGAAACTCGGAGGGACCAAAACAGTAAAAATCTGAGGGAACAAGTTAAAGACTTCTTTCTCTTCAGCTACTGTAGCTGCATAAACACTAGGCGGCTTCAGGTCATGAGAAATCTCAATTATCAGCTTCTGATCCCGATTGACTTTAGGATGGTTTCCAGAAGTGCAAGATACTGATCCTACTTTCTCTTCCCCTGCATTCCCCTTTTCATTGCGAGCGTAAAGGCGAAAGAACTTTCGAGTACCCGCTACCAGTGTTGATACCATTTCAGAGTCTTTCTCAAGTAGTCCCATTCGAACTCGAGAGCTTTTCCTTCCTGTCATATTAGACAGCCGTGCTGTCAATTGATCTGGAGCGGGACTTTGCACGCTGCTCTGCTGGGCTGAGCGTCCTGTATGGGAACGATGAACCTGAATGTTACTTGCAGACCGAAGGACAGTCTTCAACCCCAGTGCCAGAGTTTTAAACAATGATTTGAAATCTGATTTCTCTTTGAGGGGATCGCCGATGGGTATCTCACATAGTCACTGCCCCCTATCTATGGGATCTTCTTCGTCACGAAGTTGTTGTACTCTTTTCAGAAGTCGGGGTACTTCCTCTCCAAGAGTAATGTATTTCGAAACGCTTGTTTCCAAAATCTTTACGACCAATTCCCTGGCTGAAGTTCTCTGCGCTTGGAACAATAAAAAGTCTTTTAAGAGTGAACTTGGTTAGCATCAAGATGTGTGGAGATGGTTGTAAGATGAAAAATGAACTTTTAACGCTATTTTGGAGCGCGAGAGGATTTAGATTGAGGTGAAGGTGGATGATTTTCAAATATGTGCTCGTGCATGCAGACAAAGCGATAGTAACAGAGAGTAGCTTCTTTCATCTCGCGCTGAAACTCTGCTAACGCGTCCAAAGAAATCGCATTGAATTAAAGCCCACAAACATAGTATGATATCAAAAAATTGTTCTACTGCTTTGAAAATGCAATGTTTCGCTCAAGATCAGTGACTGAATCATTTAGGTCTTTTTCTAGATCATGTAGAACTCGACAGTATCTGTTCTTGCGCCAAACAAATACTGCTAAAGTTTCTGGAGAGTTCATGCCTGTGCCTGCGAAACAAACGTAAACGATTCAAAGGAAAAAAAACAGAAAAGAATATGAAGATACTAGAAGTATGTTGTTTAAGGTAGCAAGGATTCGAAGGGTATGATTCTGTGAGGCTCACTGTTTTCTTACGACGGCAGCTCAAACTGTGAGTTGCCGCCGTAAGAACAACCTTAGGGGCGTTCCATGAGTTGACGAAACTCTGAACTCGAAATCGGTAATCAGTAGATACCCAATCAGAACATCACACATTGCATACGTTGGTTTCCAGTTTCCGCTTCCGACTGCAACCCACCAGCGCCTGCAGTCCCCACAAAACGAAACCGTGTTCCGAATTGTCTTCCATAGTGAATGCCACGTTCTTCGTGACATTCAAGAACATGAACTCGTTTTCCCCACCAGCGCACGCGCGCTTATCTACAACTGACGCTGAAAATGACGGCGATAAAGACCAACCAAAGCAAGCGAGTGATGACAAAACAGCAACTACTGGAAAGAAAACCGACATCGCAGAACAATCGCTAACGATACCAAAAAGTGTAGAGCATGGCATCCAAATTCTAGACCAATGCCACTTTGATAACGTCCACTGCAAGCTTTTCCTCAAATCTTTGAATATTGTAGACGCAAAAAACGCAAAACTGGCTACTAAGCGCAAAGTTCTAGCAACGAAAATGGTACAACAAAAGGTAAGCTTATCGACAATTTGTAAGCTAATTGATGGTTGTGGAGACACTAGTAGCTTGGATTGCGCATTTGTTAATGGACTACGAAACACAACTGTATGAATCAAGCGCAATGCTCGCGAACATGAGGAAGTGATATGGGTGAAGGGCGATATACCTGTTTTCGTTGATGGTGAAATCGTTATTGGAGAACCTCCGCTTGGTGCTGAAAAGTCCTCTTCTGTTTCTCAACTTCAGCGTAGACCGCCGTTTGAGGCGGTAGAGTTCTGTCGACTACTGCATGTTTTAGTGGATGCTCGGATGGTTTCCGTTCGGGAAAAGCTCATGGATTGCATGAAAAGAGTAGAGCTCGACAAGCAAAGGGAAGACCCATGGTCCGAAGCAATTGCCCCACTATTCAACGATCCTGATTTTCGGCCAGAGCCGATCTCCGTAGTAAGTGGAGGTGTGACGCGCGATAATATATGTTCAATCAATCTGGCAAATCGTAGTCATTTACAAGATGGTGGTATTCTTAAACGCAAGTTTGCGGAGTTCAAAAGTCTATACGGAACATGTGTAACAAGGTACGAAGCATCAGGTCAGGGAGATCCTGAAGCTTTTGTTAGCTACGCAGACCGTAAGATCTATATTACGTACGCTTTTTGTTTTCTTCGTTTACATCCAATTATGGAACCGCTTTGTACTCGAGCGCTGCGAAGTGATTTCAAACAGGAAGCTGGAGTTGGTGTAGAAGTGTCACAGTATGGTTTTGGATCTCCTGCAGTGTCACAGTCTAGATCGAAACGCGCAAGACCTGACAACAGTCGCATTAATTCTTCGGGATTGGAATCTTTGGCTGCTGCGCTTACGCCGCGTGACGAACATGTCGCGCGGGAAATGGAGAAGGCGGAGCGTGATAAAGTTAGGTTTGAAGCGGTTGAAGCCCATGATCGCAGCACCAAGGCTACGTTGGAGGCTATTCTGAAAGTTAAGGACATGATAACAAATATTTCATGTGAACAGGAGAAGAAGGTGTTGCATGGAAGTTTAGAACGTTTGATGCGTAATCTGGATGGTTAAACATCGCACCCAACGCACCAATCGCCTCAATCTCCGCCACACTCTCCGATAAACGCTCCCTCGGAGCACACTACACCTCCGCCAACGTCAATCTGTACTCTGATGCAACGCTTCTCGACGCCAACATCGCCGACGCCTACGCCCACGCAAACGCTCTACTAAACATCATAGACTCATCCACGCCGGACCCGGAGACCAAAGTCGCCGCTCTAGACTCCGCTTGCGCCGTCGTAGAACGCGTTTCAAATTGAATTAAGTCTATGTCCGCTCTGTGTGCTGCTGCTGCTTCTGAGGAACCACCACCGCACCGTTCGGAGGATGCCACGCACGATTCCGTCACCCGGGAACATCTTGCACGCTCGCTTACTACCAGGCTGCCCCGCCTTTTTGCACCGGAGGATGACCTGCTTGCAGAAGTGCCACTGTGGCCACAACCATCTATTTCTTGCATTCGCGACGCCCGCGGCGCCAAGCTCAATCAAGACACCCGAGCAGAGCATTGTTCACAAAAATCCTCCTGCATTGTCAGGTGGCGATTAGAGCACATGTTCCGTCGTCGTGTTTCCACGACTCATACGGGACTCCTAACAATGGATACAACTTTATCCTCCTCTTCTAAGCTTTCATGGAGTCTTAATGTGCAGCGACCTGCGTCTGATATGTGTACTTTACTTCCACTTCTCAGCTGCCAATATAGCAGGCCATGATTGCTTGGGGTGAATATTATACATGAGGTTTCGGTGTGCCTCAGCTATATCTAGTAGTCCCCGGTACATCACCCAAGCCACACTCGACGAATCACTGCACCCCTTTAGCTGTTCCTCACCTAGTTCGTGCTCTTGAAAGCTGGTTAGCGCAGTGCGTCTCATCGAAGAGCTGAGGAAGTACTGTTCATCCGGTTCCCTGAACACCACAGCGCCTTACCCTGTTGATGTGAACAGTACAATGTTGTGCATTCGAGGATCTAAACCATCTGAAAACGCACGCACTTTCGCAAATACCTTCGTCATCCTTTGGGAAACAAGTGACAAAGCTTGTGACGCAGGTGTTGGTGGGAGCTCCATAGCTCCAACAAAAGTGACAGCCAACACGCCTTCTGGTTTAAAAAGGCGTGTTCAAACATCTGAACTGAGAACAGCGCGGACGGCATTGTGCCCCCCGTGAAAACTTCATGGATCACGTAATCAAAAGAATGAATGGGACGTTTTGTGACATATGACACGGCGTCCTCCACTTGAACAGGGATCTGGAGCCCGAAGTACTTGCGGGCGTAAAGTGCGACGATCGGGTCGATATCAACAGTAGTTACTTTGACGCCATGTTTCGAAAGGGCGTTCGCAGCAACTCCAATACCCAGACCAATACATAGTGCAGTTGCGTTGTCCTTGCGCTGTCCGACAAGCCGTACTGCCTCCTGAACATAGAATTGGGAGAATATGGAATCCGGGTAGTACTTGCTGGCATCGAAATAACCACCCAAGACGGACAGATCCTCAAGTAGCATTCGATATTCCCCTCGTTTCTCAACAACGCTGATCAAGCCCGTCGGACCACGAGACTGTGCAAGGAGGGTAAAATGTTTAGGAAGTGGTGGTGGTGGCATGAATGGGGGGAGCTGTCCTACAAGTAGTGATGCGAGGAAAGCCATGACCAAACTGTACATGATTAGGAGGGGTTTCTTTTTCCGACGAGTGCGCTTGTCAAGTGAAAGACGTAATGTGTTTAGAGCTACAGATCTTATCGCAAAGTACGTCATTGCAATCGCAAATGTTAGTGAGGGAAGCGTACTTTTGAGTACTTTAAACAACAAAACATGTGATAAACGAGAGTGTATAGCAGCATCCAGTATGAACAAGAACAGTGATGTAATGCATGCACAAACAAAGTCAGTTTTGGAGGAGCATATGACAAGAGCAGTTAGCAAGAACAGGCAAAGCAGTTGAGCAACTGCAAGCACACATGCACTGAGCGAGGGATAAATGACCAGCGGAATGAAACAAATTGGTGGCAGGCTGCGTTGCAGAATGGCACCGAGTGCCAGGACGAGTGGAGGCACTAGAAACGATATTTTATCTGCGAGGGGAGCTGACTGTAACGCAGGGAGCTGCAGGCGAATGATCCGGTACTGGAGCAATGCGCAGATGGAGAGAAGCACGCTGAGAGCTGCGCGTATTGTGCTAGAGTGCTTCATATCTCCAACTGCGGACGGGCCCACGAACAAAGACTGGCGGAAGAAGAAGACGAAGAAGACGAAGAGACGAAGAAGACGAAGAAGGGCTTTCGAGTTCATTGGTATGTAGGCGTGCTGTGGACACGTGTACACGTCATGCTGTTTCGGCCAATAGAACATGACCAAGTACCTCTGCAATAGCAGAAAAAGCTGGGGTTTTGAGCTGTGTAATATCATCTATGCAGACAAAAAGCAGCCACCATGTGCAGCGCGCTCGACGCGGCCGCTTTGTTTCGGCAGGAAGCTTTCCGCTGCTGCCCTGTCGACATTAGAGTTTCTTCCCCAAGTCAATTGGCACTTCATCATGGGAAAGCGCAACGCCGTAGCGCCTGCCCTGGCTTCACCCGGCTGCTTTGCATTGGGCGCAACTCTCGGCGCCCGACGCGCCAGAAGACGTTTTCGTCGCAATGTCAACGTTTGGAACAGCGACCTAAAACCACAATATCCACCCACCTCTCACTAAGCATTGAATCCCTCCTTACCTTGGATTGTCCTGTATGTCTCACCGAATTCATCATACCCCGCGTTGCACCGTGCGGCCACACTTTGTGCACCTCCTGTCTCGCCTCACTATTCGAGCATGAGAGACATCCCCCCCTTCCCATGTGTCGCAAAAGGATCAAGGCCCAGCTCGATCGTCTTCCGGTTTATTTTGCACTCAAGAGCCTTGTTGAAGCTCGCATCTCCGCTCGTGGCGGCGATGCTTGGAATGGATACGTCCACGCTGAAACTGAAGCAAGAGAACTTTGTTCCACATACAGTGGGAGAAACAACTGCACGCACCAGAGCGAACATGGTTGCGTCTCTTCGACCGGCTTCGAACTGGCTCAAGTGGTCTGTTATTATTGTCACCGAACTCGGTGCATTTCTGGTTAGTCTAAAGGACGTTTTGGAGTCCACTCTTACTCGCACCAGAAGTTACCAGCGTATTGTTTAATTTACCTCTTACCAACGTCTCAGCTTTTGTCTCTTTTGCCTGTTCTTACCGCCTCCATGTCGATTGCTCGCATGGTTATGGTGGGCTTTTGTACCTTCCATATCTACATCCTTTCATCATCTGCCTCCAGTACTATACACCTCTGGCTGTCGCGTTATCTTGTTTCTCTTGCCGTAATAATATACCCACTAACAAATAAATTTCTCGTTTTCTGTATAACCATCGTCTGTTTTCTTCGGGTCTTCGTGGGGGGTTCTCTCAGTCTGGATCAACTGCTTCACATACATGTACTCATGTGAAGATGTGATGGCGCTCAAGCCGTAAACAATGTCACCACTTGTTCTCTTGCATGCAGTTTCGGTTTTCTACATTTCCCGAGATCACTCTCCCCAAGCGCATTTCACTGAGTTCTTCTTGCTGTTTCTTTCGTACGTTTTGTGCGTGAGAGTTGAGGGCTTTTTTCTCGATGTCCACCCAGCAGTTTACTGAATGCGCGAACCCCGAGTACGACTCTACCTTTGTCTTCGACAATGATTTCCAGGCTTTATTGGCGGACACCCCATACGGTGAGGTTGGCAGCGTTGAGAACAACGATCCTCTCGTAGCCAAAACTGTGCGTGGAAAATTTTGCGTTGTCTGCTTCTCCTCGAAGGTCAACTTAACTGTCGCTGAAATGACCGTCAAGGAGATCAAAGCCGTTGTTGATGCCTGGGTTGAGAAGTATGACATCCTCTCCAAGCTCGATTACATCGGGCACGTGCAGATATCCTAGAACAAGGGACAGATGATGGGATGCTCCAACCCTCATCCTCACGGTCAGATCTAGGCATCTGAGTTCGTTCCAGAAGAGCCGCGCATCGCACTCGCTAATCTCAAAGCCTATCAGACTAAGAAGGGAACCCACATGTTGGAGGACTATGTCAAACTCGAAATTGAAGCAAAGGAACGTATCGTATGTCAGAATGAGACTTTCCTCGCCGTTGTCCCATTCTGGGCTACTTGGCCCTTCGAGGTCATGGTCATAAGCAAAGTGAGAGTACCCTGCCTCGTCAACTTTACTGACGCCATGCAACTGGATTTGGCCAACATCTACGGTCGCGTGTGCGCACGCTATGACAATCTTTTCACCACTTTGTTCCCGTACTCAATGGGTAGTCATCAAGTGCCTACCTACAATGGTACAGACCCAAGTAAGATTAAATATGCGCATTTCCATACGCACTTTTATCGCCCACTTCTTCGAAGCGCTACCGTTAGAAATTTCATGGTTGGATTTGAGATGCTTGGCGAGTCGCAGAGAGATCTTACCGCGGAACAAGCTGCAGCCCGACTTCGCGACTGTTCGTAAATTCATTTCAACCATGCCAAGAAGAACAATTCTTGAAGCGCTGGTACAATTCCTTTAACCCACGTTTCATTTTTTTATCCTTGTCTCTGAAGAGCTTATGTCGCTGACACATTAACGCTTCAAGTATTGATTTAGAGCGTCCCCCTTCAGTTGTAACGTTGAATAAGAACACATGTCCACTCAAGCAGTGACAAAAACCACTCGCTGTCAGCAATGATTTCGTCTCCCTTGCTTGGCCAACGCAATCTGAGTCTGAACTTTTTCGATGCTTGCTTCGTCTACCACGTAGTCAACGGCTTTCATCACATCCCATTCCACTTTTTCCAAAACTTGCTTCTCTAATTGCGAAACGGATCCAAGAACGAAGTCCGCCCAATTTTCTGCTCTACCACTCGGAGAACCAACGCCAATTCGTAGCCTAGCGTAGTTCATACCGCCAACACATTGTTGTGTACTCTTCAGCCCATTATGCCCACCGGCGCTGCCTTTCGCTCGTAGTCTAATTTCCCCCAGATCAAGCGATATATCGTCTGTCACAACCAGCAGAGCTGCGACAAGAGCGTCCATCTACTTAAGAGCGGCGCGTACTGCGCGACCGGAGGCGTTCATAAACTTGCTTGGTTTGAGCAGCATCAAGCTTCTGTCGTGCAAATGGAAGTGCGCTATGTCTCCCTGCACGCTGCTCTCCCGCCGGTTCTTCGTCGTAAGAACCCCATTCTGTGCAGTTATTCAGCTACATTCTCGCGAAGCGTTGAAGATTGACGAGACCGATTTCGGGACCTCAAGCTGTCACGTTCCATGTGAAGCGCGTCTTGAAAATTGACAGCCGGGGACCCGTGTACATGGTTTTCTTCGTTGCTTGGGATGTATTCAAACAGAGTATCATCTGCATTATCAATGATGAAATCATGCAGCTGGCAAGCCAATAAGTTGATCAGAGGTACTTTTCTCAAGGGATACCTTATTGCAGACCAAAAGATACCGAATCTGCTGACAAGCATACCGAAAGCCTGTTCCACTATTGTGCGACAAGAGGAATGGTACGCGTTAAAAGTGTCTTCCTTCTGCGTCAACCGCTTTCCAGCGTACGGTGAAAGCACTCTACCCTCGTTGCTGTACGCATCATCAGCGACGACTGCGGCCCAGTCCGGCAGAGTACAACCTTTCAGCAGTTGGTAAAGTTTCGTTGCGGAAAAAGCTGTCGCATCATGAGTGCCTCCAGAATGCGTGGCTGAAACAAAGCAAAACCGATAGTCTCCTTGTACGGCGGCCTGTACGCATAACGCAAAAAAAACCTTTTCGATTGTAGAACTTGCGTGGATCAGGAGCGTCACATAGACGAGGTTTCTGAACTTCGATGGCAATTCCATCTAACGCTGCAATAACGCCACAAAGAGGACTATTTCGCAGTTTGCAGAACATGTTAGCATTCACTTTGCATTCTCTTTCGGATTGTGGGAAGCGTATTGGAGGTAGACAGTTCTTGAGAGCGAACAGTGATTCCTGGAATAAGGAATAAAGAGTTGTAGTTCCTATTCCATACGGCCATCCAATGTCCAAATAGCTTCCTCCGGCCAGGATTCGTAGAGTGACGAAAAAAATCACTTCGATGCTTACTGCAGCAGCTACATGACAATTTTTGCGTTGCCTTCTTTGCAATTGCTGACGCAAACTCGACGAAAGTAGCCTGAACTGAAACTTTGAGACGCGGTACATTCGCTTGAAAGCGAAGTCGGAAATGCTTCCAATGTGTTGAATTGGGGAAAATGGTGGACGACAAATGACTGTTGGGATACTCCTACTAGAATGCTCCGCATCCCATAAGTGTAAGAGATACAAAAGTACAAAACGTTTGATATGTTCATGTTGTCGTCGTCTATGACTGCCCTTGATGGTGTCATAGAGTGTTTGGCGGGACTTGAGTACATCCAGATAAAGTGTTATAGGTCGCAGCATTTGCTGTAGAGGAAGCAAGCAGCCGTATCGTATGGAAAATGTAGATAAGGTCAAGGGAGTGTGAGGTTTGTAGTCGCCGCAAGTGGTGACGACGTGAAGCCAACAGTGTTGCATGCTCTCTGCAACCTCATCAGGTTGATATACAGGCGTCATTGACCAGGAGCATTACTGTTCAAGAAGCTGACAGTTAAATTCGGCTGTGATTTCGAGTTCAGAGTTTCGTCAACTCATGGAACGCCCCTTAGTGAACAGTAACTGCTTGAGTCACTCAAGTTGAGTGTATGATAGCACGACTTCTGCGACAGTATGACGCCTATACTTCAAGCAAAGACGTCTATCTGTTGATCTATACTTTCAAAAACAATAATTTGGTTACTCGAAATTTCATATTATTGTTCCATAAGATGGCGTTTGCCTCGCAGCTGATCCTTGCAAGAAAAACTACGTCACTTATACAGAATAGAATGACCTATTGACATGAATAAGTCTTTCAAGCAGTGGTAAATTTTATAATGATGTCTTTTCTTTCACATTTTCACAGAATTTGCATAGAAAAGAGGATAGTTTCGTCACGTTGAAAAGATTCTCGATAACAAAGCGTGACGTTTGCCAAGTTTAAAACTTTTTGGATAGCTTGATTCATGGGTTCATAGCCGCTATCCCGAAGTAAAGGACTTGATTTTGCTCGCGACCCGTCACCGGTCATTGTACTTCCATGAAATAATATTTATTGGAGCGGAGCGATCGAAATAGATCCGAAAAACATACTGGAGCCATTGTGAGCACCAAATAAACGTTACAGCTTGCTGCCGGCACTTTTTTGGTCCCAGTCAGCTCTGACAAGCATCGATACGCTCTGCTCCTCTGGAACTCTGCAAGACTGTATTATTCCCACTCCGCCCACCTCTAGGCGACAGCTACGCCTTGGGAAGGTGCGCTGTACCCAGACTGCAGGTGCAGTCTGAGGAGAACGTATTGGTACTATGTTCATAGCTGTTATCTCGAAATAAAGGATCTGACTTTGCTCGCGACGCGTCACTGATAACTGCGATTCATTGGAGAAAGAACTCGCGGAGAGCCTGCAGTGCATTATGTGTTCTTCAATTGTTGGTGGCAAGTTCTCTTACAGGAAGTGTCAACCAACCAGTTTGGTGGATTCTGGGTTCGAGTAACTAAATGGAAGCATTACCAATACCTATGGGTTTTCTGTGAGTCTTTCAAAGCACTGGGGCCAAGCAAAACTGTGGCTACGTTCACCACTTCCAGGCTCTGCTTGGTCGTTAAGCCCATTATAAAACAAGAACCGCCCTATTGAACACTATTTACAAGAACAAATTCATACTGATTACCCCACTGAGCATAACTCAGGCAAGTATGTGCAGAAAAGAAGTGTATGCGTGAAAGGGAGCTTAGGAAAAGAACTGTCGGGAAAACATGACGGTAAATAGCGTCGTTGTTCAGAAAGCAGCCGTATCGAGAACGTATAGTGCTAAAAGCTATTTACTTTTTGATACCCTTCTACACTTTCGAGCGCGTGTCTTATGTGTTGAACACATAATTCTCTCCAGCTCCCTGTCTTTTCAAGCTCCCGATCTTTTCATGCTCAAAATTATAACAAACTCCAGCCCTGGTTTACAGCTGTTTAGACGCATATCAATGCACAAGAAGTGGCCATCGGGGTTGAGTGCTTTTTTTTACCATGGAAAAGCTAAATTATCTTTTAATAGAAGAAAAGGGATCCCTTTTGTCAAACAAAAAGAGATTCAGGCTACGAATTGCGCACGTGGCCTTCCCTCAACTTTCAAGAGAAGTTCTTGAAGCTTAGTACGGCGATGGGTTACTCAATTACCCTGATATGTATGCATGGTAGAAATCATTATTGGAACTTCCCTGTACGAGGAAAAGGAACAAGGGATTGAGGATGGCGTGGCCAAAAACTGCCAACAAGTTAAAGCAACGGCCTTCCTCGGCAAAAAAGGGCAATGTGATATGTATTGCTTTACCGTTGTAATTCATCGTATCTAAGGTTCGGAACGCATGATTTTGTACCCGCGCTAGCGGTAGCTAGCAATTATACAGGCTCATTCTGAAAAATGGGTTAATTTAAGACGAATAGTTTTGCAGGAAAATCGCTAATGTAAAGAAAACTTTCTTGTTTTTTCAATTAGCCAAATTATGGTTTTGTAAAATTGAGGCTTTCAGCGCAGATCCAAATTACAGCCATTTGTCTATCAAAAGGCCAATGTTAGCTGCGTTGTGTTTTTGGAAGTGCCAAAATCGCCAAAACTGTAGCTCTTTTGCAAGGCATGAGACCTTAAAAGTGAAGTACTCAAAGTGTAAAGCTTGTTTGTTGTCTTCGTAGAGGAATGAAGAACGGTTAGGCTGTACAAAGAAGCATAATACAAGTGAACGCAGAAACTAGTGTGGGTTCAGAATTAGTGTGGGCACGAAATTAGTGTAGGCGACACTAATTTCTCTGTACCAAAGATCTCTTCGGTCCCAATTAGTGTGGGTTAGAAAGAAACTTGGCGCCAGAAGCAACCATTTGAAATACACCTACCCACAGCGTTTCATCTACGAGCAAAACATCTCTGCTCAGAAGTCTTCTGAGCACCCGTAGAGCTCCTCATGTCGCTTTATGCTTCTCTTATTATCAGTGCTTTTGCACGAATGAAACATGACGCACAGCCTACAGACAATACTACGCTTTTAGTCAATGATACTATTTCGCCAAGCAACGATACCCAGCCACTGGCCAACAGTCCCTCGTCTCACGAAGCACAACGTAAGAAACGTTCTGCACAAAATGTATTAACCAACTCTCATCGTGCTGTAATTGCTCGATGGATGATTCAAAAATCAGCTGCGAATGGAGAGAAACATATCGTCTCCAGGGCAATCAAACAATTTTTGCAGTGGTTCAAAGGAAGTTCTAAAGCCTGCATTCAGCGCGCATCTCGGTATTAGAGATCTCTCCATGATCTCATAGTTGGCCATGATCGTGTTAGCAAGAACAACAACATTTTGTTCATCAAGGCAACGGCAAAATGGTGTACGTCGACATTTTTTCAAGGCTAAACCTGGTCGTGGACGCCCGTTAGCCAAATGGGTAGCTGCCTTGCACTCCGATCTACTTGAAGAGTTCAATACAATGAGAAAAGGAGAAGTTAAATTCAATGCTCGCTTGCTACGGAAGCTGGCACACAGTCTGATAGCAGGCAAACAAGAAGGGACATATCACAAGAATATGTTGGATGAACGTACAGAAACTTCGATTGTACACCGAATCACTCGTCGATGGATACAATCTTTTATGGAACGCAGCCATGTTGTAAACCGCTAGCAGTGCAGCAAGCTCATGGTATCACTGACGAAGAGAAAAGTTGCCTTTCACCTTGGTCAGCTGGCTCGCGAATTCCGCTCTAAGACTCTGAAAGAAGAAGACGTTTTTAACACAGATGAAACGCACTTTTGCATCTATATGGATAACCATAAAACTCTAGTTTTGGTTGGAGACGGTCATGGCCGTTATGCAGACGTCTTGTCCGGCGATGATGGGATGAAAATGATGGTTTCTCTTTCTGGAGGGCCAGATGCGAAGCTAGAGATTCCAATGATGATATTTAATAATGGCGCCAAACATTATCCCATCCTTGGCCTTCCGGATCACATCCCAGGTGTCGCCTACAGAACGGGTTCGAACGGATGGATGAACCAGCGCACCTTCTTAGAATGGGTGAAGGAGAAACGTACCTTTAGACCGTTACCAAATGGTGGCAAACGGGTCATCTACGTAGACAATGTCAACACTCATGATATCACAGAACAAGTGAAGCAGGCGTTAGAAGAAAGTAACACGGCGATAAGATATTTTCCTTGCAACGGCACTCATCTTGTGCAACCGGCAGACAGTTTCATAATATAGAAACTCAAAACGCATTTGCGCAACGAATGGGACGAGTAAAAGATGAAGCTGATAGAAAACAACATGTGGATAAGCGGTGCAAAGGCTGCAGGCAAGTTGAGCAATCCTGGAAAAGACATTTTCTTAAGCTCGCTGCAAGGTCAGTACTTGTTGTAAATGGGTTAGGCGATGAGAACAGAATAAAGTACGCTCGTAAAGCAATGGTATGGTGTGGGATGGGTTTTAATATTAACGGGCAGTGGGAGGAGCACTAGTTGTTTTCAGAACTGAACTCCATTATTACCAAGTATCGTAAGGACTTTGGGGGAGAGGCTGTTGGAGTTGGATCCTAGGTGTTTGTTTTGGGCATTCAATACTTGTGATCACAAAACATTGTGGTTTACAATAAAATTAAACACAAGGTAGTGTAGTTTTTAATTTAGTTTGGGTCACTCTATATGTTGTGTGGCGTTCCAATATCATGGTTTTTAAATAGTGTGGCCGACACTAGTTGTAGTGTTCATCTGTAGCTGTGGTAAAGGTTTTTTGTGTAGTTGTTGCCTTTATTTCTAAAACACTCAGAAAAAACTCCTTTGTCTTTGCGTTGCGTTAAAGAAAGCAATAATGTCGGTCATTTTAACATTGCCGCAACTAATGAGTTAGTTTTGCAACTGTCTGTTCTACTGTGGTTCAAAATAACAAGAGCCAGTGCCACAAAATAGAAAGCTGGTTTACAGAGACGATAAAAAGTCCAAGCTCGTCTTCGTCTCAAATTACCCTTCTTCTTCGTCTACCATCGATGCTGGCGTACCAAAAGCTGCGGAAAAGTTTACATATTTTAAGGTCATAAATGAGTTCCAAATTAAGCCATGCTGATTTGCTACCCTTCGTATCTATCAAACTTAGCGCCTGTAGAAAGCTGTCGAATTCGGTCGCAGATGTGTCACTGAGAGTGAAGGTTACCAGGAGTAACAGGGGAGGCTACCGTCGTACCCTTGGTACGGGGGGTACACCAAAAAAAAACTTGAGCACCCCCCTCCACCCCGTCGCCATACAACGTAGCGTCTGTAACGAACCAGCAGTGACCTCTCAGTTTTGCCAGTATTCATCTGTTCCGCTTTTCCAGTCTGGCATCAGTCCTTCCTCAGCGTCAATGAGCTTGCGCCGTCTTCCTCGTACTTCGTCCGCTATGGATGGGTCATATCGCCGCACGCAGCCGCGTGCTCCGTCCTTCGACGGTCCGATGGGTGGTGCCAAACCATCACGCGACCCCTATCTGACGCGCGTCGTGATTATGGTCGACGAAGCAACCGAACCCGGGTTGACAGATGAACAAGCCACAAAACACAGATCTGCCATCGTCAGTCTACTGCTCAATCGAGGCCATGATATGCCGCCCTCGCTTCATAACACTGACCCCGGCCCTGCAGTTGCGTACGCAATACGAAAGCGTCTCAAAAGCGAAGACGAACTCGCCGTTCTCAGCACTCTCACTTTGCTGGATGAACTCATGCGCGTCGTTCCGTACTTTTACCGTCAGATTGCCAATGAAAAATTCTTTCGCAGGCTGTGGCGCTTTGTAGTGCCAGATTACAAGAACGGTATGAAGTCAATGATTCCAATCTTCGGAAAGCCGAAATTACACGCTGGTTACCGTGACCACTCAGAAGTCGCCAACAGAGTGAAGATTCTAATTCGTGCGTGGGCGGAAGAACTCTCTGTGATGTTTGAAGGCCGTTATGAGCCCCACGCTGGCTTCCTTATAGAGCGCTACAACAACAAGCGTACTCGCGTACAGTTCCCGCCCGTTCCGAGGACCGAAACACCATGGGTATGTCCCGTAGATCTCACACGATTAAGCTCTTACTTCAAGGAAACAAAGGGGAGGCCATCAACAGAAGAAGCCATCACCCTCGCAGGCGCAGAGAACACCGTTGAGCTGTTCGCTAACTTGGTGGAGAACGCCGATCGGATTGACGACCTGAAGGTCGATGTGTGTAAAGAACTGGCACAGCGTTGCATGCACATATCCAAGAACCTCCACAAGCTTAGTATGAGTATGAGCAAGGAAGAGGAACTGGCTCGAGCCATTGCTGTGAGTGAGAAACTTCACAAGGCCCTTGAGCTTTACAATCGCAGCCTATCTAGCGGGAAAATTGAACGCGCGATTCCGGTTGTTGATTCCGCGAGCCTCGAAAGCGACGACGAGAGGTATGATGGTCCTGGTCCACGTCAGTTTTCATCTCGAAGTCTTGAGAGGTATAATAGCATGCCACCTAGAAGCGCACGGTATAGCGACTCATCGGAATTCTCAAGCGCCGGAAGGCATGACTCGGTAGATCGTGAACGCGCGCGACCGCGTGGAGATGATCGTCCTACGCGAGACCGAATGGAATCCCACAAAAGTGCTTTGGATAGAAGAGGAGTACCCAAAGAAGAGCGTGAAGAAAGATCACGTCCACGAGAGTTCGTGAGAAGCACAACAGTTGGGCCAGTCTCCAGAAGAGGACAATCCCCTGAAAGAAGGGGAGGTGCAAAGTCAGCTGAGAAGCGCGAACGTCGCGAGCTGCCAAAGCCGAAGAGCCGACGAGAGAAAAGTGATAGTGAGCTGCCAAAGCTAACTAAGGAGAAGAAGAAAGCGCAGCACAAGAAGAAAGGGCTCATACCGGTGGAAGACGACTCATCGTCAGAGTCGTCCTCAGAGGAGGAAGAAAACAACGCTGAGGCGTTTGCTATGTTGGCCGAACGTTATTCTACGAAAGGAAAGCAGAAGCAGAGAATAAGGAATCGCGATCACAAAAGCTCCAAGGTTGCGAAGCAGTCTCTCCCGCAAGCTAGTAATGCTGGTGCCGCATCATCTTCCAACAGTGCCCAAAGTTTGCCGCCAATCTCGAATATGTCGATCAATCCCGCTGCTGCTTATTACTCATCCGTGCCGGGCATGGGCTACAATCCGATGATGATGGTACCAAATCCCTACGCTATGTACGGTTCCGTTGGGCATGTTCCAGTGCAGGATCCCATGGGAATGTTCAACGCATATCAAACTGTCAATCCTGCCATGTACTACAACTCAGTCAATCCACAAATGTACTCTTCATTCACGCCCAATATGCCTGGAGTGTCACCGTTGTCGAACTTTCAGGTACCCGGAAGCGGTGCACCGCCGAACGCTGGACAACCAAGTTCCGTCCAAAAACCGTTACTTCCAGGTCCTGCTGCTGCGAGCAACGTTAGCTCAACTCAGTCGGAGCGCCACCAGCTGCTTTCAGACACATCGCAGTCCCAACAACAGCAGAAACCAACCGGTGCTGTACCGACTCCGCAATTAATGAATTCGTTCTACTCGAGTGTACCAGGTGCACCAATTATGCCCCAGCCTGTGCAACCTTTGATGGCAAGACCAGGGTTCATGCCCACCTCGCAAGACGCAGCGCCCAGTTCTGCAAGCGCTGTGCCCACGCCTAGCACAGACGGTCAGGCTGCAGCATACAGAAACGCAATGAACCAAGCGGCGGTTGCCTATCATGCCGCTGCGGCTATGTACCGCAGCGTACAAGGGGAAACTCCCATTGTACCCCACCAACAACAACCCCCTAGTGTCCAGCCACCCACTGCTACGAACACCATAGCGTTTTCCGGTCCAAGTTCTACGTCGGAGACTGCTGTCGCTGACACTCTCAAGGAAGAGGAAACCAAGCAGTAGTGCGCATGTCTTGGTACAACTGGGAACTCCGAACGTTGAGAGACTGCATACGTTTACTTGACGTTAACCAGGGTCACAGGAGTTTTCATCGGCTGTCGTGCTTCGTGCTGATATCTTGCATATATTTACATATACTGTACGAAAGAATTGTTGAGTAGTGCTCAGTGTATACATGGACACCTTGTTCTCAAGCGATTTGTTTCTCAAGTCTACTTCATCGTCGCTGGTTGTCCTCTTTCCGACTCCTCATCACTACATGTGGTACATGTGCACCATTTAACACTAGTGCTTCCAGCTGAGAAGGGCTTTTCGGGTTTCTTCATCGTTTATAGTAAGCTGCTATTCCAAGTGCTCTGATACGTAAATTGAGGACGACTTCAGCTTAATCGCTGGGAGAGGGTACAAAAAATAAGAGATATAGGGATGACCCTTTAAGCCTCAGGTTCTATCTGTGTGAGGTGTGTACTACATTCGTGCTCTGGTTTGCAATAGTTCAGGATACGAGAACAGATACAGAAATTGTCTCGATCGGTTTCTGAGCATGAGCCCTCACTGTCTCAAAATACTGGATGCGGAGTAAGGTTGATAATTCTCCGTGAAGATCTTTTGATTTGAAAAGCTTTGTGGTCGGCGTGATGAATCACGTTTAAACACCATCAGTTCTCCTTTTACCCTGTAGAATTCGGTCTCGAGCTTGAAGTCAATTATGGTCTATCGAATATGGCGTAGTATGCCAGCGTGGCGATCTCGGAAGTTCTTTCGTCAGCAGAGTTCATCCCTCTGTCGACAACAGATTGCAGCCAAGTCTTTCGCTTTGCTTCCGCTTGGAACTGTGGCACTGCGTCGGCGATATCACCCATTAAACCCATAATGTCGCGAACCATCCCCTCGGAGGTTGGCACAAGAGAGTGCGGTCCTTCATTAACGATCACTTCGCAGAACCCTAAGATCCACTCCAAATAAGGCAGCAGAATTTCCTGCTTCTTGTCATCTTTCAACCCACTAACGATACCTGTGTAGGATTCCAAAATCGATTCGCGGAGGGCTAACACCCAGTCTATGGTATCGTAGTCATCCGCTTCCACTTCCAACTGAACACTGGATTCCGCAGCTTGTCTCATACAGTCCATAACTGACTTTAGATATGTCTCGAAATGACCTTTGACTGACATGGCAATGTCACCGAAGCACCCCATGATACCTGGTTTCACTGCACGATTAAGGGTAGGACTCTTAAGGGCTTCTAGCAGAAGAGCTACAATTGGATTGGCATAGGGCACCAAATCCTTACCCAAACCTCGACAGATTTCCCCTGCAACGCCAACGGACACGCCTACCATTTGGTGAGCTTGTAGATTGCCTAGAGCCTGCTGGAGGTATGGCATAAAATGGGACATGTACCTGTTGAATTCTTTGCCAAGTACATGAGCCAAAGCCCCTACAGCCAAGAAAGCATCCTCCAAGGAGGCTTCCGAACCTGGCACTTGGAAGACGTTCAGATAGTCTCTCATCATCTGATCAGCATATGGAACCACTTGAGCCATTGTTAACCTGTGTGTTGCCGTCGTTAGGGCGCCGCATATAAGACCCACCTTTTCGATTGTTTCCATTTGCTCAACTTCACTCAGCGCTCTGGGTACTGCATTAAGTGCAGCTTCCAGTTTGTCTCTTAGCATAGGAAGGCAGGACGCTATGAAGGGCAGAGCATCCCTAGTGACGCTTCGGAAAAGTGCGTTGATTGTTTCATAAGCTGAGATGCGCAGATTGGAGTCGCCTGCATCATCGCGGTCGGCAGTCTGCATAAGACAAGTGAACAAGGGCTGCACATGCTCTGTCAACGGTCCAGTCTCTTCCTCGTGCTCTTCGCAGAACCTCTCCGCGACGTTGTGGATTGCGTAACAAATGTGCGCGGCCAATTCAGGATTCTCTGCAGCCATTAGAGAACGCTTCAAGCATTCAACTAGGGCAGGGAGATGAGTGAGCGTGGTAGTTCGATCAACAAGAACAACGCGCGCAAGTGTCCAAGCTGTGGTGTCCTTAACTGCCACGTTAGGATCATGAACCAACGTTTCAATTAAGACTATGATAGCTTCCCTCACAAGATTTCGGATCTCTGCCTCTGGAGGGCCTTCGAGCACACTGCCAAATACAAGTATAGCAGCCTCACGGGAACGCCAGTTAGCTTGATCGCGAATGTTAGATTGGATAAACGGTTTAACAAGTCCAAGAACTGTGTCGGGGGCAGCTTGAGCGAGCAACTCGATACATGCTCCTGCGGCTGTCGCAATGTTCCATGAAGAGTCTTCCAGCGGATCGTCCTCTTGCTTCTTAAGTGAATCGAATATCGGAACGCTAAGATAGGGAAGAGCATGCTTGACAAACTGCTCATTTTTTCTGACAGGCGGCCGACTGGGGTCAGCTGTCTCATTGTCGTACATAATGGAAACCTCTTCCTCAGCCACAGTAGACCAGAACTCAATGGCTTGCATAGCGACGGGCTCGGCATCGTTTCGAATAGCGTTTTCAGTAAGGGTGTAGATATCGCGAATGTACTCGGATAACTTTTCATAGTAGTTCTCCGCAACTTTTACGAGGCCCTCAAACGATGCTTGCCGCACCTGGGCGTCTCCCGACTTGGCTGCTTCGCAGATAGTTGTAACAATAGCCGCGCGCTCTGTTGAGATTTCAAATTGAGCCCTCGCAAACTCCAGAGTATTGTTGAGAGCATTGGTGGCAGCCAGTCGCACGAGACCAGCCGATTGGTCGGTACTTGTTGGTCCTCCAGGGTAGGCCATTCCCTGTACAACTGCTGTGAGGATTTGGTTTGATTTTAGGGACAGGACTTCATCGAGACGATCGCCAATACCGGCCTCCTCGCAGGTGTAACCAAGGGCTTCTAGGGAAGCCTGCTTGACATGATCTTCGCGAGAAGAGGCGCTTAGAAGCAAGTCGGCGATGAGGGAATCCCAAGCGCCGCGGGCTACATCCATGGAAGCCACTTTGGCGATTACCTGTGCGGCAGCTCTCCTGGGCTCGGGCGCGCGCGCGGAAAGGGCGCGTAGCAGTGTGGTACGAATATGGGTCTTTGCATTTTCATCGATAGAGCGTACCCATCTTTCGTAAAGACGGTGTTTGGCGGCGGGATCCCTGGAGTAGACAGCGTTCTTGATGATGAGACCCGCAAGACGACGGGATTCAGGGTCATTATCATCGCCGGCAAGATGGTCAACGAGAGTAGTTAGATAGAGCCCAGGGTTTCTCTCTTCCGCTTCCTTGAGGACGCGCTCTGCTTGGGTGCGAGTCTGGGTGTCTGCCGACTGGGCAGAGAGCAGGATCTGTGTGACATCCATGACAGAGACGGAAGAGAAGGGGAGAGCGTGGGGGAAGAGAAGGGGGAGGGGTTTATGAAGAAGGACGAGAGGACAACGGATCTATGAGGAAGTCATTGAGGGCGGTGCGCGCGGTGGAGGGCGGCTCGACGTTGCGCGGGCGCATCCGCTTGCGGATGACAGTCGACTGCTCGTTGCCGCCCGTTGGGCCGTTGTCCACGTGTGCACGTGTGTACAGCTATTCGCCTTCTGATTGGGCGCCACGTCACTCATTGTGAACGTTTTGGGCCAATCACAGCCGGGCATGCGCCGCCGTCGACGCCTGGCGCGTAGCCGCCTCGGCGCCGCTGCCGCCCGCACGCGTCCAAGATCCGAAGTGCAGTAGACCAAAACTCTCTACTGCGCCAGACGCCGCAGCCCTCCTTCTTCGTCGACCCGTCCGTCCAAAGATCCCAATCGCAATGGCAGGAATCGCAGTCGGTATCAACAAGGGGCACGTCGTCACCAAGCGTCAGCCCCTGAAGAAGCGCTCCTCCTACACAAAGGGCAAGGTCACCGCCCGAAACATCGTCGTCCGCGAAGTCATCCAGGAAGTGTGCGGATTCGCCCCGTACGAGAAGCGCATGCTGGAGCTCTTGCGTATCGGAAAGGATAAGAGAGCCCTCAAGTTTGCGAAGAAGCGCCTCGGTACACATCTGCGCGCCAAGAGAAAGAGGGAGGAAATGGCCGATGCGCTCCGTAGCAAGAGGAGCTAACTGTATCGCTCACACGTCCATCCATGATTTGGTCCGCACTTGATTTGTACTCTGTGCTCTTCTACGTACGATCGGCGCGCGAGTTTGCGGCACCAAGCTCATCCGTTCCACCCTTGGGTTGGTGAACATCCTGTTTCCTCCGCGCGGTTGCCCGCTGTGTGGAACCCCATCAACCGCTGCCAACCGTCCAGAGTTGAACTCTCCTTGCGCAAGGCCGCGAATGCGCGTCGCAGCGCTCGCTAGAAGAACGTATTAAATCTTCATCCATCAACCATTTCATGGCGGACACCGCTTTTTCTTGCCAATCCCGCCGCTCTTCTTTTCCCGTATTTTATGTTTGATCCTATTGCCACCTAGTAGCTCATACGTCTGTCGCTAAAGTCAATAGAACCAACAGTACCAGTCCTACGACAACTAAAAGTGGGCAATTGGTCTGACATGCTAGTATCTCCTGATTCCTCTTTATCAAACGTATACAGTTCTCTATCTATATTTTTGCCCCTCAGTGGTACGCAACTTCCGGCTGATGCGCTGCCACTCATGGCCCTTTTCGTAGCACTATGGCAGTTTCGCATTGCCGCACATACTATCTATAATGACGCCAACATGTTGAACATGACTAAACGCGTTTAGTCAGAACTGATATCCTAGTCCCTGCGGTACAGTTAGTCTCTCATCTACAACCATTCCACGCAAAACAGATAGTTGCTTGCAGGTAGCAGTGCTGCCCTGCTGAGATTATGTACCCGCTCAAGTTCTAGGCAACTTGCGACTTTGATTCACGGGCCGCCATTTCGCCTATAGTTCGAATGGCTTCTCTAATGATGACGCAAGCCTGTTCAATCTCCCCTTCAGTGATCACCAGAGGTGGTGTCAACCGAATAATGTGACCATGAGTAGGCTTCGCAAGGACGCCATTCTTTGCCATTTCCAAACAAACTTCCCATGCAGTCCGCTCCTCTCCCAACACGTCATAGATCTCAATGGCATTCATAAGCCCACGACCACGAACTTCCTTAACTACCTTCTTGGGAAGACCCCTCTTGGTAAGAGCACTTCTCAACACGTGACCCATCTTCTCAGAGTTTTCGCACAGCTTTTCGTCCTCGAGAACGCTGATCGCTTCGATGCCAACTGCGCACGCAAGTGGGTTACCGCCATACGTGGAACCATGCTCCCCTGGCCGCAGCAAACCGAGAACCTCATCGCTACCCAGAACGGCCGAAACCGGGTAAACACCACCGGAAAGGGCCTTGCCAAGGACGACGATATCGGGTTTAACTCCGTCATGGTCGGAAGCAAGCATTTTTCCAGTTCTGCCCAACCCGGTTTGCACCTCGTCGGCAATGAGAAGTACGTTATGCTTCTGACAGATTTCTTTGGCGCGCTTCAGATACCCGGGCTTTGGAATTACGACACCTGCCTCACCTTGGATAGGCTCGACCATGAAAGCACACACATCCGGTTTCGCGACTGCCCGCTCTAGCTGCTCAAGATTATCGTAGTCAACTAGATCGTAGCCGGGGACGAAGGGCCCGAAGCCTTCTCTAGAGGTAGTGTCGCTGCTCGAGGAAATGGCAGCAATGGTGCGACCCCAGAAATTTCCCTTTGCAAACACAACGCGAGCGCGATCAGTTGAGATTCGTTTGCAGTCATATCCCCATCGACGTGCAAGCTTGATGGCTGTTTCACCGCCCTCCACGCCGGTGTTCATCGGCAGACAACGATCATATCCAAAAGTGTCACAAAGACGCTTCTGAAACTGGCCGAGAAGATCGTTGTGAAAGGCACGCGAGGTGAGGGTAAGACGCGCTGCCTGACGTGCCAAGGCCGTGACGATGCGGGGGTGACAATGGCCTTGGTTGACGGCGGAGTACGCGGCGAGGAAGTCTAGGTATTGGCGATCCTCGATGTCCCACACGCGAGTGCCTTGTCCTCGCGATAGGACGACGGGGAGGGGGTGGTAGTTGTGAGCACCGTGCTTGTGCTCCAGCTCGATGACGGCCTTTGAGGCGGGAGCCAGATGGGAGCTATTGCGGGTGGTCGCGAAAGACAGCGGCGACGCAACTGCGGCCGGTTTCACTCTCGAGAGAACGTTCATGATACCGGCTAACGGGGCGGGGTCGAAAGCGAAGGTCAAGAGCGAGAGCGTGGAACTGCGGAGAGTGGTGCGCTAGAAACGCAGCTGGACCGATCTCGGCTGTGGAAGGTGAACGACCCGGGGCGTTGACGAGGGACATACCTTTTACAACGGGGATGCAACTCCTTTATGTTTTATTGCATCTCTCATGCGCAGATTCTCAATTTGAGAATCTCAAGCCACCGCCATGACGGCTGACAGCCGAGTGCTTACAGAACGCGGCGCTGCTGCAGCTCCGTGCTGTGGACGTGCTCTGGTCAGTGGCGGATCGCGCTGTTCCCCGTCGATCGCATCGCCCGCGCGTCAATTCTCCCGCGTTCTCCCGCTCCGTCCGCTCCGTCGCCCTCTTCCCCGTCGTCCCCCGTTCTTCCCAACCATGTCGCTCATGCGGCGCGCCGCCTACGCCGCCGGAATGATGATTCGCGAAACCGGACAGGCTCTCGACCGTCTCGGCTCCAGTTTGCAAGGCAAATACGCCTACGTCGAGCAACGTAAGTTTCCGCGTCAAACCACGCAACCCCCGTCTCACAAACGCTAACATCTTCTTTCTACGCAGTGAGCCGCCATCGCCAGATCATGAATCTGGACACCGCCAAACCAATTCTATCCACGCCGGCGTTTATCGCGCCTTCCGCTTCGCTCATTGGAAATGTCGAGCTCTCCCCGTCTGCCTCCGTCTGGTACGGGGCTGTCCTTCGTGCTGATAACGCTCCCATACTGATCGGACCGCGTGCGAGTGTTGGTGATCGAGCCGTTATTCGAGGCGCATCACAAATCGCTGCAGATGCCACAGTCGCCCCGGGCGCCGTTATAGACGCTGCTGAAGTTCGTGCTCGTGCGGTCGTCGGCGCTGGTGCCGTCGTATCCCCAGGTGCTGTTGTTGCCGAAAACTCAATATTGCGTGATGGCTCGTATTTGCCAGACGGCGCTGCCACGTCGCCTGGCGACATTTGGGGAGGCTCACCTGCTCAACGCGAACGTGCACTCACTCAGGAAGAAATGGACTCCATTACCACCACCGTTGAAGAGACCGTTGCGCTCGCTAGTGCGCACGCTACTGAATGCGGTAAGACCCATGAACAGATCGAGGCCGAGAAACTGAGGCAATCACTCATAGAAGAACGCTCGGAAGATTACAACAGTCATATGGGTTTGCTGGGTAGAGAAGCCGAGATTGCTGAAGTGCAGGCTAGAATTGTTGAAGAAGATCGGGAAGAACAGAGAAAAGTTGGAGCCGCGTAACAAGCCGAATTAGCGCATTCGATAGGTTGCATACACCCTGTTAGCTGCGCTGCTCTTACCATGTTGTTTTGTCCAAAGATTGTACCTCCCCGTGGTTTTTGTGACTCACCTACACGGTAAAAGTGTCTATGCCGAGCGCTGGTTTATGGACGTTTGTACAACCTTTTTACGTATACAACCTCGTTTCACACCTAACGTGTTGTGCGTCAGTCTTCAATTCCGACAACCCATTACTGCAGAGCATTGCCGTTGCTTGGTTCGTGAGGCATCAACAATAATGCTATGCCCAAAACAACAGGAGGGAGCCCGTTTGTAGCATCCACTGCTTTGCCACAATGAACTGCCAGAATCTTACGCTTCTCCACCTTGTGATGTGAATGGTTCTTCGACTACTATTCCTAATCGGCGAGTGCATAGATCATAAACACAACAAATGTTTGTAAATGAGATAAAACAGCCGTGTCATTTTATTCCGATGCCGCCAACGACATACCAAAGCTATATCCCTGTCACTTCTGCTTGCACCCTATTTCATATAAGGTATAGGCAGAAGTGATATGATATCAGCAGCGCTATGGCATGCGGCAGGTATGCATGTCATCTATCGGCATGTTCGTTAACTAGGTCATCGACGGTACAAGTTGGGCTGCTCTGCATTGCACAAAAGTATGGATACTCGCAGAGGAATATATATCGTGCCGCACGGGTTCCATACTACGTCTTTACCGAATCCGTTTGGGCATCCCCGAGTAAGGCGGCATGTACTCTCATGAAGTACCTACGACAGGTTAATACTCCGGTCGCCTAATATCCGCAGACAAGGGAGCCAACAATAATTCTTCGATGCTCACAAATGCCAGCTTGGAATTCCTTTGCTTCTTTTGAGTTCTGATCGTACCGGCAGCACGCAGCATGTTGACAGTATTTTGGAAAGCACTCATGATGCGGCTATTACCTTTCCTTTACGATCAACGTTTTACCAGTAGCGCTGTGGCTGGGGAGGACCTCCCCGAGTGTTTCATTCGAGAAAGACCGCTTCGGCGCATAGCTCGGGGGGCGTTTCGATTCCCTTGGTGGGCTTGGGGGAGGATGTATGCGCTCGCCGAAAATGGACGAATTGGTGAGATCTTCCCAAACTCTATTTCGCCATTTTCACCGTCTGGTTACAAAGGCATTCACAGGCGTTGTTGTTCTGGCCACAGTTGCTGCTTCTTCAGCCCTCGTCAATCAACGTGTAAGCCTCCTGTTGTGTGTCGTAGCTCGTCGAACGTATTACCAAGCGAATGAGCATCAGTCTCCAACTCGTTTGTCCAGTGATGCGCAACGGGGTCATGCTTCTGATCACCAGCGCGCCGCGGATGGTAACTCCAAAGCTATTGTGAGATTCAAGAACTTGGTGTGCTTTTGAGGACAACCGTCTAAAGCAAATGCGCAGTCTTTCCAATCGCGTCTTGGTTACTAGTTTTAAAGCACTTGCTTAGGTGCTCCCTCTTACTCCTGACAGCCGGGAAGCAAGAACACTTACAACTTTGACAGGCAGGAGGAAGGCAGCGAGAGTGGTTAGCATTTTGTGCTGGTGTTTGGCAAGGTGCCTAAGATTCTTTATATCGTTTCTTAAACGAATCTGATGATGCTCAACCTCTGGTAGATTAAGACCAAGACCTCTCTGCTTCCAACGAAACACTTTGTGAAGAAAACGAGTGAATATTGAGCAAGTTATCACCTTTTTTACATCGCGTGGCCGTCACGCGGACAGCTGTTCCGATTTATATGTGGAACAGTTACCGTAACTCGCAGTTTTTCGCACATCTCGCCAAAGCAACGGCCGTTATGCTGACCGCCTTGTTTCACAACCTCCTGATCGAGGACGCTATCTTCTGGTTACATCTGTCTGGGAATCGCAGATAGTACTGCCGCAAAGTTTGAGGATTGCGGAGGTAACATTGTGCACGTTTCAACAGTGACGGGCAGTGAGCAGGCAGGCCGGTGTGCACAGGGTCCGGGAATCGCAGTGTATCAAGTTCTGGATATGACACTGCCTTGGACGGAGGATGTTTTCCTAAAATGCAAAACAATTAGCCATGGTAATGGACCGGTACCACGCATACAATGGTTGTCGCTCAGGTTGCCCCTGACGGCAGTGTTTGTGGTCTTCTTTTGCTCGTGCGTCATCCCCTCGAATTGCTGTACAACCACAAACACCAGCGTTCCGCTTCATGTATCTGACCATCGTCCTGCTTCCCCAACGATGATGGGAACGCTAACATGGTACAAAACGGCCTAGCACTCCCCAACCGATCCCCTCTACAACGGAGCATTCAACTGCCAAGCGGGATAAACGGTCAACCGAAAAACACTTCAGCACGCAAACTGTAACATGACGAGCAAATCATCACCCTTGGCACCCGACACGCTGGGCTTTGTCAGCGGCGCCGCCCCGCATTTCACCAAAGCTTTCCACGGAGCCGCGTTGTGCGTGTCTGCTCCGCGAGCGTCAATTCCTGTACACCATGTGGTTAGAATGGAAGCGCAGTCTGCACGCGTAGAAGAAGCTACTCGGAGCAGTGCCGTGTGGCCGCCGCCATCCATGACTGAGGAATGGGCCCAAGCTGTGGAAAGACTGGCAAGTTCGGTTAGAGGGTCCACTCTGGAAGAGGCTGACAAGGTGCTGGTCGAGGCCGATGGAGACGAAGAGCTCGCACTGAAGTACCTCACCGAAGTCAGTGTCTCGGACATCAAGAGACAACGCGAACTTGCCGTTGAAAAAGCCAGGTCTGAGGGTGATGCCAACAGAGTCGACGCGCTGAGAGAGGCTCAAATGCGAAGACAAGCTACTGGAAGCGCTCGTGATTTCTTCAAGGGTTTTGTTGATGTCGAAGGAACTTATGTAGATAACGGTTATGTGGATGAAGACGCCGATATGATGGGCAAGATGGCTAAAACCATCAAAGGCTGGTTTGGTCGTAGTAAATAACCTGCAACAAGCTTCAGTCACTTGTAAATAATCCATTGTGTCGACACAAGAAGGCTACTTCGAAGTAACGTTAACCCTCGCTAATTTTACTGGTGGTGGGTTGTGTTCCCACACTCCGAACGGCAGGCAGTCCTTTTCGTTTGCAGCGACTTCACAGTGCCTTCAATGTGGACAGTCTGCGTCATCGCAAATTCGGCAATCTTGTATTGTACCGACGGTGACTCTACCCGACTGCATGCGCTCTTGTTGCCGCGCAAACACGAAACAAACAATTGTCCACTTGCACATGTTGAGAACAAGTGAAGCGTTCGTTAATCTATTTACTTCCACCTTTGCTACAATCTACTCCTACTTCTGCTAATCTTAGCGCCCTCTTTGCGTCTCCTTTTCTTTCAATCCAATCACAAAGACCTTGCTCAACTCCACCGCGAATTTGAGCATTCTGCGTTGCGTTTACACGCTGTACATGCGAGCATCCTGAACTTGGAGGGTTGTTCGTTAGCAGTGCTTAACGGTGCAACAAGTTCTCAGAACCATCGGGTTCGTCATTTTGCCTTGCTGTGATCCAACAAAATAGCTCAAAGTCCGAGAAAAGTTAGCGCGCAACATTCGCTTACTCATCAAATCGCAAGCTAGTCTCGAAACCCCAAGTTCATCTCAAGCGTTCGCTGATCACATGTGGATGACATAGTAGTTTACAGACTTCATAGTTCTGCAGGCTTCTCGTTTGAGCTTGGCATGACAGAAAAGAACTGTTTGAATGTACAGGAACGGAGAAAACTGTGCTCACATGTTCCAGTTTTTCGACGTCCGAAGATGGTTATGAAAGGACCGGTGAAGACATGCTCTGCCCTTGCTGTCGCCATCCAGTTATCCAGTTTTCTCGGACAAGAAGCATCCGCCTAACGTGTTCAGAAGAATGCTGAACAGACGGATTCGTCGACACTGATCATGGAGCGTGGAACATATGTGGCCAGGAGGCCGAAAGCTACGCTGGGGTAGGGAACCGTATTGAACCAGAGGACTGCACTCAGAAAGAGAGCCGCGCTTGGTCATAGAGACCCGCCACCTGAGCACCCGCATCAGCGAGGCACAAAGCGAAGGTAGAAAGTCAAAATGAGGGACTCGCATGGTCTACTACAGCCCTCCTAGTGCCAGGAGCGACGAGGTTCCGTATCTTCCAGACTCCTCTTCCCCGGCGCCGTTCAATTCTTGTCGGCGATATTGAAACCATTGCTTGCAACCACACTTCGTGTGCGCTTCCCTTCCAGTACAGTACTTGTTAGGGCTGATGACCACCAACTTCGTCGTGCGTCGCGGTTGCCCGTTTTTGAGACGAAAGCATCGTCGCTCTACCTTTGTCGTTTCCAATCATGTGTCCACAGGCGGTTTGAAGCAGTTTAACGGCGAAAATAGACATGGATGTTGGGTGCGCACGGTGCGGAAAGTGCTAGAGGTGCTGGTGGCGTCTGATGACGGTGTGGGGACCATCGCAGGAGGGAGCTCGTGAAACGACTTGCAAGTCGTTTCACAATCGAAATCGCGGCACCTGTCCCATGCCATAAGTTGCGAGAAAGTGAGGCAAGGACTTTCCAGAATACGCTACCCCTAGAAGTTTCAGTAAAGGGTTGAGGGGTAAGGGTTAGCACTCTAACCTTCTACGCTTCTGTCATGGTATGAACAGCTCCCAAGTATCCCTTAATACTTTGTATCGAACACGATTTCCATCGATTGAAATTTGGCGCAACCTCAGTTGCATGATACAATTCGCTTCTGCCTCTCACTTTTTCAAGTCTCACATACTTCCCCATCAACATGACGTACACATGCCTATTCCTGCTGTTATAATATGCATCCCTATTCTTGAGTGCCCGTAAATCCAGGCAGGTAAGCAACGTCCTTGTAGAATGTCTTGATTTTGGAACGTAACATACAGAACCTTGGCTGAAGGTGAGTTGCTTTTCTTCAATGTATCGCAATGCCATCCTCTTTGCCGCCGTATTAGAATCTTCACCGAGCATAAGACGAAGTATGTCATGTTGCGTAAGTCTATTCCGGCGACCCACTCCAACTTCTGCAGTAACAGGACCGGCTTCGAGTGTCAACCTCGTTTCTCGATGCACAGTTCTACGCAGCAGTCCTCCAACGACAAGCTTTCCATCCAGCATGGATACCTTTCGTCTCCTGTATTTGACAGTAATTTCAGCATTTTCTGCATCAGTAGTATCCAGATATGTTCTGCCAATCGGTTTATCGACTGTTATAGTCTCAGAGTCATCTTTCCTCTGCGTTCTCAAGGCCACACATCGTCTGTCGATATCATATACCATTCCAGCCGTCTCCACGCTTTCCAAATCAAGCTCACTGTCTGAGATTGCAATAGAACCGGCATTCCATACAACCAAGAAGCTTTTCATCAATCCTATGAGATAATCAAGCGAATCACCCAACGCAGGTTTATACGCTTTCAAATATGTGAACTTCTCGATGGTATCCTCTAGCTCATTAGCAACACGCCCGCTTTCGCGATAACGTTCCCATAGCGTCCTTCCATTTGCACTGGGAGACATCAGAACACGCCTCGTCACTTCATCTTCCAGATCGCAAGTCGCTGCAAGAACCATTGCAGAGACGACAATGTTACAAATATTAGCTTTGTAGAGCTCCGAATCTATTTCCCGTATACAACTTGACAGTCTTCTCATTTCTCCCAGATCAGTTTTCAGTTCGACCTTCTCTTCGGAACAAATAAAGTTTTTGCTTCCATGCTCTATTCTCCCGTCCTTCGTAATACGATAATTGAAGAATGAGTATCTTCGCATGCGCTCACCTTGTACAGAGGCCCCGAGTAGATAACCAACTATTCGTGGAATATCATGGATGTAGCTTCCTTCTTCGTGATTCAGTCCCAAACCAAATCCTTCCATTGCTTCGCATAGCAAGACTTTCGATCTGATTGTAGGTGTGTCAAAGTACAGTTCTTGAATTTCGCTGTAGACCGATGTATGCATCAGCGTTGCTTGCAATGATCCACGCAAAGGATCGGAACCCCCCCCTCCCTTCAATGAATCAGAGTTATCAGCAACACTAGCCTCAAAAAACTTCACAACTGGACTTGCAACAAAGTTCCAAATCGGTGCGAACGTACTGGTGGGCTCTCCTTCGTAATCAAAAAATACAAAGCCTTTGAACGCAAATCCGTTGAATATCTCGTATCTCATCATGTTGGTTACAGCTCTATCCACTTCAGGATACTCTCCAAGTTCAACATCTTCTAAGAAGGTCTCAGAGAGTTCAATCCACTCATTGTTCGTAAACGCTTCCAGGACGAAATGCTTTCTTTGCGGCTTCGTGATGCAGGCGGACAGTAATGATATGGGGTTCACAAGCCGTCCGGTTAGCATATGATCATACTTTTTCCTCTGCAAGTGTATGTGGCAACTTGTGTATCTTGGTTTCACCTGGTCCTCTTCCATTAAAATATGCGCGTCTCTTATGAACGCATTGAGCTCTTCGAGGGCGGAAGAACCGCTAATGAAGCATTTGTGTAGGATACTAGCTGACAAGTCTCTTCCATTTGTAATGAGGCCAGGATATCGTCGGAATGCGGCAACTCTGAGTGATTCTGCATACATCTTCGCTTGATCAGAAGATTCATCGAGTAAGACAGAAAGAACAGAACCAAGTACTCTCTCATCTTCAGAACTCGTTTTGTGAGGTGGGCTCTGCAGAGCAATGTCTTCAAGTGTGATACAGGACTTTGGGATGAACTCGCTGTCATAACTTTCTGGCCAAAGGGCGTTTGACATTTCTTTGTCAGAAAGTAGGTCGACGATGGCATGTAGTACTTCATCAAGATCCGATGCACCATAGAAACAAATCGCTTTCATGACAGTATCAACCCATTTCTCAATCGTCGATTCGTGTTTTCGCGCATGAGTAGTCTTCCCACGAATCTGATGCGGAAGTATAAGATCCAGATGTTCCATTTCTCTCAAAGGCCCCACTCGGTAGTACTCCATTGGCAATTTTTCCAATCCCCACACTGATTTATCTCGCATAAAAAGAGCGATTGCGTTCATCATGGTGTTGACCCGTGGTGTCACTGTACAGCTTCTTGTCTGTCTTGCACGGAACATGAGATCATCTTGACGCTTCACCAACATGGCAATGACGGAAAGCACTTTTATATTCGTGCCGTTTTGAAGAAGCAGTGTGGGTAAGATGTCCTCGACGGTCTCGCTTGAATTACAAAGAGGGTTTAGGACTTCGGCGAGGTTTCCATTTCCGTTTCTCGCGGCAAACCATGCGCTTTCGGTCAGATGTTCTTTCAGAAGCTCTTGAAGAAGAGGTGTTATTAGCAGTCCGGCACGGGCCCACATCCTCAATTTGAGCCAGATGTTGTACGACATGCTTGTCCTCGGTCGAAGAGGATCGCGACGATTTGTCACCGACATTCTGAAATGGGGTGCGAAAATGTGTGCTGCTCAGGACTAGAAACGACAGTGAAAAAAAGAGTCCCGGCGATTGTAGAGTGCGAACTGGTTGTAGATTCTTTTCTATGAACTTCTGTCAGAAAGGATTCTCTTGGAAGAGGGCCCTATCAAACGGAGAGAGCAGGCGGTCTGGCCACAGTGGCTTATCCTTGACTTTCGTTGTCACAAGCTAACCTTGGATGAATACCAGGATGAAAACCTTGAATGCATGGAGTACACATGTAAACACATACCCCATTGTTCTGAAATGAAGAAAATAGCTTGCTTTTGCTGAAAATAATGCGAAAAACACAATAAGAGATAAAAAGAAAGCAATTTCATTTGTAGATCGTTGCCGGAGAGACACAAAAACGCTCTTATCTGATCCAGGCTAGCCGAAGAATAAGAGAGTCGGAGTGCCCATTGTAAAACAATACGTACAAGGCTGTTGTAGTAGTAATAATGTTGATGATGATAAGAGTGAAGATGGTGCCGGACTACATGGTTGAAGCCATGTAGTCCTCTCCTTTCATACTACACTGGACTACAAAATATTCACAGACGCTATTTCACTGGGAACCTGAAACGGACTCCTGCCGTAATCAGCCCCTACAAAAAACTAAATAATTTGCATAGGTGACCCAAAGTTGCGTGGGCGCGAAATTTATTAATTACGCAAGCTCATCACTTGCTTTTTCTGGTATTCAATTATCTCTATGTTTATAGTCTGTTAATTCTTGGTTCAGTTTCGAAGTATTTATAGCTCAATTTTGTGGCTTAACTGATTTTTCGTTGCAATCGACATGTGAATTTCGTTTAAAACGTTCTTCGTAAAAATAACAGCTGAATCGTTTTCGGATTTCACAAGACCAGCATTGCATACTTTTCGCGCATTGTATGTTTCAAGAACAGACGTCATATCTATTATTACTCTTTTCTCGGCGGTGGGAGACAATTTAGTTCTCATGTCAAACAGACTTTTGGTATGGGTAAACATTCGGAGCGGGATGGATTGCTGCAACATTTGCTCAAGATTTTGTTTCGATGTATAGACGTAATTGAGTGCCTCAGCGCACTCATATAGTTTTGCGCTTCGTACTGATCTTAAACCATGACGCAGTCTTGAGTTTTCAAATTTTCGGTTGCTTTATGATCTTATTCATCTTGTGTACCATTTCAGAGTTCAAATTATCCTTTGTAACTTGTGCCGTCTTGTTCGCAAACAGTGAAACATTTGGACTAGAGTGAACAATCCAAATCAGTCGGGCGCGCTTCGAACGAAATGCTTCAGATTAATCTTGGATATTCATTGGTTCAATCTTCATCAAATAGTCGTCCTGGTTCATTTCATACTTTTCTGTTTGAGATACAATTTACATGCCTGCAAATTTGAATTTACCATGACTTCTATCCCAAGATTCAAATCTTTCCAGGGTCATGTTGGTCCAAGTCATGAAATCTCTCGTTCCTTTAATAATCAATTCATCGACTTACGACCCAAGAAGTCCGGTGAGTGTTCCCTCAGATACTTTAAAGAATGCAGAAGTATCTCCTTTAAGTGGGCTCGTCTTTAAATCGTTCTTCACGTGGGACATGATCGGTATATTCGAACAGTTGTTGGCATCAGGTAATCTGTAAAGCGATTTTTATTAGAAGAAGCAGGTAATCACTTGAAATATTCATGTCTGGTGGCAGTCTGCTGTAAACGGTACGTGCAAGGTTATGGTTACTTTGTACGTACGCTTCGGTTACATCATGGCTCCATATGGTCGAATTGTGCATTGCAGCAATTGAAATAATGAGTCTGACTATACCATGTGTCACAGTTGTTGCATTTTGGATTAAGTAGTTGTGGTCTTTGGCACAAAAACATTGAGCTATGAATCTTGCTTTGTGAAACTCCTCTTTGGTTCCTGGCTTTTTATTGCAAGTGCAAGACGAAATCCTACGATATTTGCTTCTTTGGGGAGTTCGGCTTTCGAAACCACTTTCCACTTTCCTTTCACCATGATTCAATCGATGTCTTTCTTATTGGCATCTGAAAACTTCTCAGAGTGTCCTCAAGGGTCTCTGGGGTACAATATCTCGGTTATGTATAGGTGGCTAGATCCTTCTACATATGAGAGGTAAACCTCATGAACTTCGATGTTATCTGGGTTGAGCTGACTTTCCTTCAAATAGGAAAGCATGTAGCTGAGCAAGTGCTCAAAGCTGTTAGCTATGTTGCGTCTTTCAGGGTTTTGGGGGATCCATGTGCTGATCAGAAATAAATGTTTTCGCTTGAGAAAGGCTGTGTCGCACTTCGCTCTCCTTCTTTTCTACGAGAATTTGTTGGCCTGATATCTTGGCGACCGTAGAACGACCAGTCCATCAGGGCTGTTGTTTCTGTCGATAGATCAAGACCTGCTGTCTGGGAGTAGACTCGTAGCGAATTTCATCTGGTTCTTGCTTTAGTCGAATCTCGTTGGCGATGATTTCCATTTCAGACAGCACTGTCAACTTGCATACCATCTTCTTGATCCGGAAGCATTGCATGCATTCCAGGAAATCTGGGCAATATTCAAAAACGAGAAGGGAGGGAACAAGGTTTTCTGGATTCATAGTGTGGTTCATGGCTTTTACTGCTGTAGCAAGTATCCGTTCATCTTCCTTAATGTTGGCTTCAAACTGAATTTTACGAAAAACACGACGAGGCGTGTCGTGGCACCGCTCTCCTGCTCCAATAGAGTTGTGACTTTCGACTCTGGATATAGTAAAATCAGTTCCAAACTCAGTCAATAGATCTTTCCATTTCGAGGAAGTGAATACTGAACCTTAGTCACAAGGAGTTGAGTCTGGATAGCCCGTAGTGACCGTAGCTCACCACTCTAGAAATGCGTTCCAAACTGCATCTAGCAATTGTTCTTTGAGAAACAGAACGGCTCTAAAATGTGTTTGTAAATCGACAACATGTAAAACTGGTTTCTTGATGATGAAAAACAGATCAATGGATAGATTCTGATTGAAAACGACTACTTGTGGGAAAGAAACTCGAAAACATTGGGGCTTTGGCGTAAATCCTCAACATGTCTAACACGCCTTTGTTATTTCCCGAAGTAAATTTTTTGTTTTCTTGTTTGCCTCACCCGTTTTTGCACACTTGAGTAAGTTGGACGGTTTTTCAACCGTTGGATCGTAGAAGTGGAAGTGCATTCTACGCAGTTTTGACTGCATGAAGTAATTGGCATAACTATTCCACTCGACATAAAGAGGATCGAGTTTGTGAGTAATTGGCGTGCTCCGGCGGTTCTTTCATACCAATTTGTTATCAGTGTTGTCTACATAGAGACGTTCCGGGTCCAAGAAATGCAAACCAAGCAGAAGTGGTACATCAAAGTCTATGATGTCGACGCATAGCTTCAGAACTGGTCTATCTGGGGCACAAATGCGTATTTAAAGCTTAGCAATGCTTTGCAACTTAGAGTTTCCTAGTCGGTAGCGAATGCGAGACTTTGTTTTGGCGGTGTTATTTTGTACTCTCTGCAGTACGCTTTAGCTTGAGCTTTACCAATAACGGATCTTTCAGCTCCAATTTCAAGACATCCACCATTGAAAGTAATAGAATTGTCAGCTTTTATGTCATTTTCGGATACTTGAAAACACTTGAAGCGTCGTCTGACCCGTTTATGGACTTTATGCGCTCAGCTTTTTGGAATTTCCCTGATTTTATTAAAACGATCTCTGCATGCGAGAGTTTCGCTCTGAACATCCAGTTAAAAAGACAATGGGTCAGCGTCAAGTTCAATCAAGAATGTTTCTGCTTCGTCATTTGCTTCAACTTTGGTCTCTTCGGCATCTGCATTGATTGCGTCTGCCTCCCCGCCAGCTAAGTTGAACAAAGTCTCAGTATCTGCCGTATCTGATGTATCTACTTGTTCCCAGATTTCAAACAAGACCTGTTTCAAAGCATGATTCGGATTCGGATACTTAGACTTCGGGTACATCTGGACTTTGCGAGCTGCGATAACTGTAACATTTTTGGGATGGCGACAATGCCTGAGGGTATGTCATTTTTCACAACAATTGAAACACATGCGCGTACTGATATGTGGTTTTACATGGTTCTTGTGCTTACCGTAGCCTGCTATAGAAAACTGTTTCTCTGCTTGGTAGAGTAACTGTGGTGTGTTTGACTTATGGGACAATCCGTATATGCTTGTCGTGTTACGAGAATTGGATTCTTCTTTTCAGCACTGGATCGAGCTTTCAGCTGCGTATAAAGTTTGTGATGGGAGAGATGCTGGGTATTAAGTTGCATGATGGGGTTCCTGGCCAATGAATTTCCAATTACTGCTATTCGAAGATACGTCATTTTGTTTGCTTCAGAACTGCAGTGAGATGGATCTTGCGGTGCAAGTTTGGATATTTCAGCTTCCAGTTTCTCTACAGTAGCAGTTTAGGACGTATAGACAGGTGCGAATGATTCAAAATGAAGATTAGAGAGTGGTTTTTTTATTGTTTTCTGTTTTGCGAAGGAGTTGATCTGGTTCTCCATTATTTCGTTGGCTGACTCAAGGGAAATTGCTGTCAAAATGAAATTAGTTGTCAAGTACCGCTTTGCGTTATCCCGGAGGATGTAGTGGAAAAAAGGACGGTGCTTTTGCTCTGGTACCAGATAATCTTGTAAAGCTCTCTTGTACTCGGTGAAATATTCTATCCACGATTCTCCCAACGCTCTTGAGAACTTTACGTCTTTATCCTCGACCCTCATTAAGGTATTATGGGCAACTTTTGGGATATCAATGAATGCTTGAGGCCTTGCAGGATCAACTTTTGTCCGATAAGCGGTTGGATCTTGAAGCCTGTAAGGAATGGGAGGATTCATGTGATGCTCCTGATCTAAATTCGTGGCTGGGTTAGACGAAGCCATCGAAATAGAAGATCGTTGAACATTATCGATACACCTTTTCGCTATTTCCCTTCCCTCGGGGGTAGATTAAGTGGTGTGTGCGATTTTTAGCAATGTACTTTGCAAATTATGCGCAGATAGAGTGCCCCAAGGCTAACAACTAGTCTTGCAAGAGAACTAAGTAATGCCACATTTGATGTCAGTAATGTACTAAAATGTACATCAAGAGAATAATCTCCACGAATAATTTCGATGAGTTGATCACTGGTAAGATCTACAACATCGTTCTGGTGAGACCGGATGGTGTCTAGCAGTGGTGATTGTATGCAATTCACAATCACTAGGGCTTGACTGAAAGGTCTTTTTGTACTGCTGGATGGAGGAGGAGGAGATGCATTGATTTGGGTATATTCATTCTCGTGCCTTGAGGAGTAGACAGTAAACGAGTATTCATTGGAGGGGTACAGAATGGGGTTTCCTGTTCCCGCTTTCTGTCTCTAGCGTTGCTTTGAGGATAGGTTACTGAACGTGTCATAACTTTCTATTGTAATCTATTCATGGTACCACTGAGTAAACTTTTGGTTTGTTTTTGGTTTTTTTGTTCTTTTCTTTCTTTTTTGCTTTGTTTTTTTTGGTTTTCTTTTCTATTTTTTTCTTTTCATTTTTCTTTTTCTTTGCTTCTTCTTTTTGATTTAGTTTAGTATTGTGTTTTTGGTTTGCTTTTCTTATTTATTTTTGTTTCTTTAGTGCTTTTTAGTTTAGAAATGATTATTTACTGTAAACCAAACTCTTTTACTGCAAATGTGGCTTTTTTGGGGTCGGTGACGGCCACTCCTGTAATATATTTGCCGGTCGTGAGCTTGGATGAACCTGATGTCACACAGGCGACACGTGACGTCATTTTCATTGTAATTGGCACGGCGTTCGTTTCTTTTGTGCTTGACCACTCTTGAAGGTACTTCTAATTAGCGTTGGCTGACCAGCAAAATATTACATAGTTTGAAATTCATGAAACGCTGTTTTTTAGTTGTATTTTTGCGTTGCCTTTCGATTTGGCTTGCCACGCCTGCGATGTGTATGGCACGTCGTTCGGTTAGCGGGTCACACTCTGGCTCACCGGCACGTGTATGATCTGGGGTCAGGTGGTCAGCAGCTTTGTAACAATGAATGGCAGGTAGGTTTCCCGTACCTTGCTGGCAAAAGGTTGAATTTTTCGAACACGATTCCTCTCCAGTAACTCCTGCCTCGAAGTCCACAATAGCTGGCGCAACCACGGAGTCCGTTGAACGGTCCGACCGATCCGACGCATATTCCGAGGAACTTTTGCTTCGCAGCACTAGGTATAATACAGCTATGTTGGATACTATACGTAGTGTCGTAAAAGAAGTAAAACATAATTACTTTTAAAGTATAGCTTTTCAGCAAGAACAACGCAAAATGTTCGCTTGTAGTACACCCTTCAATAAGTCACCACAAGCACAGTAATGAGGAATTTAAGGGACAATAAAGTAGTTCTTTCACCAATACGAGTAGTTGATAGTTGATTCTTGAATACTGACGACGGAGTACTTTATTCGCAATTGCTGTACAATGATAAGTACAGGACTGTTGTAGTAGTGACTATGGTGATGATGGCAGGAATGAAGTTGGTAACAAAGACATTGAAGATGGTGCCGGACTACATGGTTGAAGCCAAGTAGTTCTCGCCTTTTATACTACACTAAACTACGAAATATTCACAGACGCTATTTTACTGTAAATCTGAAACGGACTTCTCCCGTAATCAACTGCTACGCAAGATTACATAATTTGTGTAGGTGACCTAATGTTGCGTGGGTGCCGAGTGTGTTACTCACGTAAGCTTATCAGTGCCGGTACGACGGCGGCCAGGTTCTTATATAGACATTTGTACTGTAACGTCTAGGACCCTCCATTTAACTAGTGCAGTTTTGTGTAACTAAAGTAAATAGATACTAACTGTGGAGGATATGTTTTAATGAATATCCAGTAAAATGTCCCCAAATAAATTTTCTTTCCACAAACAAATAACAATTACTCTCCATTCAAAATCTCTAATTGTCCTGGATAAATTGCGATAGTTTACCGGCAAGATAACCATGTAACTGAATGGAAAAACAATGTTGATGCGATTGATATCTGGAATAAGAAAAGCATCAAATTCTTCATTGTTCTCGATTATGTTAATGAACGCTTTATATTTCAATGCATATGTGACACGACTGGATTCATGGCCATGCCATATAACAGAAAAGTGATAAAAGTAGGTGAAAACGTTATTTACACAATTCTGTACCATACGGGGATGAAGACGATGAATTACTTTAACGATAATCTCAAAGACGAATGAATTTTCAGTTAAAGGTACCTTGCTATGATCAAATCTTAAAACGATGTGATACAAGTTTCAAAGATGCTTTTACTGAACATAAATGTCGGTTTCGTGCGTTAAATCCAGTTTTAAATGCTTTTACCAGCTAAAACTAAGTTTCTTAACTTACTGTGGTCACTGATATAGCGAAAGTTGACAAACGTCGTCATGCTTGGCATTGTTGATGTTGAGAAATATCTTGATCGATAAGAGCAGCTGGTGCTGATTCCATAAGGTTTGGAGTATGCGCCCATCGAGTCTCAGTGTCGTCGGTACCCCTATAGTGAACAAGGTAATCTATTTTGCTCCTATGGACACGATGGTTTAGAACTCGATAGAGGAGTTGGCGTTCGATTCTGACAACTTGTTTGGCAACAAATTTATTCTCGCTTCGCCGTTTCCTCTTCTTCTTGCTCCATAAAGTGGTTCCAGCAATGAGATTTGGAATGCATGGTAAACACTCTCCATATTTTTTTGACGGTCTACTGCGTAAGGTCTCACCTCCGCAAGAACTTTGTTTATTTCAACGGGCCAATGCACTCGGGTGTGAATTTCCTGGCATGACCCTGTCTGAGACTTAAGTTCTTGGCTGACAGCAACACTTGGTCTCCCTTTTGAAATGTGCTGTTCTCTCCAGAAGTTTTATGTTCGTCAACCATTTTTGCATTTGCGGCTCTGATTGAATCTTGCGTTACTTCGGTTGCTTATTTAGTGTTCTCTTTAAAGTTGTGCGTTGCGTCATTTATTATCTCAACTGTGTCATGATTTATGAATTCTGATATAGTCACGGGATGTTGCCCTTACGCCGAGAAGAATGATCACTCATTGGTTGCGTCCTTCATATCACTATTACAATCAAATTCAAGAACATGTAGAAACATACCCCAAACGTTTTGCCAGTAACTAATGAACCATCTGAACATATATACAAGGGTACGGAATGCTCTTTCAGATTGTCCATCGGATTTTGGATGAAATGCAGTTGAAATGTTTAACTTCACTGTGAGGATTCGCATACGTTCTCTCCAAAAATTCCTCGTGAACCGTGAGTCTCTGTCTGAGATGATTTTGCGTGGTAGTCCATGCAACCGATAAACTGCTTTATAGAAGCTTTCTGCTGTATCCTTCGCATTTATACTTGGATTCATTTTAATGATATATGCTCCCTTTGATAATATGTCAACAACGACAAAGAATGACTGCATTCCTTCTTTCGTTTTGGGTAGGTCAAATATGAAATTCATTGAAATGGTTTTCCATTTCTTACATAAAGGTAAGAAAGGTCCCAATCTTCTATATAACTTTTTGTTAGTAATTTTAAACCTTTGAAACTCAAGACAGTTCTTTATGTACCTTTGATTTGTTCGCTCATTTGGAGCCAGAAGAAATATCGTTTGATCAAAGTTATTGTGTTTTGGGCTCCTTTATGGTCGCCAAGGAGTTATCTGTGGTTATCGAAGATTAGTTGTTCTATTACATCGCTTTGAGGAATGCACAAGGTTTCTTCAAGATATAATCTTTCTTTGGTCAAATGAAATGTTTTTCTGGCATTTGTTACATACTCCTTAAAGAAGTAGCCTTTTTGTAATCTCGGTCTAAAGTTTGCAATACTTTTTCATTTACACTAATTGTAGCTATACTCAACTGTGGAACAATATCCACACATAGGAAATCTTTTCAAGGTGTTTGCAGCATTGCTCTCTTTCGAGGTAGGCTCGGAGATAGAGATCTCCGTACCACACGGTAATTGGGTGTAAAACCGACGTGGCATCCGGCTATACAGACAGGGGTGTTACGAGAATCGAGTCACGAACGGGTCGACGTACTCCACAGGCCCGTGTAAGCTGAGTTCCAGTCCACGTAGAATGCAAAAGAAAGAGGAGAAGAGGGGGAAAAGAACCAAGAAGAACAGTACAGCCCGGCGGCTCGTGCAGAAAGTCGAAGGAGACCTGACAGTAAGGGTGTTGCTTATTCATCCAGCACGGCAAAACTCAATACTGAGCAGAATGAATATCTGTTCCCGCAATAAGAAGTAACCAAAACGGTAATAACAGGTGACACTAGGCGAATCCAAAAGGTAAGACCGATCAGAGGTGCCACTCGACATCCTGCAAGTAAGTATAACGAGATCGGACGGGGTGAGACCCCAAGAAGAGTGGGCACTTGCCGCAGGCAATAACCTTAGAGTAGACTCACAGCTTCTCTTCAGTGTGAAACTGCAGGGCCGTCCTCCCTTAAGTACTATTGGGTCATGCTAAAACTAATAATACTACTACAGTAGTGTGCCACTTGTGGCCCAAATTTTGCGTCACTGAACGGCACTACTGGCCACGGCACAACACGACACCTGTAATTCATGCTAGCCATGAATAACCTCCGTATGTTCACCATGCGTACATCTATTTCAGATATAGTAAAACCACTAAAATACCAAACAAAGTTCCTATCGATTTTCAATCATAATTTCCACGGGTCCACTCATACCTGCGTTGAACCGATGCCACTTTGGTACCAAATCATTCATGATCCACCTCGCGTAGAGTATATGCACATACGTATTCCTCTACAGTATTCAATAGAAGTTGTCTTAAACTCACATTTTGAAAGCTCCCCGTACAGCCCGCCATATCCTGTGCCAATTGCAGTTTTCTCTATATCTCCTTCCGTTACTCTGATTTGATTTTGTCCAGATCTTGAGTCAATAGCGGAGAATAGCTTTGCTCCCCCATTTAATCCCAAGCATCATCTATTCTTGGGAGAGGAGCTTAATTCTTAATTGTTTGCTTGTTCAGTGTTCTATAATCTATGCACATTCTTAGACTCCTGTCTTCTTTGTTTATAAATAGGATTGGACTTACTCAAGAACTAATGTTTAGTTTTACAAAACCGTGTACCAGTAGCTCATCTTTTTGAGTTTTCATTTCTTGTACCTCGGACCTTGATAACCTAGACATTGGTCCCATCCTAGGTTTCGCGCCCTCTTCGAGATTTATTCTCATCTCTACTTCTGTATGCGGTGGTACTTCTTTAGTTAAAACTTCCGAGAAGATATCCTTATGCTCTTCTAGTACCTTTTTTTAACTGGATCTTCACTTTATTTCCTGTTCTCAACTCGGATATACTTGATTTATATTTATTATAGGGCCGTAATCTCTCTTCAGGCTTCGACCTACTCTGGTTCATACTTGCCTGTTGCCTATTAGGCTCAGATGTACTCTCGTCTGTACTTGCCTTCACAATAACATGATATATCATGGATTTACTCTCTCTTACAAGCCTGTCGAACTGCTTACTGGTAACTACAAATAATGGGCGAGATGAGACCCGTACGTTCCATCCTCTGCGTTCATAGTTACTTGCTTGCATTCAATATTGCTTCCCATACGATTCAATTTCCAATCTAGTACTGTATTTACGTCTGGGGCCACGATTGACCTAGGTTTATGTCATGGGATATCAGATCTACTACATATAGAGTAATATGAAGGTATGCGTCACCAATTTTTCGACACAGATTTATCGAACTCATTTTCATAGAAACAAGAGTTCCATCCCATAGCTCTGCTTGTAAATTTGGCTTCTGCACCTGCATCTTACACTTTTCTGCGAAAGACTTTGAGATTATACTCTCCTCAAATTCACTGCCAATGAGCTCATTACAATTTTGTGGATTCTCATTTTGAACTTCTCCTTTGAATACCAATAAGCGGTAGCATTCGGTGGTACGTCTCCTATAAGAAGGATAAAAACATAATTTGATGGTACTATCCTGAGTCGGGTATGAATTGTTTTAACCTTTTTCTATTTTTTTGTTTTTCTGTGCTTTTCGGTATCCAGAACAACTTTATATTCTTGATTCTTTTTTTGCGTTCACGACGTCTTCATTAGCACTGTTCTTAGTTCTTGGGCCTTCGTTTTTCTTATCATTCGTATCATAATGTTTTTTTTTAAACCGGTTCTTCTTTTACATATAGAACATAACTTATTTTCGAAGCATCGCTTTATTTTCCTCTCCGAATAGTCGAGGAAGTTTTCCCGTTCTAAGGCTTCCTATCTGCATCAGAGTAGTTCCTTGGTTACTACTCTTATTATTGCCTACGATTCTTTATTCTCTCCAAGTATCGTTCATGAAAATGTTATCGATTTTGTAAGCAATTATCATTACTTGTTGTACGGTGTTGGCTTTCGATCTCGCAGCTTCCAGTCTCGTTCTTGTTCTTATTCCTTGACTATAGTGGAACAATTGCTCAGCACATGTCATAGTAGGTACTTGTATGTTAGATTTAGTAACTATTTTACCTTTGTTTGAGTATAGTTGGCTCCAGCATCAGTTCTAACGTGTCTACGTTTCGAACTTTTTTTCTACTCGATCTCATGAAGAAATTGGTTACCTATTGGACATGAATACCTGCCCTCAAACCCGAGCTGACATCTTTTGTGACATACTGTCAATATGACACGACAACATTCTTATGTCAGAAAAGCCCCGACCGACCAGGTGGACAAATTTGGCTCCGAAATACACGTTGCCTATTACTTACAACGTTGACTAACACCTCACATGATACAGCAATGATCAAAAGGTCATAGGAGGTTCCCGAGAGATCCATGCCAAGTCATCATGAGCGCTTTGGAATTATGCCAGATCATCAAAACCCTGTCCGTTGCTGATCTTTGGCAAGTCATAGAAAAAGTCATTAGCTGGGGAATTCGCCAAGGCATCAAACGGCTAGATCTGGCATTGAACCCGATAAACCACCCACGTACGGAAGCCAACGAGAAGACCAAGCATAATGCAGTTAAACCCGGACGACTTCTCATTGCCTAATGGCACTGATAGAACTAGGCTAGACCCTTTATACAAACGCCGATGGATGCTTCGAACTTCAACTCGGATCATCACCATCGACTTCCACCCCATCTCAACCATTGCACCTCTATTCTTAACATCGGTAGGGTTACCTGAAGCTGGTGCCCATCCAGCCTTGGTGGATACTGCTACACAAAATCCCCCAACTTTGGATGGGCCACAGAGATTTAGATCATGCTGACTGTTGATTTCTGACAAATTGTGCGTTTCCAGTGAGCTCAATACTGAGACCCAGGTCACCACCGCCTTCGCCATCGGTGTACAGCAACACCGATCTGTTCTCCGAACCACCTTCAACACGACCGCCACCAGCAGCCACGAATCTCGCCGACCCTGCAACCCCCGTTGCTGACCGCAACCACTCCTTCGAACCCCGGACGCCATCACCCGAATCATTCGATAACCTCGTTTCACTTGAACCCCGGACACCTCGGAGTCAGCCATCATCTCCAGAGCCAGTTGACAAGACTCGAGAAGCTCCATAAGAACGTCAGCAAACATCCTTTGTGAACAAACTTGCAGGCGTTCACACGGTCGGGGAACGTATTGGTCAAGCGTACGACTCAGCCAATCAGAACCGCCGACGTGTCTTGCCGATCAGTGACGCGGGGAATATCAACCTTTACCGTGTGGCAAATAATCGCATCCGGTGCCAGAGGAAGCATACCATTGGACGGCGCCTCCGTACATCTAGGCGTCACGACTGCAATTTACCCTTCAACAGCCGCACAGAACTCGAAGAACACCTTCACGGTACCAAACACAAGAACAAAGTATTGTCGAAAATATCACGGCCTGGTTGTTATATTTGCCGTATACCGTCGTTCAACAATAGGAAGCATCACAAAGACCACTGCAAGGGTAACAAGAATCTATTGGCTAAGGAAAAAGAACAAAAAGGTCAACAGAGATACGTCAACGGCCAGTACTAGCCGGTAAACATAATTTTGTGAAAAAACAGAAATTGGATGTTCTACCGTTTAAGATACCGTTTGTGGCTGTGTTTGAGCTCCTGCTGCGCCAAGATTACCAAGTTTTGTCATGGGAGAAGTATCCTTACAGGTTTTACTATCTTCCCAATCTCTTGACCCCTGGTAGCCACGACTGAAAGGAACTCTACTTTAACCACTCCGATATCCGTCCTTGTTTTCACCGCGAAGGGATTCGAACCCGAGACCTCGAACGTCCGACCTACAGCCTGAAACCACTTTAGCACATCGTACGTTTTTATTCTGGCAGGGTTCGGAAAAAATCTGTATTCTAGTTACCAAGATCCAAATCTTTGGCCAAATTATTCAACCAATTCGGCAAGGTTTTCCTGTTTTACCTGATTCCAAGCAATTTTGGGCACTCCAAGCAATGCCACGACCTCTCCACAGTCCCGCATCAATCAGATCATCCGAAACCTAGGACGTGCGCTGGAAGATACACGTGGGAGAATCGAAATACTCGAAAGAGAAGCCAAACAGAAGATCACATTGCTCGAGTCTGCTCTAACCCACCTTCTTAGCTCTAGAGACAAATCTTCGTCTGCTCCAAGGATCAATAAGCCTTCTCTGTTTACTGGGGAGCAGAATATTGATAGCTGGAACACCCTTGACCGAAATTACCTTGAAGGAACGTCAAACGAGAAGGCGCTTCCCATAGGACTCAGCTATATTGGTGGAACGGCTCAAGAGTGGTACCTCGCCCAAGTAATGAATGGAACAGACTTTACCACACTCGACGAGCTATTTGATGGTCTGGAGACTCGCTTCAGAATAGTGAACAAAGAAAAACTTGTTCGCGATAAACTGAGCAAGAGGAAACAGATGAAAGACGTCCAACAGTACAATGAAGACTTCTTGAAAATCATACTGGATATTCCTAGTATCAGTATGGCAGAACAGGTAAACCGATACACAAGAGATCTGAATAGCTTCATTTGAAAAGAACCGTGTACGAAAGAATACAAATTCGTTACGGACACCATGAAGTATGCGGAAAGAGTTCAATCAACGTATAGAAGAGGGGGGTCCAGTAGGTTTGCCAGATCGGCAGGCGCCCACCAGCAGAATACCGGACCCGTACCGATGGAAATTGGAAACGTGAAGTTAGAGAAGCCTACTCAGGAACCTAGAGAACACTGCCGCAAGCGCAGACTTCTTTTCCGTTACAGAAGACCAGGTCATCGGCAAACAATCCCCGTTGCCCAAGTAACTCCCGATGAAACTGTCCGAAATGTCGTCAGTTCCAATCAAAATCACTGCACCTATAGAACCAACCAAGATCTCCACGACTAGTATTAAGGTCAAGAAACGCACGGAACACCCGAATGCGAGTACCAAATTAGATAACAAGAAGTACAGAATTCTGACGTCAAATCTCACGTCACCCTTTGAAACCCCAGCCCCAGGACTGTTTCTTGCGAAAGTACACGTATACGGAAAATGATGTGAAGTATTCTTTGATAATGGATCCGAAATCAGCTACCTTTCTAAGTCTTTTGTTAAACGCGTGGGAAATCCAACAGTCAAGACGACCTACCACGCAGAAATGGGGAATGGGTCAACTACCGTCCTAGAAGAGACTGACAAAGAAGGTGTCACATTAGAAATGTGAAGACTCAAAGAGAGAAGACGGTTCGCCATCTGCCCACTGTACGAATATGACGCAATCCTCGGAAAGAACTGGCTCCACCAGTACAACCGTTACGTCAACCATCGAAAAAACATTATATCACTCCCCCTCGAAAAGGAACAAGTGGTCATTCACCCTACATGGATAGAAAACAACAATATGACAACAATCAACGCTATAAAGATATGTATACAGAAAAAGTTACCAGTATTTGCCGTTCTTGTACGACAACGAATTGGACTGGAAGAAACAAAAGTACAAGACCCCAATCTAATATTGTTGTTAAATGATTATGAAGATGTGTTCCCCGATAAAAGCCCAAAAGAACTTCATACGAAACACAAAAAAGACTTTTACATCGAACTACAACCCGATTCTACACCATTAAAAAAAAGGAATATATCGAATGTCGGATAAAGAGCTTACAGAACTGCGTAAACAACTGGACGATCTAGTTCAACTGGTTTCATCCAACCGAGCTCAAGTCCTTGGGGTGCACCCGTACTGTTCGTCGCGAATAAAGATGGGTCATTAAGGCTACGCATAGACTACCGAGGTTTGAACAAACCAAAGGTGAAAGGCAGCTATTCTATGCCTAGGATTGATGACATATTCATTCAGTTACGTGGAGCTAGAATAATCCCAAAAAAGATACATCTCCGTTCAGGTTATCATCAAATAACGCTTTCCAAAAAGTCGGTTCCTAGAACAGTCTTTCGTACAAGATATGGTCACTTAGAGTTTCTTGTACCTCCTTTCCGACTTACCAATGCGCCAGCGTCGTTCATGAGCCTCATGAATAGCGTATTACGAGAGTACTTAGATAAGTTCGTCCTAATACATCTAGATAGCATTCTGTTTTATAGTACAATAGAAGAGGAACATCTCAAGCATCTCACATGTGTGCTCGACTAGCTGCAGAAGCACAAGCGTTGTGGGAAGCCTTCAAAGTTTGCTTCCATGAAAAAGAAAGTCAAGTACCTGGGACACGCTGTGAGTGCAGAAGGTATATCCGTCGAGGCACAGAAATGTGATGCAATCTTGAATTGGAGCACACCGAAAACCAAAATCGACGTCCAGGAATTTCTCCAGTTAGTAAACTACTACCGAAGATTTATTAAGAACTGTTCCGCAATATCAAAACCTTTGACCAAACTATGCGGAAAATCCGAATCTGAATGGAATCAAGAACAAATTGGCAGTTTTGAGTCTCTGAAGAAAGCTATAACGAGAGCGCCAGTACTTATACACTTTGACCCAAAACTGCGCATTATCGTTACTACCGACGCTTCTCAGTACGCCATTGGAGCTGTAATGGAATATGTTGAAAATCATGTTAAACGACCTGTAGCATTTCCGTCAAGAACATTGAACGCAACAGAACAACGTTATGGCGCCCATGGGAGAGAACTCTTCGAAGTCATAGATACGCTAAGAGTATGGAGAGTGTACCTTCATGGCGAAAAGTTCACAGTATATACAGACCACTACTCTTTGAATTATCTTGAATGTCAACCGAACCTATCCCAAAGAAAGGTACGCTGGCTGGAAAGAATGGTTGATTTTGATTTTCTTTTCAGCCAATCAAAGAGAAGTCCAACCTTCTCGCAGATGCACTTTCAAGATACCCAGAACATGCTCAAAATCCTAAAGTGATGAACCGGTCATTACCCCAGGATGCAGTTTTCGGAACTTCTAAAGTCAGGGGCTCCGTCGCTAAGACTCAATGTCGGCAGATTTGTGATTTTGGCCGTTACACGTGCTGGACGTAGCCTTAGTACTCTCGACCCGTAGCTTCAGTTTACTTGAAATATCTCGGCTATCTGTAGCGTACGTAGCGTATGTAACATGTATAGCTGACTAGTTTCGACCGCACATCACATCAAATAGGTCTATTTCAAGCGTATGCCAGTTTTGTTGCGCACCCCTTCTGCATTTTGCCTCCATAGCGAAGTGAAGACGCTTGCTGGAATAGTGTGTGCACATTCTTCTCACTAGCATGCTAGAGCTTACCCCTAGGCCTGAGAAAAGCACCAACATGCCGAGTCCATACCGCTGCAAACCATAACCGCAAACAAGCTCTCATGTTTCGCACTTTACGTGGTGGCTTTGCTTTAACATGGATTGTTTGGGCACGTATGGGCAACCGTCAAACCATCCTGAACGATTCTGATGAAGAAGATATTGCGCCACTGCGATGCGCACCAAAAAGTACTGATCACTCCAAACAGGATAGTGTTGAAGGAACAAAATTCCAAGAACTTCATCTGAAAATAATCGAACAGAGAATTGCGTTCGTTTACGAAAACTTTTCTACCCGCACATCAAAAGCCTCACAAGTGTTATTGCACACCGAACGAAGAAACACATCGGGATCCAAGCAGCTTCCTGTTGGGCGTATGATGCTACATGTGTACACTGGGCTGCAGCGAACCTTAAAACTAGTATCACTGATGATGAGCCTCGATAAAATTGAGTGTCGAAAGTTTATGGACCTACAAGGATCGAAGCCGCTCAAGAAACCCCCACCTTTGCACGAAAGTCTTGATTTGATCCCGAGTGCCGCCGAAAAGCTTACATTCACGCGAGCTACACCCTTTCGTATTTTACAGCATTCCTCTAGGTTCCACACACAGAGCCAGGGTGAAGTTCGTTAAACCTCTCCAATCAAGCCATCTCTTGAAAAATAATCAGTGGAAGACCTCAGCGAAGAGGAGTTTCTGCGGTTGCTACTTTTTATTCGAGATGATAAGCCCACATGGCGGTTGACTTAAAGGATCAGCGGAGATACTCCCCGCACACTGCAAGATGCAGGTGCGCGACGTCCAGACTTTTGGCATCACATTTCTCTGCGGTTTACCAGCATTGAATTTGCTTTAAAAAAGCCATTTGACCCTCCGTTTGAGCACCTAGATCCGTGTTTCCCTCCTGCTTATAATACAGCCGGTAAGAAGCTTTCTGAGGTTATGCGGGAATCCAAAAGGCAGTGGACAACTGCACTTGAAATTTATGATGATACTGGAAACAAAGGCAAGGTTCCTTTCAAAAACGTTTGCAAAATGAACGTACGCCTGAGCTGTTTGTCAGCAGAAGGAAAACGAACTTATTTAATGTACCTCGTATTCGCTTTGAACTACGAGGATACAGATTGTCCTGTGTCCAACTTCGTAACACAATATATTCCAAATAATTCTGGTGAAAGTCTCGCCGTTCGTTCTCATTTCCGTGGTGAAGTTGGTTGCACCCGTAGAACAAGTTCTGGATATCGTGCGTTGTCGGGAAAGCGCATTACGTCGAGTAGAAGTAGTATTGACAACAAACGCGTACGAAGCAGTTTGTCAGAGCTTGGGTCATCCATGAACAAGTTCAATGAAACCGAGGAGAGAAGCCTTTTATTGCAAGAGCGCATCTTTGAAACGCAAGAGAGGCGTCGTGAGGAGCGTAGACAGGCCCGAGAGTTCTCAACGCAAGGGCTTCAACATGCCTCTCAGTCTATGATACAGAATGCTAATAGATTGATGGAGCTCACTAAGACAATGAACGAAGCATTCGAGACTTATGTTGAAGCAGTGGATGCACAGAAGGACAAAAGCCATGTTGACGTTCTACATAGGGTTTACTTAGCGACTATCGCCTCTCTCGAAGAGATGCTGAACGAAGTAGAAGATAAAAAAAGGGAATATCGTGCTCCCCTAAAATGAAAACTACGGTTTCTTGAGACAGTGCACATCAATAAAGCTTGTGTATAAACGTTTAGGATATTTTGTCGTATGAATCATTCATTACCCGCAGTGCCAATAACAATTACACCGGTCATTGATTTCAAAAAGGCAGATGTTGCGCTCAAAGCACGCTCCCGTACCATCTTTGGTGCAAACACCGCAGCTGTCACTTCGCCATTGTCCTGTGCCACAGAGCTTTCGTAAGAATTTCCTGCATCCTTTCGTTTTTGCAAACGCGATTCGTCCTTGCACACGAGCTTCTTCATCGTTTGACCAACAGCTGGAGAGATCTTGTAAAGCAAATAGTCCATCTCCCAAATTTACACCATTCTAGACTCTACCGCTCTCCAAAACGTATGAATCCTCTTTAGGAGTAGTCTCCACACCTTCAACCGACAGTGATGCGGCTCCTGAACCGTCTCTGATCAAGAAGATCGAAAGCGCCGACCCAAGTATCGTGCTTGAAGTCCAAGATCCGATCACGGACTTCATGGTATCAAGTTCACTGGATTTCTTGCACACAACTACTCAAAGTTTTGTAGATTTGGAGGCGGCTTCTGCAGAACCGTCAATGATGTCGCCTGGCTTTTCTATTGAAGCCCCTCCGTTGATGGGCTTGTCGGAGCCTTTTTGGATCATCGGCTTCTCTCGTATTTTAGCAGCTACAAATGCGCCTATAGATACATCGACGATGGATCAGACGGGCGGATCGCTGTTTTCCGAAAAAAATTCGTAAGCAAGATTCTGCGACATGCCCAGTCATTCATTCTCTGGATTCTCCGCCAGTTACTATTATTGTATCAGAAGCTGACTCAACGCAGCATGGCAGTATGCCACGAAATTTTTATTCTTCAAGCCCAAACTCTTCACCAGTCCGTACTCCACTGTCTATGTCACTGAGCTCTCCGTCCCAAGATTTAAGCACTTCTGAAACTTCACCTAGTCCAATCCAAGATTCTGCCAGGGGAATGGGGAATGGCGTGGATGACAATGATGAGAACTGATAAGTTGGACATGTTTCTTGCAGAAGAGATTCTGCCACGTCCATCATTGTTTCAATGTTTTGAGAAGCATTCATTATATCTGTGCACAGGGTACTGACATTATTGTTTCATTTCGCAAATTCAGGATGGGCCAAGTGAACCGATTGAGTTTAGCATTTCTGGTGTAGCGAGACAAGGCTCAAGTGCCGGTCCGTTGATGTCACCAGGCGATGCAGATACAGGTCTGCAGTGTCTGAAGTGAACACTATGGAAGATATAATACCACGTTTTTCTGATGATCTATCTATTTTGTTTGAGGAAGCATCTTTCTCACCCCGAGTTGATGACTGAGAATTATGTGAAGAGGCGAGAGTTAGCTGAAGTGCAATGCCTTCAGGGAGGGATTCCAGGTACTTGGTTGATTTCCCGAATGTTTCGGTAATGTATTTATTGCATTAACTACGACCACTAATAGTGGATTGGAAACGTGGGACACGGATGAGTCAATTGGTGGTTGGCCACAATAGTAGGCATGAACCAGCAAAGTGGAGTACTTTAATTAATTTTATTTATTATTTTTACACCTATTTCTGGGATGGTTAGTATTTCGTGCGCCAGCGAGTTGCCGTCGCACAGGTAAACTTCCCCGAACTAGAGACCCCAACCTGGGGAACTGGCTATAGACCTCACCGCCATCGCGTGTTCTCTACTCCTCTTGGGAGGAAAGCACCGTGGCATACATGAAGTCTAACCCCCTTGCCTATCTAAAGGACCCGAGTATTCGGATTGTTATTCCAACTGTCTTGTTGTTCGCGTTTTATAAGGTTATTTACCGGCATCGCCATTAGTGTTCGTCACGACACTCGTGACTCAGCTCCCCTTACTTTCCCCTTTACAGGGTGGCTATCCCGCTACCCATGGCTCGTGTTTGCGCGTGCCCCTAACGTGGAAAGCTCACCTCTCTAGAAGAGGACCACTCCCATACACTGCTCTTGCGGATACCCGATTCTTGCCTCAAACTCCCTACGCAAGTGGCAACGGGTGGCCTTGGCCTTACAACGCAACATAGTCGTGCCACTCCTGGAAGGGCTCTATCCAACTGTGCTCACCTCTAACGAGGAAAGATCCCGAATGTCTTTCGGTGCACTCCTGCTTCCGGGCATTGCATTACAAAGTAATCTCCTGACTTAGAATCGGTTTTGTGTTTGGTTCACTCTTTCGTGGTTTTATTTCTTTTGTTTTTTCTGCGGAATGTCCGTTGTTTTCCCGTCGTAACAGTTGGCCCTCATGTCGAGGAATCCCTCCTATGTGGAGCCTGTGACTAGGCGCAGCTGCTCCTACAATTGTGGAGATAACCCCGAAGTTCGGTTCGTTTCTCGGATCACGATTTGGGCTAAATCCAGCCATGCTGGGGGTGCCTCGTCTAGGAATTCAAACTCACCCCGGGAACCCCCAAACTCCACGTCGACCCCGTTATCGATTGCCTTGGATGGTGCTCATCCGGCTCCGGCAGTGGACGCCACGGCACCTGAACCCCGTCTGACGGGCGATAACAGCCCCCAGGGGAATTCCCTCGAATCTCAGGTTCACGCCTTGTGGACCGCCCACAACATCTTTGTCGGGTAATTACAAGCCCTCCGTGAGTTGGTGATGGATACCCCTACAAAGGTGGTCGCAAAGTATCTCTGTATCTTATGGGCTGATTTCAACTCTATGTTAGAGAGTTTGGGGCAACCCGCCACCTTCATAGAAGAAGTTGAATCTCGATTCGATCGAGTTCGTGCCCGTCTGGAGACGTTAGAGCAGTTTGTTCTCATGGATAAACCGTCCCCGGATAATCTGGCACCAGCTGCGTCACAGCACGACCAGCATGCTGGAAGAAAGAAGCGCAGCTATAAGCAGAAACACAAACGAGATCACTCGGATTCTGATTCTACGACATCATCGGATTCATCCCGAAACGGGTCAGATGGTTCTAGTTCCTCGGACTCCGATTCGGAGGACGAGAAACGAGGCCGTTCTTCCCGCTCTAAGCCGTACTTCGCCATCCAAGGTGGGCTTCGGACCCCATTAAGGGGAGAAGACACCCTGGGCTCAAGGAATTAGAAGAGACGAACCCGTTGTATCGGAAACTATTGTCATACCGGTACTACCGGCTCGATGATTCCTCTTTAGAACGTACACCCCGTGCCACGGGGAAGGTGAAAGAGTGCATAAAACGTATGCAACTCTCACTGTGTAACCAATATTTTACTGGAGAAGACCCAATTATGGTGTTCGACTTTCATTCCCACGTTGTAGTGGAAGTGGATATCCTCGGAATGAATGAGGGACAAGCCTATTTGGCATTACCGTATTTCTTACCGAAAGTGGCAGATGACCAGTACACCTCTGTCAAAGGATCATCTCGTGCCTCAGATGGAGGAGAAACCTGCTGGCCGGAGGCTGTGCAATACTTATTGCGATTCTATGCCACCAATACCGCCATTCAAGGGGCAATCCTCGCTTTGCGAGATACTCGTCAGCGCTAAGGCGAGACTGAAACCGACTACTTGGTGCACCTAAGCAAGGCTTTACACTGTTGTGCGAATGTATACTCCGCAGGGAAACGTTGTACCATGTTCATCGATGACCTTGACCTGGCAATCCGGAGTCTTGTCACTCGTTACCGCGAGGACAAGCGGACAATCACCTACCTCAAGCTTGTTCAGCACGCTCTAGCGGAAGGGGAAGCACTTCGTGCAAGAATTCTGAATCTTCGGTCCAAGCCCGCCATGGCGTTGGTGCTGGACAGTGACTCCTCATAGCCCTCGCCTTTACCGAATAGAACCTCCCAACAGGGATATGACACCGTGCATTTAGCACAGGGAGATGGTGCGTCTATAGACAAGTTCGAGATGGAGCAAGACAGCCCCGTATTGTACGTGGGGAACAATCGCGTTCAGCCACCTCGAGTCCCGTTTATGAACGGTCAATCCCACTATCAACGGCCTGGATGGGATGAAACCCGCCCTGCAGTACGCTTTTCCGATGTTCAGGGTATTAACCGGCGCGTGGCCGTCTTGGCTCTGAATTGCTACGTTTTCTACACCCATGGCCATACATCCTCTCAGTGACTTTCCTCGCTGAAGGATATGGCAAAGGTGGTGGCAAATTACGAGGCCCTCACTCCAGAAGAGAAACGCTCCGTTCCCACGGCTTCATATCTCCACGCCTAAATGGACTCCTCGCATGTCGTGCCACAGATCCCGCGTGCGCGGCTAGCTTCAATTAACCCGAATCGGGAAGTCGCGCAAATGTCCGACGCAACCACCGCTTATGTGGATAGAAACCTCCGGTTCCCGGAGCGAAGCTCTCGTGGTCAAGAATCCTGGACTACCGCCTACGGCAAGAATCTCGTAGGAAAACTAACTGAGGGATTCTGCCCTTTGGGAGAGGCGCCCTCAGAGGTGAGGCTGTTGGCGCCCGAGGCGTTGCCCCCTCGCTCCCCTGTGAAAATCCTTCCAAGGAAGGACACTGCAGAAGCGGAATCTGCATACATTTCTGTGCTGCGTCGCCCGTGGATACGGAGTCAAAACCCCCGGATCCCGGATAGATTCTTGGTCATGACCAATGGCAACGACAAGGTTTATGCCGACCTTGGCCTTGACACCCATTTTATGGTGAGATTTCTAACAGTCTGAGACACAGGTGCAGGCCCCGACTTCATCGTGCAATCATTGCTACCCCCGCAATTGCGGTCTCATGTCCGTCCTGAAATGGTTCCCGATGTCGCAGATGCGAACAACAATCCGTTAAAAACGGTGGGTACTGTCGACTTAGTCGTGCAGTTGGGCCACTCCGTGGTGAAGCTTGACTTTATTGTTTGTTGGTCATTGGCTGCTCCAGTCATACTGGGATGTGATTACTACAACAGATTTGTCAACGCAATCAGGCCCCGACTTAGGTCTGTGGAACTCGACGACGGATCGTCGGTCTCGATCGTCCGTCGCCCGCTGAAGCGTGCCTCGCAGAAGCAAGTGCCACTACCTGCTGCGCAAGAACCACCACCCGCGTCTCACAATTCCATCAAACCTCGAGTCGCAGCCTCTGTCTCTATACCGCCTGAGTCCCAAGTCTGGGTGCAAGTCAATTGCCGTCAACACGGTTTTTGTGTTATTCAACCTCTGTCCTCGTTATACGAGAAATACCAGCTCGCGCTGGCAAACGGAATTGTTCACGTTACTCCGGATGCTCCTTTCCGCATACTCGTTGCCAATCGTGGCCATCGCCCCCAGAATCTGATAAAGAACGAAGTAATTGGAAGCGTCAATCCACACCCCCTTGGGATGCTCCTGACAACGGTGACGACCACCGATGTTCTCGGAATCGCCGCCTCTTCTGAGGAAGCCACCCCCCCGACTGACGAACTATCGTGAAAGGAGGGGGGGAAATCGTTGTTTTAACGTCGAACACCCCGACGAACTCGGAACTGACGGCCACAACTGTATCACAGGACAATGTTACAGCACGTTCTGACCAAGTGGACCCCATAAAGGCACTCGAAGATATAGACCTCAACCATGTACCTGGGTCACACAGCGACATAGCCCGTGCAATGCTGCGGGAATTTAACACCATTTGGGATGGCTCACTCGGCGAGATTAATGCTACGGAACACTGCATAGATTTATTCCCGGGTTCAAGTCCGGTGGCACAACCCCCTGACAGGGCAGGACCGAATGCTCGGGAAGAGGAGCAGTCCCAAGTGGACAAAATGCTCCGCGCAGGTGTGATAGAGCCCGCTCAATCACCCTGGGCATCCCCAGTTGTACTGGCTTTGAAGGTTGACGGAACTTTGAGGTTCTGTGTCGACTATCGCCTGCTCAATGCCGTGAATGTTAGAGACACATATCCCATCCCTCGTATGGACGAGTGCATCGACTCCCTTGGAGCTGTTACAATGTTCACGGCCTCGGACGGCAATTGGGGTTATTAGCAGCTTAGACAAGAGGATCGCGGTAAGACCGCATTCACCTGCCACGCAGGATCGTACAGCTACAAGCGGATGCCGTTTGGTTTGATCAACGCTCCCGCTACCTTTCAGCGTGCAATAGATATTCTATTGAACCACTTCAAGTAGCAGAGCTGCCTTGTCTACCTGGATGATATTATCATCTTCTCCAATAACTTGGACGACCAGTGACATCACCCGAAACCTCTGCAGCGCTTAAACCGGCTCCATGGAGGAATTGGGCAATGACATTGCTTTCATTGACTGTACCCCCGCTGGGGAGTGAAGGCCTGGCACTCGCCGCGGGAGGACTGGGAACCGGAGGCACCCCTTCTGGGGAATCGTCTACGACCATGTCAGCAACATCTAGTTCCATGTCCTCCAGCTCTTGGGGTGTGTTATCTACCATCAGGTCATCCGCGCTATACGCGCGGTAGTAATCGTCGGAATCGACGTACCCAATTGGGTGGTCGTCCGGCACGTACCACAGTGTGTCGTGAAGTTCCCTTGCCTCCTCGGAAGAAATCTCCCGGAACTCCCAGGGATAAAAGTAGATGAAATCCCCTGTAAGGGCGGTGTTTCTATCAACACTGGGACCACCAGTACCACCACCGCCGCCGTCAAGCCGACCGCTCTGTTCCAGCGAGACCTCGCTGCAGTCAATACTGTCCATCAAACCAAGTAGTTGGTGTACCTAGTCATTGTTGGCTATACCCCCAAGGGAGGCCATGAGTTCCAGGTTGCCAATAGCGGCCTGCACACGCAGTTGGATGATCCACAGTCGATACTGGTCATAAACATTGGCGAGAATATACCCCGCAGTTCGGGCAACCCACTCGGTTACAATTACTGACCAAAGCCCTGACCGGGGATCCTGAATCAAAAAGGAACCGAGGTACGTGAGTGCCGGCAAAATCTCAAAGTAGCAGCCCCGGAAGGCCCCATGGAACCTCCACCATTCGGTAAGTGCGACATACCGACCCTGTCAGTGAGGCGGAGCAGTCCGCCCAATCTCCACGTTTTGATACGGGACGAAGTACCCGAGTCGGAATCGCCAGCGCCATTCATAACGGATGACGTTTTGAAGGAAGTTAAACCGGGACTGCCAGGAAAGGTACTGGAACTCAGACCAAAGTATCGGTCGTTCCCAACGCAGAGCTTTTTGCCGTGCAGCGGGAACGTTCCTCCATGCGAGAGTTTCGAGGCTGTCCAGGCGTTCGCCGTAACCGGTTTCAAAGCGCGTGCAGAATAGGCTGACGTTGAAGTCAAAGCCGGTAGGCACTGGAAATTGGAAAGCCGCCCGGCTCTGCTGTTGATATGCAATCCGCACCAGCGCTGCATGAGCCGCAGTCGCGGATTCTCCCGAGTTTCTTCGGATATGGTGCACTGGGATGGCGATTCGATTCTGCAAGTCCCACGAAGAGGTGAAGAGGCTGGGTAGATCCCTAGGCAAAGTACCGGAACCATTGGCGTAGGCCGTAACCAAGTCCTCGTTGAGGGCAGCGATAAGATGGAACCACAGTGCAAGCCGGAGCCGAGAGGGGTGATTCCGATTCATCGGATCTAAACCTACAAGGGCATTATAAGAAGGCCAAGTCGCCGCCGGCATCATTCCGAAAGGAGCCACCGCTGGTGGAAGTTGGGACCCATGCTGGGAACCTGCGCCAAGGTTGGCCGGTTGTGCTGGAGTTCGTCTCCCTTGTGGCAAGGGTACCGACCGGAAACCGGTTGTGAAGTTCCCGACTTGAGTCGGTCCTAGAGGCTGGTTGTTCTTGTTCTTCATATTCCCGTTCGAAAGGGTGCGATCTGATTGAGTTGAGCAGGAAGTGGAGGATCGTGCACTTTGGAAGGCTGGTTCGCTGCTTTTGCAGGAGGGTTGTTTCTACGAGTCAGAGGTTTGACCCGGTGACCCAGAGAGGTTTGGACTTTTATCACCCACTTTCTGCTCGGACTCGCCCTCGTCCGTGGTTGCTTTCCCGACTAAGGAGGGAGATATGAAGTGCAATGCCCTCAGGGAGGGATTCCAGGTACTTGGTTGATTTCCCGAATGTTTCGGTAATGTATTTATGGCATTAACTACGACCAATAATAGTGGATTGGAAACGAGGGACACGGATGAGTCAATTTGTCGTTGGCCACAATAGTGGGCATGAACCACCAAAGTGGAATACTTTAATTAATTTTATTTATTATTTTTACACCCATTTCTGGGATGGTTAGTATTTCGTGGGCCAGCGAGTTGCCGTCGCACCAGTAAACCTCCACGAACAAGGGACCCCAACCTGGGCAACTGGCTCTAGACCCCACCGCCTTCGCGTGTTCTCTACTCCCCTTTGGAGGGAAGCACTGTCGCATAAGGGAGGTCTAACCCCCTTGCCTATCTAAAGGACCCGAGTATTCGAATTGTTATTCCAACTGCCTTGTTGTTCGCGTTTTATAAGTTTTATTTACCGGCATCGCCATTAGTGTTCGTCACGACACTCGTGACTCAGCTCCCCCTTATTTTCCCATTTACAGGTTAACTTTCCCGCTAGCCACGGCTCGTGTTCGTGCATGCCACTAACGTGGAAACCACACCTCTGTAGAGAAAGACCACCCCCATTCACCGCTCTTGTGGATACCTGATTCTTGCCTCAACCTCCCTACGCAAGTGGCAACGAGTGGCCTTGGCCTTACAACGGACATAGTTGTGCGACTTCTGGGAGGACTCTACCCAAGTGGGCTCACCTCTAACGAGGAACGATCCCGAAGTTCTTTCGGTGCACTCCCGCTTCTCGGCATTGCACTACATTAGCATTTAGTGAGACAACGAAAGCTCTTCGTGCTTACTATCGGATGATGTGGTAGAGTCGAAAGACGGATCTACCAAAGCGATGAGGCTGGTACGCATTGGTGACCGTGTAAGGGTAGCGCATCACAGAGAGTTCAGCGAAGTGGTTTTCTTCCCGCACAAACGGAAGTCAATGAAGTTGGATTTCGTGAGGATTGGAATTTCATTGGACGCAGTTAGACTATCTGTATCGCCAGGAAACTTATTTTATATGAAAGGAAAGCTGAAAAGAGCGTCGCTAGTAGGCATAGAAGATACACATTTCCGCCGCACGCACAACTACAAGCTTGACGAGCTCGGAAACACATAGCGCGAGAAGGACGCCTCGCGTGCAGTGAAACGCAATCTGCAGGAGAAGCTGGAGATACCATCAGTGCTTCGTCGCCAATGCGGAAATAGAGCTGTAAGGGTTATAAAATTCTTCACTAGGCAATTATTGCCTTGTATTTGAAAATTTTCTTCAAGTTTACAAGATCATTTCCAAGCCGCGATACATAGCTCTTTGATGCTTTGGTGTACCCAGCAAGATCTCGCCGTAAACCAGGGGGAAGGTTTCAGCTCGACGTTCCTACTGTACAAAGCTCATGGAAAGCAGGGACTCTGGCAGAGAAGGTTCTCATTGTACGGAGAGAAGTACTGCGGCTGAAACAGCTTCAGAAATGTCACTTGAAGATGGTGTAAATCTTGAAACACTTTCGCGAAACCTACAATCGGTGACTGAAATTTTCTTTCACTTCTTTGTAACTGCTTTGGCGAGTCTGCTATCAATATTTATGAAACAAAGATCACCTCTTACCTCTGTGTTTCCAATCCTAGAACCTCGTTTTGAAGACGTTACTTCAATTTTGTCAGATCAAAACTTTGAAAAAGCATTCTGAATGAATCGACAGATGTTTTGAAATCTTGAAGTTATAAGAAAATACATTTTGGTTCTAATCACAGACCAATAAGTATGCCCGTGAAGGTCGCAATTGTTATCAGAATGATGGCAGGATCTAGCTACCAAGAGTTCATGCAGTTGTATGGTGTTAGCGAAACTGGCGTGCGCAGATGCTTTAAGCAATTTTCAAATACTGTTTTTGACCTCATGTCAATACCAAGACTTCCAAAAGATGAAGCTCGACTTCAAGAGCTGGCCATGGGGTTTAAGACTTCCCGTTTGAATCCGAATCCATTGGCTGGGTGCATAGGAGCAATCGACGGGCTTTGTGTTTAGAATATAAAACCACCGATCGATGAAAACGCAAGCCCATTTAATTGTTGCAACGGTTACTATTCTATACTGTTTCAGGTATGGTGGACTTAACTATAGATTTCTGGATTTCTCAGCATTAACTGTTGGCTCCACTACCGAATCTTTGGACTTTGCCACATCGCCCTTGGCTAAGTACTTCGAAGGAGGAAATGTGCCGCTGGAGTACTATGTCGTGTGTGATACGGCCTATACGCTCTCCAATTTTGTTTTATGCCCATTTGCAGGAAAGTATGTTCAAGGGTACAAGGATGCCTTTAAAAAAAATATCTTCTATGAGAATCCACGTCGAGCAGGCTTTTGGAGTTCTTACTGGACGTTGGAAGATCTTTCGGAATGGCGACATAAATTAATCTGTACAAGACTGCGTGTATATTGTGGCAGTGGGAATGATCCTGAATAACTACGTGATTGATTCCAAGCAGTAAAATCGATATGTATATGGCGAGGAGGAAGTACGAGTTCTGCGTGTGGAAATGAATGACTGGCTAATATCACTACTTTCAACGGCACGAACAGATTTAGAAGGTGAAATAGGCTTTATTCGCATGATACTACGAGAAGTGCTTGTCGAAAAGGGAGAGCTACGGCCAAACACAGCCATTTACCTTCAGTTGCTATCAGAAAGGCGGATAATAGGTTAGTGAATGTCTGACATAATGTATGCATACACCTCTGAGTACAACGGTTCAAGCTTTCAATCCAATAGACTCACAAACCAGAACATGTAAAGAGAAAGAAGGCCAGCTATTGTAACTATCATATTCGTGTAATAAACGTCCGTCCTCATACTTTACTTAAGCTTTACGCAAAGGTCAACATCTGTTTCCAACCACGTACAGCGTGCAAGTGACGCTCTGCAATAACCATGGGTTTGGTGCTTGGCATGTGAGAATCTTTAAAACCACAGCCAAGCGCAACGGGCCGCTATCAACCTCACCAGCAGGCTTCGTGAAACAGGAGCAAATGATATGCTTCACAAAAAAATAATCCTCTACCCGTTCTTCGAACAGTCCTTCTACATGATGGTAATTCATGCATTCCTCCAGCATAGGGTCCAATGATAATTCCTTCTGCCTTGCATGATGCCTCAGAAAACTGAACAACTCTAAGAAGACCCGATTTGAGTGAGACTGACATTCAGCACCTCTAAGAATGTGGGTCTGGTATTGAGCAGATATATGTATCTCACAAGCAATAAAATACAACCGTGCACTTGGTGCGAGAACCCTTACAATCTCCTACATCGCACAGAAAACGATCAGCAACACTAATGTGCTCCAAGCCGTATATTGCTGCCCCAAACGAAGAATCTTCAAAAACTAAGCTCCACAAAGTAGCATTCACAACAGATATGTGACTTCAGCCCAGTGCTTTACAAAGGGCTCTCAGTATTGTATTAAAACAAACTTGCATGCCTCCATCTGGTTTTGCCATCGTCACGGGCTCAAAGAATTTTATGTCAGTATAGTATTTCCTGAACGATACTTTGCACCCATACCAGCTTCGATCCCAAAGACCTTCCTGTTCGCATCAACTACATTTATTAGCTGCTGCGTTTGTTCCAGGCAGAAGCAAGATTCCTGACCCAGTTCTGTACTTATTCGAAGAATGAAAAAAATGGTTTAGAAAGCAAAAACAACCATTTCCATAAGCGGCACATGAATAGCACGTGGTAGAATTATAAGTGCGGATGGATTTCCGACTAAAATGGCGCACGACTGCACTCAAATAATACTTGGAAACAAGTAGCCTTTGAAGAATACTGTACACGGTTGACGAGGATTTATGATCTGTGGTTGCCGCTGTTGTGGTAGGTAAGGAAGGTTAAAACGAAGAAACTTATGTAACGGTAGTAACTCTAAAGTTCGACCCAAGGGGTTGGCACAACCTCTCAATGGAGTATCCCAGCTTTGTCAATTATCCAAATAACATACACGCGCACTCATCAACGGAATCTAAACGACAAAGAGTTCAAAAACTTATAAAAATATCCGCAAAGCCTATTTCACAAACGAAACGGATTCTTGTATAAAGAAAAAGTACTCTGCGTAACGAAAGGCCAAGTACGACTGAAGATGCTACAGGATCACCACAATCAACCTAAGTCACGACAAATAGCATGCAAAAAGACATACAAAAAGATTCAGAGGCTATACCACTAAAAATCGTTACGCCAAACGATTACACAGTACCTTGACTCATGTCTCAAATGTCAAGAAACCAAATCAAAAACCACAAAACCACAGGGTCAGCTACAACTATTACCTCCGCCGAAAAGGATGTGGGCACATATTACAATGGACTTCATCACACCGCTTCCTAAAACGAAAAATGGGGAAAGTGCGTTGTACGTAGTAGTAGACCGTCTATTCAAGTTGATCAGAATCATTCCAATTACATCGCATGTCACTGCCATTCAGAATGCAAATCTATATTTCAAACCCACATACAGACATCATGAACTTTCCGAGGTTATTATCTGTCACAGCGACAAGATTTTTATGAGCAACTTTCGGAAAGAACTATTCCGTCCCATTGGCACTAAGATAAGGGCATCAACAGGACATCATCTACAAACAGATGGTCAAACCGAAGTAATGAACAGGAAAATGGATAAAATGATTGGAGCATACGTCAATCTCAAGCAATCCAATTGGGATGAGCACCTCCTAGAGTCCGAAATCGCATACAACTCGTCAGAGAACTCAACTACAAAGCTTACACCATTTTTCCTAACGTATGGTGACCACCCAAGAGTACTACCGGTCGATACTCTCATCTCAGAGAACGTGTTGCAGCTCTCAAGTTCGTAGAAAGCATGAAGCAAGTATTAAGAGAAGCAATAAAAACAGATTGAAAGACAGAATCGTAGCTCCAAGTAATAAACCGACAAGAATCGATCCCCTTGCACATTGCAAATTGGACAAAAAGTCATGTTGTCTACAAAAAACCCCAATGCGGAGCACATGGGGAAGACGTCCAAGCTACGAATCCGGTACTATGGGCCATTCAAGATCTTAGAGAAACTTGGATTAGCAAAATTTCGTCTAGACTGAAGCCATACACTGAAGTCAAAGATTTATGATGGGCTCCACGCTACTGTTCTCAAACTTCACCGAGAATACAAGTCAGTCCCTAGCCAGCTCATCCAACCCCAAAACCCCAATAACAATTAATGATGGAAAAGAAGAGTATGAAGTGGAATGTATTGTCAACCACAGAAAACGTGCCTGACGATTCGAATTTCTTGTCAAATGGCTATATTCAAATCATGAGAACACATGGAGGAAATCAGGCGACATTACGAGTTGCAAAGCACTTCTCAGGTAGTACAAGGAGACGAAAGGACTGCTAGCAAGAAGAAACTAAACATTCCAGTATCAACCAACCCTGAAGATGAATCAGAACACCGATATCGAAGATGTGACAGATTTCTACAACAACATCAACCATGGCGGAACATCATTATATCACTGGCTGAGTAAATCTCTAGTATCGAAGCAACTACGCAACCCCATTGCTGGGGAGTCTGTCACACATCTTTCTCATTCGCCTAACATCGTGTACTCTTGTACAGTGACGAGAACGACACAATTCAGCCTTGACTGTTTTTCAACTACAATGATGGAATTCTGACGATCTTAGACGACAAGTTTGAATTGCATCTCTTCTACTACATGGTCGTACTCTACGGACATCTCACCGCTGAGCGACGTTTTATGGAAAAATTTGGTGAAATCTTGAACCGGATGAAAGGTAATAGTCAAGTCCCGTTTACCCTGGAATCAGAACGTCATCGCAACCTGTTCCCTGTTCTGCATTTGTGCGATTTTAAGGAAAACTTTGTTTTCATTACTTGCGAATCGGGTCGACTGTACTGTTAGGAGAGAGTAATGTTAGATTTTTAGTTATTACTTAGCTTTGTTTCAGTAGATTTGGCCCTACCATCAGTTCCAACATGTGTACTTTACCTACGTTTGTTCTACGAGATCTCCTGAAAAAATTGGTTACGTATTTCACTTGTGAGCCTGCCCTCAAAGCCAAGTTGACATCTTTTGTGACATACTGTCAGCATAACATAACGACATGCTTATGTCAGAAAAGTCCTAGACGACCACGTGGACAAAGTTGGCTAGGCAGCACAACTTGCCTACTACTTACAATGTTAACAGACACCTCGCACGGCACAGCAATGTTCGAATGGTCATGAAAAATTTCCAAAATATCCGTGCCAATTCATCAAGGGCACGCTGGGTTCATGCCAGATTATCAAGAATCTCCCTGTCACTGATTCTTTCCAAGTCATTTAACAAGTTATGAATGCTGGTGGAATTTTCCAAGTAATCAAACAACAAGATCTGGCACTGAACCCAATAAACGACCCTCATACAGAAAGCCACGAGAAGACCAAGCACACTGCCGTTAAACTCGGACGATTTCGCATCGACTACTACCACTGATAGAAGTAGGGTATAAACTTTATTTAAACTTCGATGGATGATCCAAACTTCAAATCAGATCATCACCATCGACTTTCAACCACTCTAACCATTGCACCTCTGTTTCTAAAACGGCCTCCGATATTTTCGAAATATTGTTTCGCTGATGCCGAAAGCGCTGCCATTGTTCAGTTTGCAAGATGGATACGCAACAATAAAACCAAAATCTTGATAAAGCAAGAGGTGCAAAATGATGTGCTCCGCCTTACCTTGTTTCTGAGTATGAAAATTTGACCTTCAAAAGGTTGGGATAATCTGGCCAGCTATTCTCTATATCAGAAGTTTCTACATCATAATGTGGATCTTCTGTACTCGATGTTGGGAAATGCGAAGATATCTGATATTGGCAGGCATAACGTGCTCCACGAGTCACATGGAATATGCAACGGAATATGGGGCTCCTGGATTGGAGTGTTACGCTGTCATTAGAAGCTACAGATTATGGGTGTCGAATAAATGAATTCTACGATACTACATCGGAATTCCGGAGATGAAGTTTCAATAACTCACAGAATGGGAAAATTGTTTGTTACTTTTATGGAAATTTGGTGTACCACAACCTATCGAAGAGAAAAGAGACTCATAAGCTATACGGCAGAGGCCTCCTGTGCGCAACTGCTGATCGTTTCCAGACGTTTAGAACAGCGATAACTCTACCTGGCGAGGTGTTCGAAGACCTGCCGGAAAGAAAACAAAGTCTCCGTTCATTCCGATAATAGGTGTTCCGGCATTATTTTTTTTAAGAGAAACGATAAACGATCCAAAATATGTGGAAGGGGATATGGAAAGGGATTCTGTTAAACATGGTTTTATTGAACGACGAAAGGCAAATGTTACCGTGACGCACACGCAATATCTAGGTAATACACTATTTCAACTGAGAGACTATAGATTGCGTGCTATGCTGGCCAGTCGGTATGTCCAAGTGGGTGAAGAGCTGTTACCAGGTAATGGGAAGGAGTACATGTGGAACATAAACGACACGTCAATAATCGTTTAGGACTGGAGTGCAGATAGACCAGAGTCTGTCTGAACTTAATACATATTGCGAAAAGTAAACTTGTTTTACATGACCAATAGTACCTAGAAGTATACTAACCGGTGTTAAAATGAGTTTATTTCCTTTCTTGTACTTGGATGTAGTTGTGTATCACAAAGTATGATTGGATTGATGATTCGCTATATTTGCCATGTGCACAATGATTACAGTGGCACAGACCCTAAGCAGTGGTATGCCTCTGTGTATGGCTCACCTGTAACCATTGTAGTGAAGAAAAATTGCTTTTTAGGGAGACTTGGGAAACGAGGAGCTATGGGAATAGCGGTAAAGAAAGCGAGAAAGGAGTAGAGAGAGGTCCGGGGGCTGTAGCGCGTGCTCTGATGCAATTAAAAGGAAGCAACGAAAATATTGGTACTATTTAAAGAAGGAAATTGATGGAGAAAGCTACCTCACCGAAAGCGGTCTTAGAAAAGACGAAGGAGTACTAATACGGTCTTCTGGTTAGCATGAAGTTGGCGCAGAAAGATTTGGAGCGCACAAGAAGGAAAGTGAAGAACCATAATGTGCTGATCAATAATTTGGGGGAGTCTTTGAAGGCGAAGAGTAAAAGAGGTAGGAATCGAGAGTGAGGCGAGGTGGCGGGAAGTCGAAAACACTAGATTGGTTTGCGAGAGTGGTATTGTAGGTTTGCACGATTTTTGTAGGAACGGATTCTATACTACGCGAAACTAAAGACTTCAGAGCTGTGCATTGATACGAAGAAAGTTGCAGGAAGCTAAAAGAACCGCAGCGAACGTTTGAGAAAGAGTAGGGAAGAGATTCAGTTTGTGGTTGGGGAGAAATAGATGGTACCAAGATGCCCATTAGAGGTAGTTTCGGAGATGAGGCCATATACGCCATCAACAGAGGGCAGTACTGAAGATGTGTTGAAGTGTGTGGTGGAGGCGGAAGTAACGGGACCAAATTGGCCGTCGATAAGTAGTGCGGGGAAGAAAGATGACTCTGTGAAAAAGGTGAGTAAGTACATGTGCTTGAGGCAGCGAATGAAACAGGCACACAGTGGCGTGGTTGAGTTCAGGATGAGAGCTGCAAGATACAAGATGTTTTCGTTGCTGAGCTCCGATTTGATTGCAAGATGGGGGTAGCCTAACAAAGGAACGGAACTGGAGACGGATCTGAAAAAGCAGTTGGAAGAAGCTCAGGCAAAACTGGAGCACGACGCGAAAGAAGGGATGCAAATGCTAAGCAGGTGGAGAGTGAAGAAGATTGAGAATATCGTGTACTTGGGATCAAAGTTGCGTAGTTGTTTAAAGAACTTTTAATAAGAAGATTCGTAATTTATAAATGCAATGTTGGTGTTGGTGCTGGAAGAATTCATGAGGTATGAGGTGAAGGAGGAAAAGGACGGGCAGACGCACTGTGTGGATGGGACAGTGATGCATCGTGCGCACTTTGATGCGTAAATAGCGTCTGTGGTGACAGCAATGGAGAAAGTGGTAGGACGGGGGGATAGCAGATGTTGTTCGCCACGTTACATGGAAAGTATCTACTTCGTGCTGTGGAAAGTTTATGGAGGGTAGCGGGGGATGCATTGAAGGATGACCATGCCTTGGAATTTGATAACGATTGCCCGATGCCACTTCGGTGAAGAAATTTCCTCACCGATTTTTCGGGGTGAGGCCGGTGAGGCCGTCCCATATCACCGTATTTCCATCCCGGCTGCCGCACTGTTTGGTGAGCCTCACCACATAGTGGTGAGCTCACCCAGATATGGGACGAACTCACTCAGCAATGGGACGACGAACGCAGTTATAGAGCATGTTTTCGGCTTCAAATCATAGCAGTAGCTTTTTGGATGACTTTCGCGTCGCTGGGCGATATGATTCTTGTACGGGTTGAGAATAGCTTGCATGCCAATGGAGTTCAATGACGATGATAAACCATGGTAACGCATTGAAAGACATGCCATAACGCAAAAACTGTTCAATAGAGAACTACAGTTTGTGTCTAGGCTTATGAACGATAAAAGCTTCCTCCTTTGGTGTTTGGTACTGCATTCTTTATCAACACTCATTTGCATCATGAGCACGTTTCGTCTATACATTTACGCAAATTCTTGTAACACCCACAGGTTATGAAAGTCAGGAATTGCCAGTGTTCAAACCCCTTTTGACCACAATGTCTTTAACCGCATTCTAAGCTTGTGACATTTCTGTTGTTTACCACAGTGTACCTTCTACTGAATGGGCTTGTTGCCGAAGTCGTTTCAGCGCCCGAACTCGTAGTAGCCCAACATCGCAAAGGCTTTTTCAGGACACTCGTCAGAGAGCCGCCAATTAAACTGAACAATGAATGATCCTTCTTTCGAAGGTCGTCAACGATGTTAGCATATTTCACACCTTGATTATGTCACTGGTAATCGATAGAGTTTAGGGATGAAATGATAATCTGAATTACTTCTATCACTATGATGCTCTCATTCGTACTTAGAATGTACTATATCCGTTCAGGGGACCTGTTTTCGAAGGTCTTCCAACTCAGCAGGGGGAATGGTTGCACGTACTAATACTCTATCCTTGTGCCATTGATCCCAGAAATTGGTACATACATCCTGTCTACATACAGAACACCATTGCTTCTGTCGTAATCCTCCTTTCTTCCAAAACTCTTCTCCGTTCTTACGTATACTATAACTGTATGAACAAAGTGCACAGTATGAATCCTTGCTCTTCACCCTCTTGTGCAAGAGTGATTCAGACAATTTTCTTTTCGTGTCCTCCGGTAGATTATATTTCTGAACCACATCACGTTGATACTATGGTTTCATTTCCATAATTACGGTACTCTGATTGTTGGCTGATGGCAATGAGTTTCGGCTTATGCAGGATTGGGCTCCCGATGTCTCTGTTTGTAACAGAGCATTGTAATCTTTCGCCAGCTGTCTTGCATATGAAGCAAAAAACGCACAACGCGTAACAGCATGTCTTAACTCTCGATAACCTTTGCCACTCTTTACATCATTCCAGGTGTCCGGTAGAGCCCCACTGTTTTTGGCAAGGGATAATCTGTGTACGATAGCGGCATTGTCTACCTGAAAGCAAAGCAAACGGCCAATGATACTTACGATTGGATTCTCAGAGGAGTTCGGAATGCATAAAGAAGTCAGTGCACAACTGAATTCATCGACCCCTCCATTCAAATGGTTCGAGTAGACCAATCTTGTTGGACATATCATTCGGGCTGGCGGTAGCGTCCTTGTCAGTGAAACTAATCTCCGGTATGCCAGACTCAGACTATAGTAGGTTGCATAAGAATGAAGGTCCGTGGCATGTGAAGATTGCAGCATTTGATCATATTCTTTTGGGATGTTCTGCGCGTCTTTTCCGACCCATTCAAAAGCTCCCACCCTCAATGCAGCAAGTACATAACTGTACTGGGATAGCAAAACCTCATTGAATACAACGATGGCAGTGCGTATTATCTCTCCAATGCTGCATGTGCTTCCCTTTGCCACAAGAAAACCAACCTTGTTCGCTTTCAAACATACTGCATGATGGAGACACTGCAGCCTATATTCGGTAGATGAAACCAATTGTTGAAACACTAGCCCAGCATCTACACTTCTCCCAACTCCAGATATTAAAATGGTGGAAACAAATTTCCTTGATACATCTCTGGCATCCTCAGTAGTTCGAAAAGCGTTCATAGTTTTGATTTCGATTGCATAAACTTGACGGGTTTCTTGTTTGTCAAGATAGACCATCAAAGCGTCAAGGCTGTCGGATATCATCAAACCAGATCTCGAAGATATCAATCCGATAGTACGGATGTATTCAGCTCTGTATTTGAACGTATCATCTTTCATCCTAGTCAAGAGCTATCCTTGGACATTGTGACTGTCAAAAATGTCAGTAGTTTCATCAGCACTTGTTTCTCATGAAATGATCCGTCTTTCATACCAACGGTACTCACTAATGGTTTCATAACCCATAAATCCAATGAAACCTTGTAAAGGACCTTCAGTAATTTCTTCTTCGCTGCGATCACCTGCTCCTCCGCTGAAAGCTCTTCAGCCTCATTTTCAACGAGTACAACCTCTCCAGTTGGCACCCGTAGTTGGAATAGCAGGATTTTCTCTACAGTCTGTGCTTTCCGTAGCGTGCTAGAAACGGGATGCACAATTTGCACAATTCTCGACATGGCAGCAACTAGCTCCGCTTCTGTCTTGGCGTTGAGAGCATTTATCTCTGCAGAAACCAAGAATGTCTTCATTTGGTCAAGCTCGTTCTCCGATGGGGCTTTAGAGAGCAAAATGTTAACTACCTCGCAAAGATTCTTCACTCGAAGTTCCAAGCGTGTTAAAGGTTCAATTTTTGTGTCAGGAAAGTGAAAATTACCGTATCCAGTAGATGTTTCTTTCACAATATCCGCGAGAACACGAACGTTGCTCTCAAATTGTGTGCTAGTGCTCGAATAAAGTTAGAGGTGGTCCGATAGGTGAACTGAAAAGCTCTAGCTAGGAACAACCCAGGATCTTCGGACTGCAATGCGGTCACTTCATATAATCCACTGAAAAAAACCCAACCGACTTTGTATCTAGCCAAATAAAGTCCATATGTCCCTCCTGTATTTCGTATACCCGATGAAATTGTTTGAGATCCGCACTGCTATTTAGCTGTTGACAGCCTGCCTTGAGCACCATTGTAAACTCCGACGACTTGAACATTTCATCATTGTTATGATAAACAGAAACCACTCTCCCACTATAGCTCTTTCGGTATACAACGGCTCCTATAGGGCGTCCAGAAGCTGTTGTGGGCTTCCGACGAGCTGCGTAAATTGCGCGACATCCCCTATTGTTTATCTCAACGCCCTTGTGCCAATTGCGAGTTGGAACATCCCGAAACGAAAACGGGTAGTCCAATGATTTTTTGTGCGTACCCAGTATAGTTGCGCCAAGCTGATTTAAAAAGTTGGTGGATTCTTGATCGCTGTACTCTCGATCTGCAGCGAAAATATATTCGATCATACCCCTAATGGGACGAGCAGTAGGAACACCGTGTAGCAATCTGATCAACCGTTGCCCCATATCAATCGACATGCCCCCAACCCTGGTATAATGTTCAGCCTAGAACACAGGATTCAATTCTGAGCAAATAGCATTGTTAACCGGACCCAAAGCCTTCTTCGGGTTATTTACATGGCTCAGCAGTGTAATTTGCGCACCTGCTTGAGATCGCAAACGCTGATGGTTGTCATCCAAGCTAAGAATAGTCTGTCCAGGAACCAACAAAAATAACCAATTGATAGCAGCCAGCTCGTCCTCTAGTTCTGTGATCAACGGATTAGTTCTACGAGGAAAATTTGACCATCCCGAGCCAAACTGCCCCCCCCGTGGTCGTCGTTGGGTATTGCAGCACAGAGCAGACCCAAATTCCAAGTACCGTTTGCCTGAGACACCTATGTCGAAGAAAAACTCTTTGTTCTCTGAAAGAGTCATTGTAATAACTAATGTGCCATATGATGCAGCAAGCACATGTAAAATGATTACTCCTTTGCACTCAAACTCGTCTATTGGTTGCTAATGACGAGCCCTCAGGACGCGGTTCACATTACTAGCAACCTCCGTCAAAATATAACTCGGTAGGAACACTTCGAAGGTCACCCATCGAGACAAACTTGAGTATCCCGCATTGCTTGCAGAAGACGACATTTCACGAATCTCTTTTGTCATGTTTCTTAACACTGCATTGGGCTTTTCTACATACCTTTTCCAGAGCTTTCGGTTAATGTCGTCAACATCTAGTTCCAATGATTGAAATGGTGGGGAATAGTTCCACTGCTTTAAACCTTCTGCTAAATTTCCTCGGTCTGACTCACTATCCGGATTGGATTCATTTGGAACAGATGTATTGTGCGAATGCGAGCTAAGACTTTCATCAAATGTGCAGTCCATTTTGTCATTGAAGATAGACGACCAGACATCCTCCACCGCGACATGCTGTGCTTCCATGTCATTTGAGGTCATAGAATTTAATGCATTGTTTGCAAACTGGCGCTATTGATGGGGATATAACTCTTTAACTTCATCGTCTAATATAACTTCATCCTCCAAAATGTTGGAACATGCGAAATCCGTTGAGGTCGTACTAGTAGATGCTCTGCTTTGGAGATCTTCTTCGTGAAAACTAGGATCCTCGTTACTGCTCTTTGTAAAACTTGAACCCTGAATAATATAATCCATGTATTGCTCTAGGGTTTGATGGGGTTGATCTACTACAGAATGCGAATTTTGACCATCGGATAAGTTGAAAGAAGGTGGTGCACAAGTTTCCTCATCACTAGGCATGGGTGGTGGCTCTTGAAGTGGAAACACAAAATAGTTTTGAGTCTCAAGACTGGAATTTGGGTCGCAAAGTGGGTTTTCATCTTCGGACAGAAACTGATCAGCATCATGTTCATTGCAGGAAAGACGTTTTGGCGGCGGTAGAGGCATTATTGTGCCAACTTCTGGCGGGAACAGAAAGGTTGAATTGGTGAGTACTTACGTCGCGTTCGGTAATTTTTTCAGTGAGCTCACCGAACAGTGCAGCGGGCGGGACGGAAATACGGCGATGTGGGACTGCCTCACCGCCCTCACCCTGAAAAATCGGTGAGGAAATTTCCTCACTAAAGTGGCATAGGGGTAGAGTTTTTGAAAGAGACCGGAGGAAGGTTTATGGGAGCTTGGGGAGAAGGTATACGGCTGCAGTATGGATACAGTCGATGGAGAAACTGTACTTGGCAGTGAGTAAAGAATACTTTTAGAAGCACATGAGAAGGCTGCTAGGTGCTTTTTTGGAACACACTTGCAGAATGCTTCAGTAGTGTCTGGACTATTCCATGCTTTGCTGTGAACCCAGCTGCACTATGATAATACAGTTTATTACGCTCTGTACGCGGCCAGAACATCATTGCTGTTGAAGAACCAAAGTGTTTACACGATGTCGGATTTCCTGGATGTGCACCAGGAAATGTTCTTTCGCTTGTACGCAAGGCAACCCAATCGTCGTGAAAGGGGATTGTTGTGACTCCGAGTCGCAACAGTGCAAGGTTTGGCCTTGCCTTGCCAATCCCAAAATGAGAGTAATTTACTCGTGGCGGGTTCTGAGAATTTCAACGTCTTTGTAATTAAAACATTGCCGTAGAAGTTTGTCAAAACAATCTGGGTAGCCAGAAACTCGGGTTTGCATCTCGGTTGAAATTTTGATTCGAGTAACGGCAGAACGGCCGTTAGTTAAATACCTTTGCAGTGACGAAAACGATTTCCATCTGCCCGTACGTGCAATAGTTTTCGCAGAATGGCCAGCAAGGAAATCGGTAAGCGCACCCCCAATTCTTGCTGAATGCGTAGTGAATCGATTTGACTGTATACCAAAATGCTGAGCGGCTTGTTTAAAAAGCAAGTTATACTTCTCATAATGCAAGTCAAATAAGGTTGACTCTGAGTGGCGTGAGAGACTTTCGAGGTAACTTTGCAACAGGGTTATCACAAATTTGTCTCGAATCGGTGTAAACTGCATGGGACCAGTCTTTGATTTCTCAATATTAATCCCGATGATCTGGCCTCCAGCGTGGGAAATACGCACATCTTGAGGTAGAACCACATCACATCTACGTAGTGCAAGAACCTCCGAGGCTCTCATGTAGGTACACCATTGTACGCAAAGTGCAACTGCAGCGTGCAAACAATTCTGCGAGATGAAATATTGAGCAAAAGCCATCATGAAGAGCTTTGTAAGAGGCAATGCGGATAAAGGAGGGTTCAACTTATTCCAACCAATCAATGCTCGTCGAGATAACTTGAAATGGAGGTCTGGGGAGGGTACAGATAACGACAGAAAGGCTAGAGCATAGACTACCTGTTGACGTTGACCTGCTGAACGGTTTTCATTGCACGCTTCGTGCAAATAATCGACAAAGCACTCATCAAGCTCGTTTGGCGAACACGGTATATATCGGAGCGAATGTTTGAAATCAGTGTACGCATTAACATACAAATCTCGTGTATTCGGAGACAGGGTGGCGGCAATAAGTGGATACTTCTCGAAGAAATTTTCCGTAGGAAGTTTGAAACCGTCCATTCGATTGGGAGTGCGAAAATATCTGCTGCTGGTCTCTCGATGCTTCAAGCTTTTCTTCTGGATGCCGAAGTTACTGATAAGCGATTTCTTCCATTGCCGTTCAAATGCAATGTGAGAGAGACTGAGTCGTGGCCTTGCAATGGGGTTCATCCTGGCTGAATCGTTTTCTGCGTGAGTCGGCCTGGATGGAAGCCGTACGCTACTCATAGCTTCCCGCCTTAAAACGTGGTCGAGAAGGGCCGTCGGCGGGGTTTAGGGTTGTAGGTACGTGAACGAACAAAGGTTCTAAGTCGTGAGCGATGCACACTCCTGCGTATCGTCGACATGGGAGACACAGACTCGAAGATGAAGAGCGGCCCTTTCGAAAGGCGCCAATAGTAACCATAGAATCCGAAAGTATCAGGACGCGCAGACCAGTTATGTCAAAGGAGGCTGCCCATTCCAAAGCAAGGACTGCAGTATGTGCTTCAAGAACATTAATATGTTCATCTCTTCGCCATTTGTGAACAAAAGCTGTCTTCCAGTGGTGATTTTGAACAAAGTAAAACAGCATTGCGCTTGCATTCACAGACGGGCCTTCAAAAGCAAGGGCAGTAAGATTCGATATCCACAAAGTGTTGGCTTTCGTATACACAACTGCTCCGGCGTCGGGGGAGGCGTCGATGGCGATGACATGATTCCAGTAAGGTCTATTGAGACGAATGGATGAAAGCGGGAGCAGTCTTGTCAGCAATGTTAGCTCTCGAAAAACGGCGACTTGAATTGAGTTGTTGACCTTCGAAGGCTGTTCCAGAAATTGAAAGGTGCGATAAAGAATAGAGAGCAAAGGCCGGCATCCTAAAGCGATCCAAATAAGTTTTCCCACAGATGAACGAACTCTTGATTCTTCCAAGGGGGACTAGATGATCGCGGATACGCTTGTGAGCGCAGAGTTCAACTTTTCTAGTTTCGGTCGCAAGATGTGTCTTTGTAGGCACCAGTTCCATCCCATGAACGTGAGCTGATTCTTTTCCAGTTCACCGGGTGGTGATGACTTTGCACGTTTGATAGGTAACTGGTTCCGTTGAAGCACAGACTCAACGAGGTTTTGGAGCCTTATGGCATCCTGGTCGCTCCATCCTGCAAGTACGAAGTTGAGGTCATCAATAATGTGTAGTATCAAGGAACAGTTCGATTTCAACTTCACTGTGCCGTTCTGTTTGTGCAAAAGGATTGGGAAAGGGAAAGTGGATGTAAATCCGAGTGTGCGCGATGTGTCTTGAAAAATGCGAAAAGCTTCGACGTAGCATGACTCGACAAAGGTATGTCCAATAAAGACTGACCATTTGAATCCCATTGGCAATGTACGTTGACAGGGTCGCATCTTCTGAGCTTGACGGGGCCTGAAACCCAAGGATCGTTCGATGTATCTTTGGAGTTTTCCGGAAAGATCTCCAAATGCAATCTGAGCCAAAGGGAACAAAGCGGCTAGGTTGAAGGGAAGACGAATGTTGTGGAACATATTTGAGATGTCAAGGAAAAAGCTGGACAAACCGGGTGTCGTATCAGAGAGAAGTACAGCAGAAAAATTTCCAGGGTTAGGCAGAGACATGTGAGGTGAGTCAGGAATGCAAATGTTTTGCACCCTCGGCCAGCTGATTAACCGGTCTTTCTGTTCGTCTTTCACGACAGCAAACGAATTCAAGGTAAGATGGTTCGCAAGCTCCCTATATGAAGTATTCTCTTCATCAACAAGTGACCACTGCAACATTCCAGAATCAGAGAGGCGGAGTAGCATTTGAGGGTATTGATTCGGAGCACAATGGATGCGAGGTGGTAGAACGTCAGCACTTGATATGTACATCTGAATGGTTTGGAGAAGCTGATTGAAACCATCCCCGAGAAACAAACGCTGGACTTGTGTTGGCATTCGGCTGGTACAAACAGAATGATCAGATGACGTCTCGGCTGGCAAGTCCAGACGAGCGGCCCGAATCATCGTAAAATCACCCCGTACTAGACCCGCCGACTGGAGAGAATCAAGGAACTGAGTAGAGTCTCGTACGAGCTCGTCTTCAACATGAAGAATTTTGGTGGACTTCCTTGCGACCCAGCGTGGGAAAGAGAGGCTCTGCACTTCGTGACGTCCGTAGGCCTTGGTGAAGTCAGAATGTCTCTTCACGATCGAACGGACTGCTGCTCTGGTTTGAGTTCGGGGGATATTGTTGAAGCTTTTAGGCTTACTGTACCCGAGGAAAAGGAAATCTAGAAAAGCGAGAACTTCAGTAATGTGCGATCCAGCGCCGCAAAGGGGCCCTTTTCGTAGAAACTGAGTCAAAGGAAAGGTTCGAGGCCTGACAGGATCAATTACAACTGAGGTGTTTCGGTGGTGTTGTCGCGATGATTTGCTCTGGGTCTCTTGGGTCTTTGAGGTCCCCTCGTTGGTCGCTTCGCTAAACTTCGTACCGCATTTCGAGCCTTTGATGCTGCAGATATGTGCCGGTTGACGATTGAACGCATAGCTGGAACTCTTATACCAGTGTCGGGATACACGTCCAGAGAAGGTAGGACATGTTGTAAAGCTTCGTCGCGAGTTAACGGACTGGGCCCGGAAGTCAAATTCTCTACTTCCAAGAGAGCCCAGAGTCTTCGAAGGGCTACTTCCGTCCATGGAGCTTTTGTGACTGCTTCTTCCATGGCAGCGAATGTGCAGAAGTGAAAGTGAAGACATCTCGCCAAAGTGAGGGCTTCTACTTCTGAGCTGAAGGGTCTTCCGTCCGACTGGCGCGTCCATCTGACATTTCGGACTACCAATTCGATATTCAGACCTTCTTGGCAGAAAGAGTGAAGAATAGATGGCCCCATGAGTTGCTGAACGTTGAGGAGTACGGAAGAGTGGCCCGGATACGCTGCAAGCTGGCTCGGACGTACGGGCGTTGGGCCTCCGAGCCTTGAATAAAAATCCTGTGCTTCTTCGTCACCTTCTCCAGTGGGGACTCCAGCGACATGATGAATCTTTTGTCTCTTTGTGTTCACATCTTGAGGCAGTAGGTCATCCAAAGGGTTGGGCCTTTTGGGCGCTGGAGGCGTATCGTCCAGAATTCGCGTCGGAGCCTGCGTAATATCGTCTACCTGAGCCATGTCTCTTCGTTCGAGAGCTGCACGAGTTGCCCCCAGCTGCCATTTGAGAATGAGACTACAAACAGACTTTGCGTCATCTGAATCATACGCTCTCGGACTGAGTTTCGAATCGAGGCGCATACAGGTTTCAAAAAGCTTAACCAAGTCCGGGAGGTTGCTTAATGCCATTTTGTCAAGATCCTCAACGGATAACGAGAACATTCTTTCTATTTCACGTGGATCATCCGCGGGTTCAGTACTGTTGCCTCCGCTTGCAAGCATATTTTCTCGCCAACCAAGAACAATAGCCAGAAGTTTGTACACACTTCTTGGCACAGCAGAAACTTGACTACGAACATGATTTGGAGCGGTGGAGACAATGTTCTTCAAGGCGTTGTGATTTGCAGTACAAAGCGTGTTGATGGAGACTGATTGAAGGTTGCTGTATGTGAGCGGCACAATTTGTCTTTCAGGATGAATGTCATCTGATTCGGACATGTTGAGGCAGTTAAAGCAAACCAACTTAAACCAGAGAGAAAACCAAAACCGTGGTTTTGAACGTAGAAAAGAAAAGAACCACGGCAATGAAACAACACCGAGAGCACGAAGACTGTTCTGAACGATGTTGTGTTTTGTGTTTCGAGATGAAGGACTCGTTTGTGCCAAAATGCAGCATCTCTTATACGGAAACAAATTTGTTCTGATCTGTCCTTTTGTCCGTTTCGGAATTGGGTGTCACATTCAACCCACTCAGTCTCGTTTGAAACGACTCTTTCGAGAATTCAAATCAGATCACTGTCACCTACGAAATTCTCAAACTTGATTTCTGTCTCACCACCACCAATGCACAATTCACCAAATTCAGCGTGCGAACTCTGTAACATACTATCCATCAATTACAATGCGTCTCGCTACCACCCGCTCCAATAAAATATCATCACAATTAGGCCAAACGCTGGCACCTGATTGTGGAACTTTCTTGCTTAGTGTACAACTGTGAGTGCCTCGGCAAAACAGCTATGCTTTATTCTGTGGTAAATACTACTTGGATAATCGTAGTAATTTTAGAGCTCATTCGTGTCTCTCAAGTGAAGAAAGTGGGTGTACAAATCTAGAGGCATTTGGAAGCCAATGGAGTAATGTAGAGGCACAAACGAGTACTTAGAAAGTATAAATGCGTTTTTTGTTGTTCTGCATGATTTTATACTCTGCAAAAAGGCACTTTTATGCATGGAATTTGGTCTGGATCATACGCAGCGACGAACCGACACACAAAACTCACAGATCCATTTCAAAGTCATGTTGAGCACCCATGCATTCATCAACCACATCCAGTGAGATACTTGCTGCTGGGTGCACACATGGGCTGAGAACTGCAGTCTCTGTGCTCGTTTGAAGCACTTCAAACGTAGACAGGACATGAGCAGAGTGTACCAAATGCTGTCGTCTCTGTCCTTTACTTTAGCCTTTAGTGGATCACAGTGTTGGTCGAATGAAATTGTAATTTATGGACGAATTAGGTTTAGAGACGTTCTCCAAAGTTTACGTGTCGTGCAACCTTTCCTGGAAAAGGCCAAATTTAGTAGAGAGTAAAAACATAATCCGCTTCTAGTAGCTGTCTTTTGAAAGCCCTGAAATGATTGTAACTGCTTGCTTTTGATTGTTGCCGAAATGGATAAGCTTCAGATATCCCTTTACACCTGGACTGTTTCACCTGAAGCCAGGCGTCTGACTATGAGTGACCATGGATGTAAGTCTCTTGTCACTGACCCTGTTCAGAGTTTTTGAAGAAGTTATCTGAGATATAGCTTCTTGTTTCGTTGTATTTTTATATTTCTTTTCCTAATGTCCCACACTTTTGTTCTATGCATTTTCGTTCAGTCGTGCTTATCCCCTATGTTTTCATCTTCGGCCGGCTTCCAGCTATGAAGTAACACATTTTAGTGTACATTACAGATAGGTCTGGCACTTCTGCGTCAAATTTTTGAGATTATGCGCACACTACCAATATAATCGTTGTAAATCAGTTAGCAAGCCCAGTAGAAATCAGAGAGACAAGTTTGATATGAGCGTGACAAGTTTACCGCAGAACAGAGACGGTTTAGATGTACATAAAACATCTCTCCTGTATATTCTTGAATCAGACACTATACTTCTGCGATTGTCAGGCGAGATGCCGATATACATTTGATATATTTCTGAAGTCAGTTTCAACAGTTTCTGATGCTGGAATTATCGATATATATCGGAACTATATCAAAAGTTTACGTAATCTCGTTGATCCTCGATCAGTGATATACCATATAGACATCTAGTGCATATCCTTCAATAACCAAACTTTCCCACTACTACACTTTCACTTCATCAAATCTCTTTACTCTTCTTAGCATACAGACGTCTTCTCGAGATATTGTGTCAATATCACTACCATATCTTGGATTTCCACTGGCAAGGAAACCATACCGCTCGGAGATCTATTTTATTTCGAAACACAGCTGTGGTACTGTTGTCTCTTGAAATAAATAATAAACAATTACTTTTTTGCGTTTTCGAGACTACCCTGTATTTTACACTACCTTGTTGGGGAGGGGCCTATGAACATAAAAAATTACCCGAATTTGGCTGAATTGTGGCAAAATGTCCCGGAATGGGTTTGACGCTTGGAATGGAAGAGAAAGAAGTTTGATTTTAAGGGATTTTGCCGAAATGTGACTGCAAACCGCTAAAACCCCTAACAATCCTTTAATTTCCTAAGAAAACCTGCAACCAACAAACCTAGGGGTGATTGAGGCTCAACTTCAGACGCACTCTGGTACGAGGCTTATATTTGGGCCACCTCTAGTGCCATGGACCCACTCCCCGGTAGTGGAATGTCCGTAGCACTCTAAGAAAACTATTGCATTATCTAGCTAGCGGCTCTAATTATGTGGAATATTAACCAACTGGACCTACCAGAGTTTTGAAGACAAATTGCGCACGTATGGCGTGGAACGGGCATGAACAGTGTCCGTTCTAACACAAATTGTACGCAGGTAATAGCCCACATTTTTCTCAACTTTCTGGTACGTTGGTACAATGCGTGCGGCACCTCCTAGCTGCTCAGCATCTTACCGTATCACCCAGCGAACAATCACCACGGAGAAGCTCATCCTCTCATGCATGAAAATGGAGAACATGCTTTCCATTTCTATGCATCCTACGACGTGAGCACGGTACGTCAAACGTCGTGTTGTTAACCGCAACTCACAGAAAGAGGTTTCTGATGATTATCGCACGAATGTGCAAAACTCGGCACTGGCTACAAGCATTGCATGATGATGGGCTTTTAGAAGAGGGCCATAATCTGCATTGGTTTGCAAAGAATTACCGGCTTCCTACAGAAACATGTTTACTGATGGGCAAGAACGTATCTGCACACTCCAAGAATATACAGCTCATTGCAAGAAATATAAAAAAGTATATCAGAACTTTTGTACCAGCATAGAGGAACGTTTTACTGATCTTTTGTGGGTATAGCTGTTGAGAAACGCGTGGATAGCTCGGGTTATGCGTGTCATTGAATATCAAGGTCTTGAATCCGTCGGTGAGCACGACAATTTTTCTAAAGCCAAGAGACAGGCCTTTAAAAAACCACTTCTAAATTAGTGCCAGGTAAATGTGAGACTTTGCCATTCGTTAATGCTACACCTGGTAAGCTAGTGCGCCACTCAACATCAGAATAGGCAGTTTGGGAGTGCATGCAATAGCTCCAGTTGTCGTCAAGCAGGAGATCCAGGAGGCTCATCTCTGCCCCATAGAATCTGATTTCTTCACCAGTTTGTGCCTTGAAGACAAGGTGACGCTTCTCATCGTACTTTTGACATTGCTTGTGTCATTAATCACGAAACTTTTGATCTTGGATGCAGAAAAGCGTACCGCAATCAGCGCTCTAGCCGAGTGCTCATAAAACGTATATATTCGTTGACTGCTCCTGAAAGACGACCGTCATCTGTGCTTGCGGAGATACGTATGTTTATGTGCAGTTCTTACTTTGTGATATTTTAGGAGGCGAACGTGTTGGACCCCTCTCAAAAGACAAAAAAACCTGCCACAGAGCACAGAGCAGTCGGTGCTGGAAATGAAGCCAAATTGCTCACAGTACGGTTAAAAAAGAGAAAATAGCATCCATGAAGAACTCCAAAACGTTGAAACCGTCGATGAAGAAGAATAAAAACTCTTGCCCCAAGCGTAAGCTGGTTTTTAAAAAAAAAAATGTAATCAAATTGCAATATTTGGAGCAAAAACTAATACAGATGCTAAACGTGATTCTTTTGTTACCATTGTGATTACGAAGCACCCAATGCGCAGAAACACAAAAAATACCACAGGATGTATTTGAAGTTATTGTCCTGAATCTAAGCGCAACCTAAACTCTCTTTTGGCTTTCTGAAAGAGACAAAGAGCGTGTGAAAAGGATGTAGGGAATCCTGGCAGCCACTTAGAGTACGAAAAAAAACGATACTTCTTTCAAACGCTGAAGATCTTCATCATCCGAACCAGTGCGACTAATCTCACCACAGTGCACTAAACACCGTAGGGTCTGAGGTACATCGCGACTCGAAGCGTTTTAGCCATACCAGAACCCCTACGGAATTATAGAGGTTCGAGGGAAGATGGAGGGTTGGTCAATGTGAGTGACAGGGCTGATGATTCAGATCAAGGGCATGAAAAGTCCAGACTCATCGGTCTGGCAGAAATGGAGCTCAGACTGGAAGCCTCGATAAGACGTCCGGAACCTCATAGAACGGACTGGAAGAAACCAGCAGAAATGTTGCGGAGAGTGCATGTGGGGGACCCCAAGGAAAGAATGGTACGCAAAGGAGATATTAATACAATTACGTGGTCGGTAATAAAGCAAGTGCAGCACGTCGATTTGGTCCTTTCCATGTTAGCGACACGTTTTAATATCACGTAGTCACCACTACAAACTGCAATGAACCCAGATTTGACACTTTACTGTACAGGTACGTGTGGTAAGCCTCAAAAGAGCTCAACTTGGCCAAGGGCTTAAGTTGGCAGAGCTCCTTCGAGGTTTGGTCGGTTGGCTCCCGCTCATAAACAACTCACAGACAGGCTCCCAGACCACCCCCGATAGTTTAAGTACACCCCTTGAGAACTTTCATAGCCTTTCAAGACACCACACCCACCATGCCATTATCAAAGCGACGCCAGACGACCAAAATAAAGGCCGAACACATACGGAGAGAAGATTTGCAGGCACGTCGCCGCGAAGTAGTGATATTATTCAGACAGCACCATACTGTTGCAGACGTTTCCGCAGCATCGTCAATTAGCAAACGCACTATGCATGGCATCAAAAAAGGAATAAGAAAAAGCCAAAACGAGAGACTCCACCAACTGGTTACCCCAACAAAGCACTATGCCGGACCCAAACCAGTTCTGAATTACTCAGAAGAGAATCTGCTAGTAGAAATCGCTATTTTTGCGTCTGAGCGAGCTTCCACCATTGGAAAGCATGAAATACGCTCCATGATGACGCAAGTCTCTAGCGATGGCCGTAAGACTTTCAAAGACCAATCGCCATCCATGTGGGCTCTGCACTCGTCTCGGTCAAGAAAACACCCATTGAAAATGAGCAGGACGGAAAAAGTAGTACTCAAACGCATAAAATCGCAAAACACAGAACATCTCCATACTTTGGTTGATGGGATTAATAACCTCAAGCGAGAGATGCCAGAGATCTTTACAGATCCGCGAAAATTCTGGAACTTTGATGAAACAGATATATTGACCTCATACGGACGTCGTTATAGGGGATTTAGTGCGGCGAACCGGAGAGACGGCGGCCTGCATATGAAAATGAAAGACAATGGGAAACATCTCACGTCCGTTATAATAGGTTGCGCTGCAGGGCATATAGCACCAATGTTTCTCATTGCACAAGGGAAGAATTCAGTGAGGAAGTGGATGAAGCCGGTACCAGAACAGGTAAACAGAAAGCTGCCAGCAGATTACCAATGGCTAGGGGAACAAGATTGGCTTCCCAAGGGCACTAAAATCGCATGCAGCAAAAATGGCTCGATCACCAAGAAATTACTCTCAGGTGTAGTTATCCACTTCAAATCTTTTGCATGCAAGTTTGTTCGACAAGAAGAAACAATTTTCCTGTATTTTGATGGCCATAGTTCGCGCAAGAGATGGGAGTGGATCGACTCTGCGCTTGCCAAAAATATTGAAGTAGTTTAACTCCCTGTCAACACCTCTCACTTTCTCCAACCCTGTGACGATCGCATAAACAAAATGTTCAAAGAACAAGTCAGAAATGCATTGGATGTGTTCCTGTATACTATTGCTTACATTAATGCAAACTTGTTTGGGAAAATGAGACTGGCTGCTGCTGTATATAGGTACTTGGATGCGCCTCTTGCTGTGAAGAGCTTTTATAACTGTAGATTTTACCCTTTACATACGGAGAAGATCATGAGTTTTGCAACATCTCCAACTCCGGAACCAAACGAGAACACGAAGGTTGACCTACTGGCCACAGGAAGTCCACGAATTGCCCACAATATCATTGCACAGAGAGTGCGTAAAATAGCGCGGAAGGTTAGAGATTCCGGTGAATATCTCCGTCAAATCGAGAATGTACTGCAACTGAATCACTCTGCGAATTGTGTTATATGGCGCGTGGAGACTGTCATAACGCCAACCAAAGCAAATCCGGGCGTCAACCTGGGCAGTGCTCTTGCTCTGACACTCACGAATGGAATTGTTGCGACAGGCAACGCCAGTATGTTGGCCTTTGATCCAATGGGATCTGCGTCGGTTCGGACTGAAGAAAATAAAGAGAATGGTGTTCAGTACAAAGAGAGTGTTGGTCAGTACAAAGAAAATAGTGGTCAGTTGGATGGATAGAAAGTGCTGCAGTTGGCTGCAGCGCGTAGTGTTGTAGATTTTGACGACATACCTATTGCATTCTGGCCAAAAAAGGCCAGGAAAGGCCCAAGGGCGGGCACTGAATCGGCCGCGCAGAACGAACCCACTTCAGCATTGCTTGCTATTCATTGCCTCCACTAGCGGGGAAAGTGGTGGAGCTCTCCCATCTGCCAAATTAAGCCCTTAGTGACCAGCGCGTGTTTACTCTTTAAAACAGTGTTCACATATGGGCGTGTTTGCATACATTTTGGTCTCTTGTTCAGGCACAGATTCTCTGCCGAATTGAGCCCTAGTTAGAGTTACAACTTTGCTATCTAAAACATGCGCTTTTATCATGACAAGAAATGTCACTACTGCCAGCAGAGAGTATTAATGTGATGCTTGGTGTATGAGAGATGGTGAAAGTTGGCAAGGGCTCCATCTCTTCCAAGCACACACTACATGTTAAACTTTAGCTGAGCTTGAACGAAAGAAAAGACTCTATAATTTGGACTGTCGTTTTTCTTAGTAAAAACCGAAAACCGGCCAATGCTCTAAGCTTTTAAACCAACCCCTGTTAATCGCTTCTTATCTCAACTTGCAGCCGTTTATCGGGTTTCTGCTCTCCATCAGTTCTCCATCTTGCACAGATATTAGTTTTCTCGTAACAAAGAATCATGTTGCTACCAGCAACAGTTTTTGATTGAGCAAAAATTGTGAGATTTACATCTTTAAGGCTTTATCAATTGTTGGTTTATAACATGCTTATTTTAATGTTTTTGTGTTTTGTTCTTCTTGAATCGTTTTGGTAGTTTTATAATCAATACATAAATTGAATCTATTAAGAACCGTTTGTTGGTTGGCACTGCGTTTTGCGAATCCGTAGATCTATGAAAAGCCAGTTGATTTAAACAAATATGTGTTCTTGCTATGTTGTTAGATTGGTGATTTTAAGGCTTACAGTTTATCTTTTATTGATGGCTGGTTCTTTACTATTGGCTACGGAGTGGTTTGATTCGTATTTAGTTCGGGCCTTTCTTCTTCACGCCATACACTGCAGCCAAAATGTAGTCTTTAGTGCAAAAGGAGTGATGGAGTTGCTTTGAATGAAGCCTCGCATTGTAAATCAACACTTGCTGGGTGGCTTTGGTATGGTATCTTTCCGAAAAGGCTAATTATGGAAACAGGTCAACATTGCAGATGTCATGGAGCTCATATCTTTGACATACTGCCCCTAATTTCCAATCTATTAAATGCATAAAATTTGACTCAATGCGACAGAGAGTTTGATATCAACAGGAGGTATTTTCAGGCAGTAGACGCGTAATATCAATGAATATGTACTGGGAAGATATCATCTTTCTTACACGAGTTTCTTTGCTCTTCTTTTGCGTCACCGTTCTTCATTTCCGAGACCTTCTCACCTCTCTGTATCTCTGCTATATCATTGCAAGACTGATATTGATGCAGCGTGGGATGGAACCTATTCCTGGGATATACAAAAAGAGTGTTGCGGTTAGTCCCGAGTTCTAGCGGCCAAATTGTATATCGGCCAGTGATGTTGTAAACTGTACAGAGAATAGATTACCACACATTACGATTCAGCACAGGTCTATAAAAGTTGTTAAAATGTTTCTTCGAAAGCAATTTTCGGAGTGAAATTCCTACGTGCTTACGATAGACGGCCAATTGTCTCGCAATGTCACAAGAAGGGCTGCATGATGTAACAGAAGCGATATATTGTATTATTAAGCGCTTCAACACCTCAAATTTACTCCAGCCGTGCAAATGTGGCATCCAAAAAACTCTTTAAGCGTTGCTTAAATATCTTCCAGACCTCTTCGCATGCCCGTAGTAGTAAAATGGGCGAGGCTGCATTGTTCGTGTTTTATACTCTTCTTTTGGTATACCACGTAAATGTATGCCCACCAAGAATAGATAATTATTTTATGTGCATAGTATGCATAATTAGGTAGTCATCATTAGAGTTGTGTCACTAAAGGGCACCTCAGATATAACAAATGTCTAAGGTGTGTGGAGATTGTGAGTTGGCGTACTTTCAAGTTGAGAGCGAGGCATTGTCTTAAGTCTGAGTAAGGTCAACCACTTTTTGGCTTAGTGATGTATTTCTTGGTTTCTACAGTGGACCATTTAGTTTAGTCAGGATAGTAAACGTTGTAATAGTCTCTCAAGCGCCGCCCGACTGAGTTCACCAACTGGTTAGGGTTAACTGGCCGACTATTTTGCGTCTTTAGCGGATTGGTGCTGCCGTTTACGTATCGGTTACTCACTTATCCCCTTAAGATTGAGTCCTCGAGTGGCTCCACTCAAACGCATCCACTCAAGCTGTCCTGGTATTTAAAGACAAACATTTGATTGTACGGTACTCGTTAGTCTCTGATACTTGGAAACCTTGATTAAAACTTGCGTGTGCCCTTTCTGCACACCAAGCAATAAAGCACCCAGTCATCAATACCTTCTTTTGAGGACACAGTACTGTTTCCTTTATCTCTGATTATGACAAAAAATACTTGATGCTGAGGCTTGTAGCTAAGCTCTTCACATTATGCATACCGACAAAAAGAATGTTTTAGTGTCCCAAAAGCTTTAACAGAGCTTAGAAACGGCCAGCATCATCATCATGGATGACATTAGTCCCATTGAGACGAAAATAACAGTACTCATATACTTTTATTTGCAATATAAGCTAATTCATGCTAGATTGTTTAGCACTGACAGAACGAAAATCTTTTACTAGGCGCTCAAAGCCAGATGACAGAAAGATTCCAAGCATCGTGAGAAGAAACGCAAATTGAGCTTTGCAAAAGCGCATTATGGCAGAATAATATAAAAATGCCCATGTGAAAGTAATAACAATGGACTGTAAGGCAAGGAAAATTCTCAGGAGAGCCAGAAAGAAAGCAGTTTTTAAAGATTTGCGAAGGCATTGCCGAAAGCTGGCGGGAGGCCATATGTAAATGAGGGTCAGCGTTTGCTATAATGTGGTAAAGCCAGAAAGCAAAGCTGTGGCTGGCGTTGTATGCGGAGTTACGGGTGTCATGTGGGTTCCATATTTGACCTTGTAACCCCTTCTGAGGTTATACCACAGTTGGCGGCTGTCTTGGAAGGAAAAGGTCACAAAATAGCACAGACTTGATGGAAGCTTATGGACAGCTCCGATTATAGAACAGAGTACGCCCAGGCGATTACAAAACATTTGAAAGGCAAAATTCAAATAGTTTCTGCAATACCTTGAAAACTGTTAAACGTCTATCCTAACTAAGGATCTGTGCGACAACGACCTTTGCACCCCTACAGATCTTAGAAAAATGCACGATTTGGTTTTTATGGCGCAACCTCCGCCAGCAGCCAAAATCGTGCTTCAAGTTCATTCTTTAAACTTTTTTGGTGCGCTAACTTTTGACGGCAATGATAATCAAACAGTTTGGATAACCAAAACGTTTCATTTTTAGGTTTGTGAGTGCTCAAACTCTGGCCCTGCTACTCTTTCCTGCAGGCAAGATGCAGATGTCACAACTGGAGGAACGCGTGTAAGGGCGGCCCTACCACTCTTTTCTGCAGGCAAGATGCAGACAAGTTAACTGCAGGAAGTAGTGGTACGGCTCAAGGCCCTTCTTATCCTTCTCTAACTTCCCTAATGATCTCAACACCCCACTCTTAATGATTTACACATGTATGAGGGGGGTGTTGTTGATTGATGGGAGGCGGTGCGCCAATAAACCGCTCTGTATGCCCCTCTACGCGCATGCAAAACTGCCATTTGGCGCAACGCCTCCCTACCACTTAAAACATTCAGCAGCAGCAGCAGCAGCAAAGCTTCCTGCTTACTGGCTGGCACTCCCATAATGACTGCAGTGCCATCCAGTTACACAAAGCAACGTGTCGCGCTTTCTCATCATTGGCTGGCACTGCAGTCAATTTAGGCACCTAAACACAAACCCTAATGGCTCCACATACTCTCGGCGCCGCGGCGCCCCGTGGTTCTACGAGCGCTATTGCGAGCGCAAGCGAGCAAAGTGCTCGGAGAGCCTCCCAACGCTACAAAATACACCAAGCTACAAAAACAACGCGGCGCGCAGCGCCGCCCACGGCCGAAGGCCGTTTCCACTTGTCTCTCCATGATAATGATTTGTTCCTCTATGAGGGGGGTGTTCTTGATTGAATGGAGGCGTTGCGCCATAAAATCCTCTTCCACGCCCCCGTTTGCCCATCCAAATCGCCCATTTGGCGCAACGCCTCCCTGCCATTTAAAAAATTCAGCAGCAGCAGCAGCAGCAAAGCGTTCAGTTAATTAGCTGCTGCTGCTGCAAGTTGACTGTGCAATGGCTGCTGAATGGCTTGCAATACAATCAAATTGTTGTGCCAGCCACTCAGCAGCAAAACCCCGCCTGTTCATTCCGACACGTGGCAAATTGCACTGCGCCAGTGCAGCGCATTCCGACACGTGGCAAATTGCACTGCGCCAGTGCAGTGTATACTGAAGTTTCATTGCAGACTTGCCTGCAACAGACGTATATACTGCACTGGCGCAGTGCCCAATGCATCTCGCTTGCTGACCCTAACCACTTTTTTGCATCCCATTCAGGCTTGGCCAATAGCGCAGTGTCGTAACCTTTTGCTACTTTGGGCACTGTTTGCTGGCCTGGGACGTAGGCAAGGCCGAGCTCGTGTGCAGGTCGCCACAAGAGTAACCCACTAAGTACCACGGATCTGGGAAAAGTCAGGTGCTCTTCTGTGGTATACTGGTCGTTTGACGGCGATCAAAAAGTCTGAGGGTTTACCGGACCTAATACCAGCTTGCTGTGCAGGGTCCGGGGCGGCCGCCGTGTCGTACCTCTTGGGGCCGGAAAGCACACTTCGGTGTGTGAGTAAAGGCAGACCAATCCTTACAACCGGACTGCTTCCAGTGGTGCCGCAGGTGTACATGGAGGCCGAGCCAAGTGGAAATGTGAGACGAGTGTACACAAACATTCTCAACGAATTGCCGTGGAAGAGTGATCTGTGGACATTGTGCTCGGTTCAAGTGCTGTACCTCACGGAACAAGTACGCCAAGCGGATGATCCGGCATTTGCGTCGCTGTTGCGTTCCATTGCACGAAACACAATATCCAACAACGCTCCACTACCACTCAGATCTACCGGTGGCATGCAAACCGCCTACCAATTCCTGTGGAAGTGGCTCACAACACGACGCAAGGAGGATGTGGATCTCAGCAAAATGCTCATTGCCTCCACAAATCAGTTGGTCGATGAACACAATGCGGCAGCGCTGGATCTGTTTCCTGGTGAACGCTTCACTCTTCCGCCAGCTACGACAGTACAACCTGACGGTGTACCAAACTCAGAGCCCGACGTCACCAATACCTTTGTTCCCGAGTTTGCGTATCAGTATGCGCCTACTGGAGTACCGCCTCATAACTTGGACTTGAAGATTGGTGTGCCAGTTATGGTCATTCGGAACGTGCTGCATCCCGCTGTGGTCAACGGAAAGCTGTTCGTAGTCGTGCGTGTCGATCAATTTACGATGCAGGTGGCTCGATTCGACGAGAACAGACAGGTGCTCGAACGACAGCTCCTGCATCGTATCGACTTCGAGTTTTCTTTCGCAGATATTCGCAAGATTCGAAGGCAGTTTCCCATTCGTCTCGCGTTTGCAGCTACCGTTCACAAAGGACAGGGAAAGACGTTGGATGGCTTGGTTGTGGATGTGCGATCCAAGTTCTTCTGCGCTGGTCAGTTGTATGTCGCATTTTCGCGCGTTCGAAGGAACGACCATGTGCTGCTCCTGCATGATCCGCAGCTTACACCCTCCAATGCGCACACAATTCATCCCATGCCTGTTCCCATCGCCAACCCAGTGCTGCCTGAAGCTATTCAGTTCTGCATCCCTCCACAACCGTAATCATATCTCTTGCATTCTTCTTTCATTGAACTAAACTACTTGCTTTTCTGCTTTTGCATTCTCCACCCTCTTTTTTCCTCACCGCTGTTTATCACTCCTCCACTGCGGCGCGCAGCGCCGCCCGCGGCCGAAGGCCGCTTCCTCTTGTCTCAACACCCCACTCTTAATGATTTACACATGTATGAGGGGGGTGCTGTTGATTGATAGGAGGCGGTGCGCCAATAAACCGCTCTGTATGCCCCTCTACGAGCATGCAAAACTGCCATTTGGCGCAACGCCTCCCTAACATTTAAAAAATTCAGCAGCAGCAGCAGCAGCAAAGCGTCCTGCTTACTGGCTGGCACTCCCATAATGACTGCAGTGCCACCCAGTTACACAAAGCAACGTGTCACGCTTTCTCATCATTGGCTGGCACTGCAGTCAATTTAGGCACCTAAACACAAACCCCTACGGCTCCACATATTCTCGGCGCCGCGGCGCCCCGTGGTTCTACGAGCGCTATTGCGAGCGCAAGCGAGCAAAGTGCTCGGAGAGTCTCCGAACGCTACGAAATACACAAAGCTACAAAACCAACGCGGCGCACAGCGCCGCCTACGGCCGAAGGCCGTGTCCACTTGTTAGTACCACAACGACCGTCACACCCCTTGAAAGACAAGTAAAATGCACGATTTGGTTTTTTTGTCGCGAACGGCGCCGGCACTCGAAACCTTTTTTCAAGTTACTTTTTTTGAATGTTTTCGGTATGCCAACTTTTTGTATCAATGATAATCAAACGTTTTGGACAAACAGAACGTTTGAATGTCAGGTTTTTGAGGGCAATTGGCCTACGAGTGGCCTCAAGCCTCAGCCATACCACTATTTCCTGCAGGCAAGATGCAGACGTCACAACTGCAGGAAAGAGTGGTATGGCCGAAGGCTCTTCTTACCCTTGTCTAACCTACATAAGGATTGATCTGGAAACGAGCAAGTTGACCCCTTATGATACATGAATAAACGCACATTTATTTCCATCCAGACGCCTAGCCAATGATAATCAAACCACTACCGCTACTGGCGCGAGTTGGTCAAGAACCTGTAAGATCTGTCACTCTCGACATCCTCAACTTGTGTCAGCGACGTCCAACCCGTCTCAAACGTGGGTATATCTGAAAGCCAACGAACAGGCAAATCCTTGCTGCGTATAATCAGGCGGTAGTCTTCCAATTCATTTTACACGGTGTCGATCTTCGAGCCAACGGAGCACCAAATCTTTTCCTAAAAAACCAATTGAAAGTGCCACGGTGCACATCAATGTATTCCAATGCAGCCTGCATTATGCACAAGTTTTACAATAATGTGCACAAGCGCGGTAGAATAGCATTCTTACGGTCGTGCAAACGGCATAGTTGTAGGTAGCAAACCTCTGTTCGGGACATATCGGCCTTGGCTTTAGATGATAGTTGAACGAAAAAGCAAGTAGAGTGAAATAAGTTTTAGGTGGCTGCTTGGAGAAAAGCTTTCTGCAACTTTAGAGTACATTCTATCTTAAATACACAATCGTCAGCACACTAGACAATAGGTAAAATAGAAACGTATCCTATTCAAAAAACGTAATAAATTACGTACAGTACCACCTACGTATACCATTCTAACAAAAACAGTTGTAGTTTACGTACGTAGTGCATACGTAGGCTGCACATTACTGCAAACGCACATTACTGCAAACGTATACCCTTCTAACAAAAATAGTTGTAATCTATGTAGTGTATAGGTAGGCTGTGCAGTACTGCAAAAATATATCCTTCTAACAGAAACAGTTTTAATCTATGGAGTGAATGCATAGGCCACACAGTACTACTAAAGTAGAACCCACTAACAAGAAGAGTATTTAACTATACGCCACATACGTAGGTAAAATCGTACTCGATATGTATTGACGTCTGAAACCAATACTGAATAATAATGCAATGCATATGTAATTAGTAAAGTACTACGTATGTAAACTATCAATTTACTGCTGGTTTCAGGAACAACTTGAGACAATGAAGAAATTATGTTTACGTATATATCATGCCGTGAACTATTGTGCAACACCAGTTCCCTACTTAAGAGGCAGAGACGGTACATGTGTCATCGAAAGGTGATCAGCAAATCTCTTAATCTCTCTCCAGTTCCTGGGATCCGACATAGTTCTTCTTCGCATCGACCGCCATCACCACGTGGTGGACCCCAGTTGGGAGCAGGTGGTCGTCCAAAAGAGAATATACAGCCCGTGCATCATCGAGACATAACCAATAAGCTTGGGCAGGTGGACGTAAAAACTAGAACCGAGTTTCCCCGAAATATTATGGAACCTCACAACCCTGAAGACATTTACTTGAAATCCTCTCATTCTTCCGGCATTCAACAGGAACAAGATAGGAGGGTTATGCAGTTCGCTGGGAGACCTCGCCAAGGCATTCAATATGGAGCGAAGTATGTGTGGGATGCAAGGGCAGAAAAAAATCGTCAAGGCCTCGAACCTCCAAGCTGTTCATATCAGAAGTAGCAAAAAATCTCTGGCACACCTAGAGCGTGTTGTGGGAAGTGCTGTGAAAAAGGTCATCGAGCAACTCGATGTCCTCTCAAAGATTCTTGGTGGGTGCTTCATATCCGTATGTGCAAGTATTGCGGTGCAGTTCTGAATGGTGCGGAGACGAAAGGAACATGCCATGGATATAAAAGCTCCAGATTGCTTTGAGTTTCTTTCAGACGAGTGCATATCAATTCGCAACTTGAAGACATATATCGCTTACATTCTTTTCAAACGCTATCAACACACTTAAATTTGTTATTTGCAAGCGTTGTAATGTAACATTCATGGATGTGAAGTACGTTCGGTGTGGAGGTCCGTCATTTCTTCGACTTGAAGGCTATGTGTATCTTTCCGTTCCAGGCCGGGACTTGCGCTACACATATTTTGGTCGGAAGGTTCACCCAGTCTTAATTCACGTGATTATTCTTCTTATTTCACGAGAAGAATGGTGTCTAAACCGAATACTGGATACTTGGGTCCAAAGTTATACGAACCTTTGCAACCAAGAATACACATTGTCAGAGAAAGGTATAGAAATTTGTTCAGACCAGACGCAAGTGTCCAGAGGAGAACAAACGCGGACGAGTCTACTCCGAACATCTCTACAGACGCTGTTCAGAAACGAATAGTTGTCCGGGATTACCAAGGTGCCCATGAAGCCCGAATCGAGGTGAGCTCCGGTGCAGACCCTTTACCAGAAAACAAGGGGAAGTGGCCTTTGGCTACAGGCGGCGCTGCGCGCCGCTGTGGAAGAGTGAGGAAAGACGGTGGGAAGTAAAAAAGGGTGGTGAACGCAAAAGCAGAAAAGCGTGTGGTTTAATTCAATGAATGAAGAACGCAAGAAATATGACTACGGTTGTGGAGGAATGCAGAACTGAACGGCTTCAGGCAGTACTGGGATGGCGAGGGATACAGGCATGGGATGGTTTGTATGCGCACTCGCGGATGTAAGCTGCAGGTCATGCAGGAGCAGCACATGGTCGATCCTTCGAACGCGCGACAATGCGACATACAACTGACCAGCGCAGAAGAACTTGGATCGTAAATCCAAAACCAAGCCATCCAACGTCCTTCCCTGTCCTTTGTGAAACGTAGCTGTAAAATCGAGACCAATGGGGAGCTAGCTACGAGTCATGCGAATGGCTGCGAAAGAAAACCCGAACTCCATGCGATGCAGGAGCTGTTGTTCCAGCACCTGTCCGTTCTCGTCGAATCCAGCCACCTGCATCGTAAACTGATCGACACGCACGAATACGAACAGCTTTCCATTGACCACAGCAGGATGCAGCGCGTTCCAAACTACCATAACTGGCACACTGATCTTAAAGTTCAAGTTATGAGTTGGTACTCCAGTAGGCGCATACTGATATGCAAACTCGGGAACGATAGTACTGGCGAGGTCAGACTATGGGTTCTGTCCACCATCATGTTGTACCGTCGTAGCTAACGGGAGAGTGAAGCGTTCAACAGGAAACATATCCAGCGCTTACACATCATGTTCATCGACCAACTGATTTACGGACACAATGAGCATTTTGCTGAGATCCCCATCCTCCTCACGTCATGTTCTGACCCACTTCCACAAGATTTGGTAAGCGTTTTGCATGCCACCTGTAGATCTAAGTGGTAGTGGGGTGTAGTTGGATATCGTGTTGCGTGCAATGGACCGTAACAGCGACGCAAATACCGGATCATCGGCTTGGCGTATTTGTTTGGTGAAGTACAGCACTTCATCCGAGCACAATGTCTGCAAATCACTCTTGCACGGCAACTTGTTAAGAATTTTTGTGTACACTCGTCTCAAATTTCCACTCGGCTTAGCTACCATGTATACCTGCGGCAGAAATGGAAGCAGCTGGGAGTAGTGGCCGGATAGAACGATGGCCAATCGCCCAAACGGACCCTGGTTTTGCATTCCAGTGCACCGAAGATCTTTTAGCAAAGCGTCCACGAGTTCAAAGAGCTTTCGTGAGAGCATGGACGCCTTATCCAGGAATAGCAGTTGTATTTCAAGTAGCAGTTCCGCAATTTGAGATGAGGGTCCGTACTTGGCCAAAGAAACTGCAGTGCTCCTTGCACTGTCCTTGTAAGGTACACTCATTCCAAGCAGCCTATGTAAAGTGCGGCCACCTTCGTACCACGAAGCTGGAATGCATGTTCTAGCAGTCATTTCGGTGAGCATTCCTTCCGACTCAGCGATACCGCAAAGGAGGTTGAGCACGTATGTATTTCCGATTCCTGCGGATCCTTGCTCACAGAACACCTTTACCGCGGCGCTTGTTCGCTCCTGCAGCGCCAGCCGTTGTTGCAATGCAGCAATCACGAAGTCAATGACTTGTCTTTGGCGAGGGTTTAAGGTGGCGTACCTTAACTGCAACGATGACGCATTTCGAACCACTCGCACGTCTCGATTTGCTGTAGCTCTACTCGCCTCAGTCAATGCTGCATAATCCTGCTGTAGATGGTGGGAGAAGAAGCTGTGATCGCAAAGTAGTCGTCCACCGTGCCGCTCTGAGATCTCTAACACACGTTGATACATTTCTTGTTTCCGTTGCTGCTCATCGTCTGTATGTATGTCACTTCATAGCGCCTACCAGATGTTGACAGCCATTTTCTGTGGGTCTATGCCTTGTTGATATAGTGTGACAACCAGACGTCGTAGCTCGGAGAGCGTGCTGTAGATATGCACTGCTGCTTGGAACGCAATATCAAACTCGGATCCGTCCGCAAGCAGTCCGCTTGCAATCATCGTTTCACGATACGTTCTATATTGCTGTCTGTTGAGAGTACTTGCGTCTTCATAAGAGCTAGAGCTCTGATTCATGAGCAGCAAGCGAAGAACAAACAGCCCAATGTCAGACGCTGACACACTTCTGATCCTTGCGACGCACTGCTCATCGTCCGTGCGCTCTACCACGTACATGGGCGGATCGCAGTCGTTTGTGGGCACCTGAGTGATATCTTTGTTGTTTTGATTAAGCAAACGTGCAAGAAGCGTGCGATACAAACGCACCTTTTCAGAATAAGAAATGTAGTCGACGTTTGCATATGCTTCGTGCCTAGCAAAGTATCTCTCCAGTGTACACGGCTGCGATGCAGAAAGGATTTGATTTGGACCTCTAAGAAGAAATGTTCGCTCTCCTTCTAAGTAAATGGACAGTCGCTCTAATTAAGGTACGATATGAACATGTCGAAACTCGAAAATCCTCCAAGCTGCGTTGACAGCGCCCATCACACGTGCTCGCATGTATGTACGAATGTCGTTCTGCACCTGCGGCTCTTTTCGCTGCTCGTTCTGCGTGCCTTTATCATTAGCACCGCTCAAATTGAGCACCACGTCCTGAGGTTTGGGCTGTTTGAAGGCGTACTTCATCAGATAAGCCACTGTGTCCCCTCCTTGCATGCGTTCTAGGTTGATATGGGAGCGGTACTTCTTGTCAGAGTTGGGTTGTATGGCACAATCTTGAAGTCTTCTTGCCTTCTTCTGCGGTAGATCACGCGATTCGAGCCCACTTCAATGTACGTCTCTAGCACAATCATGTTGCTATCATATCCAAATTTGCACAGGCCAGCGCGATTCTGTCAATAGGGGGGGTGGGTGTGCCTGAGCATGGAACGAATGAGGGCGCGCAACGCGTCGTCTTTACCGGGAAGGGGCACTTCTGCACGAAGCAGATCGTCAATCAAGTCAAAGTCTTCAATCACACCCCCCTCGAGCCACAAGAGCATGTGTTGATGAGGCACATTGCGTTCTTGAAACTCAAGCTTTGATGCAAGCCCCAAGCACTTCATTCCAAACGTGTGCTCCGAGTTCTTCTCCAAGTCTTTCATGAAGTTATTGGCGTACTGTTTGTACACCTTTGCAATCAGATCAGGTTGGTCAAGCAGTCGAGGGAAGTTACTCTGAGCTGTAAATGCGCCACGATTTGTGGTGCCCATCCTAAGGCGCTGGATGTCCTCTCGCCAGATCTTCATTGTGATTGTAATGAACAGACAAGGCGGTTCTCTCCGCGCCACAATCGCCTGTACATCCATGCGCTTATTCGTCCAGTATGATGCTAAGTTGACCCAATCATCGGGCAGAAAAATCCATCCTATTTGCGCGAACTGGGATGGTGGCACGTGACCGGTTTGCTGTTCTGCTTGCTGGAGTTGTTGCTCTTGTACAATGTGTGCCCATTTTTCTCTTTTCAGGAAACACAATCGCATTTCCTCAATGTTTGTGTGGGTGCTACGCACCCATATCTGCATCAACCGTCCACTGTTCAGAAAGATTCTGTCTTAGTACAGTCGTCTCTTGGAGTTCTCAGCACAGGTGAGCTTTCGAAGCCTCCCCTCGTTGACACTAAGACTTGAACTATGCTCTGTAGAGTTTCTTGCGTCCAGAAACACGCCGATGTCAGGCGGTTCGTACTGATCACTGTACGGGTAGAGAAGAGGGAAAGTGCCTTTCTCTGCCATTTTGGGTACCAGTATTGGAAGTGGGTACGGCACTTGCGCATTGTTTGCGGCATTTGCAGTTGCCCCATCTCCAGGATCAGTAGCAGCAGCATCCGTTACTGTGGCGTGCTCTTCTGTTACGATTCTTTCTACTAAGCACTGTAATTGAGACTCCACTCGGTACAGGCCAGTCGGATCTACGACTAGCGTTCTCATCATGGTTGGCCCCCCACTACGAGCATCTTCAGGGAGAAGGCCAGCACCTGAATGAGGAGCACTGGGTGTGGCTCTTCGGGTTCTTTCGTATCCACGTACGGCTACTCCCTGTTCTGCTGCCTGCATGCTGATATCGATGGCGGTCTCTGCATTTTGTTGTTGTTTTTGCGTGCTAAGCATGGATCGGTACCGCTTGCGCACCACGTCTGGCTGGATCACATAGTACAACTTGGGCACGAAATCTCGTACGTTAATGCCTTGGATGAACACACGCAAACTGGCACGCGCATAGTGAGATGGATCCAAGGAAGGCGGACTGGTACCAAACAGAAAGCAGTACCAGATGTTGTTCAGGTTCTGCGTGAACAGAGCGAGAGCTCCATTGCCCTCAAGTCTGAGAAAGGAGATACCACCTCCCGTCACATACAACATGTCCATGAACGCTTGCATCGTCGCGAAGAGCGTTTTGAGATTGAGTAGGTGGCTGTGAAAGACTCTGAGGCTATAAATACTTCGAACCAACTCGGTGCTGTGCCTTTTGCGTAACGTAAAGCCACATCCTGACAATCTTTTCATACCACAGCACTCTCCAGTGGACTCTTTGCCAAGCAAAGCACAGCAGCAATACTTGCAGCTATGAATTTTCAATGCCAAGTCCGGGTACGGTAGGAGAAGAGCGTGTGTGAGTGTTCGCTGCATCTTCTGCGTCGCCTTTGACCTGCAGTGGGAAGCGTCTCAAACTCTGGCACGCTTGCACGAATGGCTGGATCATTCCTCGCCTGAGACGCCACGGGATCCCACGCATAGTACACGCGATAGAGTCCTCGATCAGGACGCCCAGCACAGTACATGACCACCGTATCAAGCTGTTGCTGTGGCTGCTGCTGTAGCCGGTATGAAAGAGCCTGTGTGATCTCATCCTCTTCCAACTCCATTGGAATGGGCACCTGTTGCTCTTCTTGTTCAGCTTGTGGCAGCACAGGCTGTGGCGGCGGGTGTGAGGGAGCCGGGGTGATCTCATCCTCTTCCACTTACATCGGGACTGGCATCTGTTCGTTCTCTTGTTCCGCTTGTAGCAGAGCAGGTTACTGTGGCAGTGGTGGCTGTGAAGGAGCAGGGGTGATCTCATCCTTTTCCACTTCTATTGCAACAGGCATCTGTTCTGCAGGCATCGGTGGGAGATGGGGAGGCATCGAAGGGGGAGGAATGTGATTTGAAAGGCCTCTCACAAACTCCAGAGAGGTATTGGGCACGAAGTTGGTACACCTGTGGCAACAGACCCACTCGCTCCAGCGGCGCTTGTGCTATCTGCAGCTACAACCGAAATAGGTGCAGGAGTTTTTTCTTCTTTTTCTACCGCTGGAACAATAGGTCCTTGAACGTGCGCTCCGCTCTCATTTACCCCCAACTCATCTGGAGCTGGAGGAGCTGGTACTTGTCGGGGTCTTCCAGCTCCTGCCCGTGGTCCACCACTGCCGACGCGACGGCCATCAGCATTTGGCCTTGCACCGCCTGCGTTCAACCTGGCCCCTTCCGAAACGTCCCTGGCACCTCCAGTGTAAGATCAGACCCCACCAGAGTTCGGGCATTGGCATCTTCTCGTAATTTAAATATCCAAAAAAAGAAGAAACAAACTTCTTGTTTTAAACCACTAAACAATTTGCCAGAGTTCCAGAATAGTTTCGAATATAACTCAACTTTGAAAGTGAAAAACTGGTTGCAGCTTGTTGCGTTGCACCAACTGGGCCTAGTTGCATGAGCAATTAAAACAATTGCTGCAATACTTATGTTTACCTGATGCAGTCGTGTACAGCACAAGGACTCTCAACACACTCCTGTTGGATTATGACGGGCTGAGTGTGCCAAGCTGGTTTTCAAGCCGTGTGATGTTTAACCTGCGTCCCGTTGTAAAGATTGGTCTGCCTTTATTCACGCACCCAAGTGTAATTTCCGGCCTCAAGAGGTACGACACCGCGGCCGTCTCGGATCCGGCACACCAAGCTGGTATTAGGTCCCGAAAACCCTCAGACGTCGTGGATAGTCGTCGATCGACCAGTAGACCACAGAGGAGCATCTGACCTTTTTAAGATCCATGGTACTCTATGGGTTACTCTTGTAGTGACCTGCACACGTGCTTGGCCTTGCCCAGGTCCCAGGCCAGCAATAGTGCCCAAAGTAGCAGAAGGTTACGACACTGTGCTATTGGCCAAGCCTGAAATGAGAGGTGAAAATAGTGTTAGGGTCAGCAAGCGAGATGCTTTTGGCACTGCGGCAGTGCAGTATATATGTCTGTTGCAGGCATGTCTGCAATCAAATTTCAGCGTACAATGCACTGGCGCGGTGCAACCTGCCACATGTCGCAATTAATAGCCGGGTTTTGCTACTAAGTGGCTGGCACTACAATTTGGTTGTATTGCGAGCCATCCAGCAGCCATTGCAAAGTAAACATACAGGAGCAGCAGCTAATATACTGAACGCTTTGCTGCTGCTGCAGAATTTTTGAAATCGTAGGGAGGCGTTGCCCAAAATGGGCGTTTTGCATTCTCAAACGGTGGCGCGCAAAGCGATTTTGTGGCGCAACGCCTCCCATCATTCAACAGCACCCCTCTCATACGCATGTAAATGCTAAAGAGTGCGGTACTGAGACAAGGGTAAGAAGGGCCTTTTGCCCTACCACTCTTTCCTGCAATTGTGACGTCTGCATCTTGCCAGCAGGAAAGAGCGGTAGGGCCGGAGCCTGAGCCCTCACAAACCTGAAAATCAAACGTTTTGGTTGTCAAAAACCGTTTGATTATCATTGGCGCAAATGTTGGCGCACCAAAAAGGGTCAAAAAATGAACGTGAGGCACGATTGTGGGTGCTGGCGCAGATTGCGCCAACAAAACGAAATCATGCATTTTACTAATTTTTAAGGGGTGCAAAGGTTGGTGTCGCACGAATCCTTAGTTAGGTTAGACAGCCGAGGCAGATCTCTTCCAATGAGAGCTTTCGCCGTTAAGCCAAGTGGACTGTTCAGGTCGGGAACCCCAGTTGCCCAGCTGGTAAGGGGAAGAGAATCCCATCATATGTCGACCGGAAATTGTCGACGTATAGTTGTCAATTACAAGCGTTTGTAGCATGACTCAATGGACGCTGAGAAAAAGGCTTTTCCGCTGCTCTACCCTTATGGTGAGATTCATGCCCCGTATGACACAGCAACATATATTACATCCAGGGATGCGAAAAACCGAGACGAAAGCAGCCTAAAATGGCCAGAACACTCTAAGAAAAGACTTTATATCGATAATGTGCTGCTTAACTCTGGTGATCGTCTTCAACAATGGTTGCTTCGTACTAGCACAAACATTGAAGACTTGAGACTTCGCTACTTGGAAACAGAACAGATGAAAATGGTTGAACAACGTGAGCTGCTGACCAGAACCCATACCAGAACAAATTAACTCGGCCCTCCGGGTAAAATCTTCCTTCCAGGTAATCAAAAAAAACTCTACGGCGTACTGGAGACAAAAACCACTGGTATGAGGGCAATGGTCGCTCGACTGGGCTCCCCGACGCTTTTCGTCACAGTCAAAATGAAATTATGGCGGGAAGAGATGAAAAGGCTTAGTACGGACAATGAAAAGACCAGAGCATTTTCTCCACAAAGAGACAGAAGCGGTCCTTTTGATAGGCCAGATCTTATTGCAAGAGTGTACAACCTGTATGCAAATTCAATCATGAAGGATCTACAGAATAATTCAGAACAGCTCTTGGCTTGAACTGAATTGGGATTGCCGCCAAACATGAGTTCCGGGAGGGAAATACCCCACATCATCACATTCTTCTTTGGTTGGAGGGGGCGTAATTAAAGATCCTGAGATCAATGAAACTTTGATCAAAGTCAAACTGCTTAGGGGTGACTCGCCTGAAGACCAGGAACTCCGAAAACTGATGAAGAAATTCAGTATGCACAGACACTCCCCATACTGCCGTGGTCGTACCTCTGACGGGAGGTGCTGATTTGGGTATGATCGACAAGAAATTGTGGCTGAAACAACAATAAATGAGTACAAAAACCTAGTGAACTATCGAAGAAGAAGAACAGGAGATTTTAAAGTGGTTCCGTACAATCCGGATCTGACAATGAAGTACAAGGCTCACATCAATATTTAAAGAAACCAAGGTGGCGGCGCTGTAGAATAACTGAATTATGCTTTCAAGAGTGCCAAAGAACAGGATTTGATTGTATCAAGTCGGACGAAAAGCCAATCAGGTGCACAGATCGACATGCTTCAAAATGAGATCAGGACGTATATGGGAGATTGGTGGGCGCGGTTAAAGCTGCATGGAACCTCTTTGAGTCAAGACATGTTCGCATCAGTTCAAATTTACAGGCACTTGACATACATATCCGTGAAGAGCTACAGGTTTTGACTCGAAACGTAAGACTGTCTAGACTTCTGAATACTTTCCTGCGTGAAAGAGATTTCAAACTCCCCTCCCGGTACATGGATTTGGACTACATGACATACTAAGAGACTGTACGTGTATGCAATAAGCTACTTTGCTCTGTACTCGAGTCTGAATCTACTCTGGATGGAGGAAGTTTACTAATGTACGTCAGGCAACGTGTGGAGCAATATAACTAGGCGGGAAACCCTCCCATGGTGTTCGCAGCCTTGCTCTCATGTCAGGTAGGCACAGAGACAAGGCCCTCCGTACCACACGGTGTTCGGGTGTGTAACCGAGGTGGGTTCTGGCTATACCGACGGAGGTGATACCGAGAATCGGGTTACCAGCTGGTCAACGTACTGCACAGGTCCGTTTGAGCGGTGTTCCGTTCCACGGAGAATCCAGAAAGGAAAAAGGGAAAGAGGGGAGAAGCCAAAAGGGAAGGCACAACCCGGCGGATCGTGTGGAAAGCCGAAAGAGACCCGGCGGTGGGGGGTGTCATTTGTTAAGCCAGCACGACAAAGCTCAATACTGAGTCGAACGGCTATCTGTACCCACAATAGAAAATAACCAAAACGGTAAAAACAGTGAACAATAGGCGAACTCACGGGGTAAGACAGATCAGCGGTCCTTGGTGATACTGTGCGGGTGAGTATAACGAGACCGAAGGCGGTGGAACCCCAGCAGGAGTTGGTCACTTCGCGCAGGCGATAAACTCAGAGCCCAGTCACATCTTGTCTTTATTTCAGAGTGAAACGGCAAGGCCGTCCTCCCTTAAGTACTATTGGGTCACAATAAACTAAGAATACTACTACTGTATTGTGCCAAACTTGTGGTCCATACTCTTGTGCAACTTGGGGGCACTGCTGGCCACGGCGCAACACGATACGTATGAGTCATGCCAACCATGAATAATATCCGTACGCGTGCCACTCGTCCATCTGTTCCAGATACCACAGAAATTACCCACGATGGTTCCAAAAACAACAATTAAAATTCATATCGAATTTCACACAGTATTTCCGAGGTCCACTCATACCTAACTTGAACCGATGCCACGTCGGTATTCAATCATTTATGATCCACCTCGCCTAGAGGGTATACGCGCACGAATTGCTCTACACAACGATCCGAAAGTGATCGAACTGTGACTCGAATTAGATTTGCTTCTCCTGCAAATCCCGAACTCTTCGCTCTTCGAATATTGCTCATGAACTCTACATTCAGCTCCTCCGATGATCCGAAACGTGCTGGAAGCGAATCTTGCCCAACTTATAGTGAAGCGGCCGTAGCCCGTGGACTATATATCCATGGTGACGAGTACGAAACAGCTTTTGATGAGGCAGTACGATACCATTCTACTTCTGCTGAGCTACGTTACTTGGTCGTCACTTCCTTTCAACAAGGAATAAATCCTAAAACTGTGATTGAAAAGCACGAACGAGCTCTAACTGCAGATATAACCGAGGGCAACAGAGCAAAAAAGAAGAGAAGAACTACTTCGAAGAACCATTGAGATTTCAAACGGACATGGTGGTCTGCTTATCAGAAATGATCCCTTTTTTCACCATATAGTATCACAACTTCATCTCAGAGAGAGCGAACTGCAATTAGCAGAGGAACGAGCTGCAGTACGTCACAGCTCTTCTTGAGGTCCAGGCGAATGTTAAAAGAGCGATATGATGATCTGAAAGAAGGCCAGAAGCAAGTGTTTGACAAAACAATGAGAGAAATACAGTACAGAGAGAGAATGGAATAGTCTGAAAGACTCAACACACACGGAAGCGTTTTCTCCTTACAAGGAAGAGATGGGACAGGGAAGATCTATATCCCATCTTTGCTGAGAGATATTGTTGGACACGAAGGCCTATTGGTGCAGATGACAGCCACGACTGGTATTTCTGCTGCACTATATGAAGGCGAAAGAACTTTGCATAGTTTACTTGGATTGGAAGTTGATGAAAACAAAGATTCGCAAAGTAGAGAGCATCGGACACTTTCCAAGTACGGAACACGATCACAGAGAGCAGGACTAATCCGGAAGACTGTTTTGCTGGTAATTGATGAAGCTTCAATGTGCCCTAAAATTCTCTTTGAGATTTTGAAAACCGTATTAAAGGACTTAAGAAACTCTACCAAAGACTTTGGAGGCGTGGTAGTAGTTATGGCTGGCGACTATATGCAACTGCTTCCAGTGGTTCCAAGAACGAGAGCAGTATCCGAAAGAGATAGAATAAATCGTTTTGTTTCAGTGTATATCCAACAAGAGCTTCCATAGTACTGTTGTGAGCTTTAAGACAGAAGAGTGGAAGTTCCCCGCCTCACAAATCAGGTTAGTCAATAAGATGATATAGTTCTTGCCAAAACTTTGCTTACTCATGGTCGTGGGACGTTTTCAGCATCAGCAAGGCTTCTAATCATGTTATAATCAGATAAACAAGACGCATACAACTTGCTGTGGAAACTGTTTACAATAAAGAAGAAAAAAGATGTCAAGCTCAACAGACTAATTGTTACGCCAACAAATCAATTATTGTAGGAACATAACTAGAACCTATTGGAATATGGCTCAATAAAAATGCTTGCATTGAAGTCTACAATGACTATCGTTGCCAATAGAGGGCCGAATGAAGAACAGTTGAAAAATAGTATCACGGGATCTGAACTGACGTAACATTACGGTCTAACTGGGGTTTGGCACCATCACTTGAAACTGAAGTTGGGTGTTTCTATGATAGTAATTTGAAATGTTCTTCATCCGCAATTGCTGCATAGAAAGATGTTTATCGTTACCAGCACTTTTCAAAGAGTGACTCAACTTTCGGGTATTGATGAACGTGAGACAAGTTAGTAAAGCCCTTTACTGCACTGAATTGAATTTGTCTTTGAGTTTGCTGATTTAAAAATCAAACGTCGACAGTTTCCCAATAAATTTGCATTTGAAGCGACTGTTTATAAAGCACAAGAGCAAACGCTTAAAATATTGATAATTGACTATCGAGTATATTTTTTCGCTAATTCAGATCTATGTTGAAACTTTTGCGTGTAAAAATATATGACAATATGTTACCGCTTCATAGTAAAGAAGACCTGCCCCAAAATGCGCACGATTTGTATCCAATGCCGGTAAAAATCTAAAACCCTGTTCTACAAGAAGCTGTAGACTTTGTAGAGGGGCGTCATTAATTTGACATAGTTTAGTTTATGCGGAAACCAAAATTTGTGCCCATATCTTATGAATAACCTCGGCCGCCGTGCGAGGCGCCGCCTGCGGCCGAAGGCCGCTTTTCCTTGTGTCCAATCTGAGCTCTTGTGAACGGTAGCAAAACCTATGATTTTTTGGCATGTAAATGAAAACTTTTTTGCGAACGAAAGCGTTTCAAATTGCCCCGATCGGAAGGTTGGCAGTGCTACCTTGGTGTTGCTTTTTGTTCAAGCAGATGCTTGCCACCCGCAGTCTTGTCAGACAAGACGGGGCCGCACAAACCGTCAGCCAGTGCTGCTTGGCCCCAGTTCTTCACGCGTCGTCCGCAACTCCAGACCACATCCATCCACCCGCGAGCAGCCTTCTACAGGCATCGAAATGCGTTCTTCTTCCCGTTATCACCCGACTTGAGGGGTAACCCTTTACCTTACCTCAAATGGCGTTCATCAATTCCATACAACTTGCTTCATGTCACTCTTTCTACAATTCAACGACACGCTCACGTTTGTACCCATATGCGCAGCACAGATGCGATCAGCGTGCCGTCACGTCTACAAGAGCGGCACGTCGTGCCATTCGTCTCATTGCAAGCGACATTGATGGAACTCTTCTCACATCTGCAAAACGGTTGCACCCGCGTAACGAGCCTTCCGTTCGACGTGCAGTTTCATCAGGAGTTTTGTTCGTCCCGGCCACAGGCAAGTCTATGAGCGGCGCTCAAAGAGCGTTAGGCCACTCCCTTACGACGTATCTGGAAAAGAAGCAGCCGGGCTTGCCTGGCATCTATCTGAATGGGTTGTTGGTTCGCGTGCATGGGCGCACCATTTTTGAACAGACGCTCGAAAAAGAGCATGTCCTTAAGGTCTTGGAGGAAGCGGGCAGACGGCGCTTGACGCCCTTGCTGTACGCTGCGGATAACATTTTGGTGACACGACGATCGAAACACACCGACATGTTTATGGTGTCGTTCGAACCCGAGCCTCAAGCTGTCAACCTGCGCGCCACTGTGGAAAAGGAGTCGATACACAAGGTTCTACTGGTCGATGAAACGGGTGGAGACGTTCGTCGCTATCGCGATGAGATGACACACGCGCTGCACAGCGTCGCCACAATCACGCAGGCAAGACCGGATGTGTTGGAGGTACTGCCAAACGGGGCAAACAAAGGGCTTGCGTTACAGCACCTACTGAAACATCTTCGCATATCTAACGAGAACGCGATGGCGGTCGGAGATGGCGAAAACGACATGGAGATGTTGCAAACCGCAGGAGTTGCTGTAGCTACCGCCAACGCGGTGCCGAGTTTGAGACGTGTTGCTCATCATGTAGTTTGTGCAAATGATGAAGGCGCTGTTGCGGATGCCATTTACAGGTTTGTACTTTAGAAAGAACACGTGTGGCGTTTGCTGCCCTATGTCTCTATGTAGTGTGTGTGCGGTGGTGTAAGTACTTGTCTAACGTGAGAAGTGTGTAAAAGGAGTTGTTGTGTTGGCTTGTGTCAGTTTTTTGCGGATACAACCATTTGCGTGGTATGTGTGCATGCGTATGTATCCACGGAACCCCCTCCGTTGCTTGCTTCAACAAGACATCAACTCTTGCCGACGTCAAGAAGAGAAACCTACCACACGCGCTGGTAAAAAAACAGAGCCCCCACCTGTCGATTGATGAAAAAAAAAAAAACAAAAAGGATCGGGGGAAGAGAACGAAACCATCTACAAGAAAGAAGAGAAAGAAACATAAGTCGGAGAAAAGAACATAACGAGAGGAACAAATCAGAACCAAGACACAAACCCCGGACCATACAAAGCGAAAAGGTTATCCATCCCACATACAAAAAAAAACGATCCCACAAGCATCGTATGAAACCAGCAGCGCATTTTAGGTGTTTGTGCTGTGTTGAGTGATATATATATAGATCAACCGCTATTAGCGGCTTCATGACGCATGGTAGCGAAGACGGCAGCAACATCCTCCTTCTCAGCGGCGCGTTTCAAGAAGGGATGACTCAAGAGCTGACTAGCGGAAGCTCTCCTGGCCGGGTTGACGACGAGGCATTGAGCCACAAAGTCTCTGAATTCGGCACTCCATCGGTTCGGTTCACGCAAGGTAGGCGGCGGTTGAGTAGTGATTAGCACCATAGCGCGCAAGGGCTTTTCAGCCATGTGTGGTGGTTCCCATTCTGCACATTCAATGGCCAAGATACCGACGCTCCATAAGTCGACCTTGTAGTCATACTCGCTCTGTCGAATGAGTTCAGGCGCCATCCAATACGGTGTACCGACACAGGTTGTGCGCTTCTTTCGTTCCTCGGTCAACTCGGCACAGAATCCGAAGTCAGCCAGCTTGCAGCGACCCTGCTGAGTGAGCAGGACGTTATCCGACTTGACATCACGATGCAGTCGTTTCATACCATGCATGAACTTGAGTCCCTTGAGCACCTCCCTGAGCACATAAGCGATATGACGTTCGTCCATGACATAACCCAACCGCTGGTAATTCTCCAAAACGTTGGTGAGACAACCTCCGTCCATAAATTCCATGGAAATCCACATGAATCCGTTGAAATTATAGGTCTCGTGACACTTGATCAAGTTGGGATGACGTGTACAACACATCATACGGATCTCCATTTCCAGCGCATCGGACTCGGTCTTGTTTGCGGGCTGCACCTTCTTGAGTGCGACCTTTCTGCCATCATGCGCCTCGGCCTCGAACACGCTTCCAGAGGCGCCCTGTCCAATCTGGCGCATGTGGGTGAAGACGGAACGCGGATCCTTATTGTGGATGTAGACGGGTTTTTCCGGGGCGATGGACATGACTGTGCGGCGATTGGTGCGGGGTCGGGGCGGGGTGAGCGGCGGGTGAGCGCGGCGCTGCGGCGGCATTGCCGGCGGTTTCGGAGGGGCGGGGAGCGGGGCTGCGGGATGGGCCGGGGGAGCGCGCGGTGGCGGCGGTAGCCTATCCGGAGGCGGGGTCGGAACGGGGGGTTTGGCGACGTTGGCGGCGGGCGGGGCGGGGAAGTGAACGTTACTGGGATTGGTTGCGAGGTGATGAGGTTGCTGCTTGGCAGTGCTCTTTGGGAGAGTTTTCTTGGTAGGCGTTTTCGGGGGGGGTCTCGGGGCGGTGGCGAGCGGCGGTTGGGCGGGGGGGCGACGAGGGGGGACGGCTTCTTGACAGGCGGCGGGGCGCCGTACAGGTAGAGCTGGAAAGCGCGCAGAGCGGCGTCTGGATCGGCGCGGAGATCGTCGTGGGAAAGGCCTTGTTTGAGCAGCTCGTTTTCCATGGCTCGCGGCAGGCCGCGGAAGCCGGAGGAGGCGTTTGCGTCGGATTCGACGTGAACGGCGTGGGTGGAGGAGACGGGGAATCCGACGTGGGCGCTGTGCTTGCGTTTGTGGGGGGAGGACTTCTTGCGGGCTGCGTGGGCGAGGGCGAGGGAGACTGGTTGGGGGTTGGAGAGGGTGTTTTCCTTTGCGGGATCGGAGTCGCGGGGGGACAGCATGCGACGAAGAGAGGTGAGGACGTCCATGGTAGTTGGAGTTGGGGGGGGAGTTGGGGGGAGTTGGGGGGAGTTGGGGGAGTGGAGGGGGGGGAGGCGGGAGGGGGATGGGGATGGGGGGAGGGACGTTAAGTATTTGAGGTTGGGACGTGGGGGGGGTGGGGGTGGGGTGCAGGCGGATGAAACGGGGGCGTGTGTTTGGGCGCGCTGATGTGGCGGAAGGGACGGCAGCCGTTACGTGACGCGTGACGCGCGTCGCGGTGGCCGTTTGGAACGGCGCCGTGGCGCACCGTGACGCGCGCCCGTGGCTGTTGCGCCGCGCTGCATGTGGCCGTTGCGCCGCCGGCACGCGCCACAGCGCGCCCACGTGTGCTCGGTGCACAGCGCGTACAGCGTGCACACGTACGTGGGTGTGGTGGATGATATATGTGAACTTCACACTGTGAACTGATGATGGTAATTTGCTTCTGGCCGCGCTCACCGGTAGCGCACGACTCGTCAGAAAGTACGGCTTGTCGTGGCGCCGCTCACCGCCTGCGCCGCCTGCGCCGCCTGCGGCCGTCGGGGCTCGTCAAGTCATGCGCGCGTGCAGCGTGCACATTCGCTGCGCACAAGTCGTCACCATCTCCGCCACAGAGAACGCTACATGAAAATGATAATTTAGACAGTCCGAAACTTACTTGGCAGCGCTCACATACAGTACCGTACAGAGCACAGAAAGAAGAAATAAAAAAAAAAAAATACAGAAACAGCCTATCAAACAAGCAGTCACAGTCCGCCCATCAACCTGCCCTTCCGCTGCAAATGCAACCCCCCTCCCGACGCCACATGCTCGATAACTTGCCCGACCCACTTGCAAACTAGCTGCACCCATCTCCTTTCAAACACCGCGTTGCTCCATCTCACAACGCTCAACGCCGAATGAGCACTTGCAACATCCACCGCCTCCGTGTAGCAACTACTCAGAAACCCGTCTACATACATCGTCCCGCTCCCGGTATGCGGGTTGTACAGCCCCCGTTCAATCACCGTTTCCCGTTTCCACACCTGTGACAACCCCTCTTTTCGTACAACCCATTCTCCCACCTTCACGTCTCCGCCCTTCTTCAACCCGCTCTTCGTGTATATGTAGTGCCCCTTGGTCACCGTCACGCTTTCATTTCCGGCGTGCAACCGCACAAACTTGTACATCACGTGCGCATTTTCATGCGTGAACATCATGATACGCTCATGCCCCACTTTGCTTTGCACCATGTCTCCGAGTCGAAGCTCGCTCATTCGGATCCAACCACCGTTGGGCGCGCGCACGTGAGCGGACGCTGGGAAACACGTGCTTGTTCCATCTACAGAAGATTCATCACGGTCCGATCCGCCTGTGCCGTTGTTTGTTCCGTTGGATAGCTGCGATGCTGAGGGGGAAGCGCTTAGTGATGCTGATACGCTTGCTTCCGCTGAACCCGTTGCTGAAACCTCCGGTGTCACCGATGAAGCAGTCGCTGCAGAACTTGATGCTGTAGCAGATGCTGTAGCAGATGCTGTAGCAGATGCTGTTGCACTCGCTGCCACGCTCTCTTGCACTGAAACAGAAACTGACGCCGTAGCTGATGTCGACGCGCTCGCTGTATTCGACCCCGAAACCACTGGCGTGGCAGATGCAGACGCTGTCATGGAAGTGATGCTGCTCGGAGTGGGGGCAACGGATGCGGACAGCGAGGGAGACCTCGTCACGGAAGCTGACGGAATCATCTGTGAAGGTGGTATAATAGATGAAGACGCCGACGGAAATGCTGTTAGAGACACTTCATTCGTGTTAGACGTGGAGGGAGACGCTGTCAAACTGCCCTGTACACCCTGCAAAGCACTGGCCGAAGCACTTGCTGATGCGGATGTGCTTTCTGACGCCGTGGATGTTGGCGGAATGGTTTGAGATGCGCTTGGCGCCGACGACTCGCTGTTGGATGCCACTGTCGCGCTGCCTGACGGTGTGGCCGAGCTTTGTACAATGCTGCTCAGTGGCGTTGCTGACGGCGTTGCTGACGGCATCACCGATGGCGTCGTCGTTCCCGAAGAGCTTGGCGACGGTTGTGCAGCAGCACTGCTCGATGGTGTTGTTGTCGCTGATGTGCTCGCCGACGGTGGAACAGCGCTAGTAGATGGTGCTTTAGTCGCCGAAGAACTCGGAGAGCTTAGCACCGCGCTGCTGGATGGCGAGGGCGACGGTTGTACAACAACACTGCTCGATGCTGATGCTGTGTTTGTCGAGCTCGGCGACGGTTGCACGGCACTGTTCGAAGGTGATGTGGTGGGAGATGAGCTTGGAGACAATTGAGCCGCACTACTAGACGGTGTGGAAGAAGGCGTTGGTGCAGCACTGTTCGACGGTGTGGAAGACGGCGTCCCCGTCGCAGTGGCCGTGACACTCGGAGTTGGAGAAATCGCACTGGCGGACGGGGTAGAAGTTCCCGAAGCGCTCGGGGGCGGGAGGGTGCTGGCAGAAGCAGTTGTTGAAGGCGATGGGGTCGGGGAGCTTGACGGGGAGGGAAGGTCACTTACCGAGGTACTGGCGGATGCGGAGGGTGTTGATGAAGCGCTTCGAGAAGGCTGACTTGTTGGAGTGGGCGTTCTTGTCGGGGCAGCTGAAGCTGACGCTGATGGTGTGGCAGACGGTGTCGCCGACTGGGAGGCGCTCACTGAGGTAGACGGAGTTGGTGAAGGTGCAATCGGTGAAGGTGTCGCCGATGTTGAAGGCTGGCATAAGGATTTGAAGAGAGCAAGATGTTAGTTGTTGTGTGTGGTTGAGGCAAGGTGTGAATGAGCTTTGACTTACGGTGACAGAAGGAGAATCAGAGGGCCTGGCAACGTTATTGATAATGTCTTGGACATCAGTTTCAACGCGGTAAATACAGGTGGTAGCATCTCTGACGACGATCATATACCGAATATTGGCGATAAGTGGCAGCGTGACAAGCACTGGTTGTTGCTGAACAATCTTCTTGACAACCTGAAGTTGGATGAGTTTGGACTCATCAAAGAAGAAATAGGACTCTTGGTCACTGAACCAAGGTTGTCCACAAACGCGCGCCGAGTCCTGAACGGAGACGAAATAGCGGGCAGACGAGGAAAGCTGGGCGACCAAACTGTCGTACAAGATGGACTTATCAACGCTTTGTTGAATGGATGCCAGGAAGGCATTCTTGGTTTCAGCGCGGAGCAGATGGGATTGGACGAGCGTTTGAGTTCCTGCATCGGTGCACTGCACGGGGGTGAGCGTGTCTGCCTCGGAGATTTTCATGTCGGAGTGCTTAAGAATGTAGTGGTTTTGAGCAGTTTGGGACGGCGTTCCAGTGTACTGAATATTGTGTGGGCAGGTTGGAACGGAACCATGACGATATTGCACCATGAGTTCATAGGAGGCTGTTAGTTCCGAAGGCGAAAACGCCCTGACTGAACGGTGTCGTAGAGATGCTGCTGCTGATGGCGAGCATAGCTGGGCGACGACGAGGAGAAGGAGCAGTGGCAAAGCTAATGGTATAGTAGCCATGTTGGTGGGGAATTGGGGGAAGGGAAGAGGAGAGGCGGGGTTGGATGGGTGGGGGTGGTGGGGGAGGAACGTATAGTAAGAGGGCTTTACGAGATAAGTAGGTGGTGGTTTTACGAGAGCCGTCATGCGGTTTTTACGTAGATACTAGGGCGTGTTGGAGTAAGCTTTCTGCTAGCTGCTAGAGCGTGTGTGGAGCAGTTTTTAAACGCGGGCGGTCGTGAATTTCGGAATGCGACTGACAAAGAAGTGATTGTTGGATTCCGTTTCGGGCACGTTGGAGGACGTGAGGCGGTGCGAAAAGCGGGGGTGGCTGTTTGCGGCTGAGTTGCGGCCGACTGTGGTGTGATTGATGTAGCGAGAAGCAGCTGGTTGCGGGGAGTGGTGGGCGGTGACGGTGGACGGTGTTGGGTACTTTGGCGGAAGACGCGCGTCGTGCTTGCGGATACTTGGACGGAGTGTTCGCACATGCAGCAGACGCTGTCGGCGCTGTCAGACGTTACCTTCATTATCGACAAAAAACAGTTAAAGATTATCTATATGTAACGAATGTGCGGCGGCGACGAAGAAGACTGGGGGCGGGGGGTGCGGACTGCAACGGGTGGTGGCAGTGTATGAGCGGAGAAGGAGATGAGGTGCAAGGGGGGGAGGGGGGGGGGGAGGTATGGGACGATGGGGCGGTGAGCAAACGGTAAGCAGCGCGATGGGCGACTCCGGGGCGGGTGCGCGCTCTCGAGACCAAACATACACACATGTCGTTTATATAATAAAAAACGGAGCAGATCTCGTCAAACACACGTTCGTTATGTACACAGCGCGCGCGCGCCAGTGCGGCGTCAGTGCAGGTAGCCCGTCGGCGCGCCAACAACTCGTTTCTCGCTCTTCACACACACGGTGGCGCTGTGGTCCGACGTCATTCCAGGCGGGCACGCCTCACACGCCGCCTCCGTCGTGCGCTCCTTCCTGAACGACCCCCTTGCGCACGGCACGCACATGAGCATGTACTGGTTGTACCGGAAGCCCGGGGCGCAGTCCTCGCACCGTCCGTTCATCATGAGCGCCGTTCCCAGCTTGCACCAGATGCACGTGGACGACCCCGGCTTGGCCATCATTCCAACCGGGCACTGACGGCACATCGTCGCGTCTCCGCCGCTGCTGTACGTCTGCACTGGGCACTGCTCACACCTTCTTTCCATGCTGTTGTACATGTGTCCGCGCGGACAGCGCCCGCACTTGGCACCGCTCTCAAGCAGAACGTGCCCGCGTGCGCACCAGATGCACTGGCCGCCCGGGAACGAGTTGCTTCCAGAAGCGCACCGCTCGCAACGGGTAACAACGCCGCCAGCCGACGTGTGTCCGCCACTGCAAGCCTCGCAGCTCAGTGCGGCGCGGTTGAACCTCCACCCCGCGCCGCACGTGGAGCAAACGCCGTTGATGAGTGCCTTTCCATTCGGACAGAAGGTGCACGAGGACGAGCCTTCTTCGGCAAACGCGTGTTCCTCGCACGCATCACACTGCTCCTTGACGTTTGGGGCGGAGGTAAAGGTGTTGCGAGCGCACTTTGAACACGTGTTGAACTCGCGGTTGTAGAAATAGCCGGGCGGACATGTGGCACAGTTGCCGTCGATCCACGCCTGCCCCTCTGGACACGGCGTGCAGCGGCTGGCGCCCATGTCCGAGTAGCTGTTGTGCGCGCACGGTTCGCACTCGAAGAGGCCGTCGGTGCTCTTGAAGGTGTTCCTGGCGCACAGATCGCAGCGACCCAGCGGTTCGTACAACCACTTTCCAGGCGGGCAGGTGGCGCACACGCCGTGAATGAGGGTGCGCCCCTCGCCGCAGGCCACGCACTGTGTGGCGCCTCTGACGGACGACGTGCCCTCTGCGCAGGGCATGCAGCTGGACTTGCCGACGGCGGGCTGGAAGGTTCCGGGTGCGCACGGGTAGCAGCCGTACTGCATGACGGAGTTTCCGGGCGGGCACAGCGTGCATTGCGTTGCTCCGGGCGGCTTGTAGTAGCCTTGGTCGCAGAGGCAGAACATGTGGGACACGTGAGCGTAGGCGTGCGGTCCGCACGGGTGGCATTGTGTTGACGCAAAGTCCTCGGTGGCCGTGCCGGAGGGACACGGTTTGCAATCTGTGGAGTTGAACGAGGCCGAGAAGGTGCCGGACGGGCAGGGGATACAGTCGTTGACGATGCGCTTGTAGCCGGGCTCACAGTACAAGGCGGTGGCGACAAGAGCCAGGTGCACGACGGCGGCGAACAGACAAAGCTTCATGTTGTTGCGCAGGGTGGGGGGTGTTTAAGATCGTAGACAAAGGGGTGGGAAGAGGGGTTGGGTGTGGGGGGGTGAACGGGTGGGGGGGGGGGAGAGGCGGGGCTTTAAGGCGGCGCACGACAAGCGAAGCGAGCGGCAGGGGGGTGGGCGCGGGGGGGGGGAGAACGTGGCGGCGGCACAGCGACGGGCGATGCAGCGGCGGCGCGTGTGGGGCGCGTGGTGGGCCGTTGCGTGTCGGCGCCGATCGATCGATCGCTGGAGTGGAGTAAAGATTTATTAAAGTTATATTTTTTGGATATCACAGCTCGCTCACCCCGGACGCAGCCCTAAGTGTGGGCGCCCTTTCTTTTATTTTTGGAAGCGCGTCTGCGAGCGCTACAAAGGCGCTGCCAGACGCGCCGCCCCCGTCAGGCGCAGGCGCCCGTCTCCATAGCTCAGCTGGTTAGAGCGCGGGACTGTTAATCTCGAGGCCGTGGGTTCAAGCCCCACTGGGGACTCTCTCTCTCTCCCTCCCCCTCTTTTTAGTTGAGCTCCCCCAACACGGCGCGCTCCGCGTTCATCACCCGTCGCCCCCCTATGCGCGAGTCGTTGGTCAGCGCGTACGCCCCGTACCACGCATCCGTCACAAAGTAGCGCCCCCCCCTAATCACCACTCCTTCAAATCCGTCGCGCACAAACTGTCGCACCGCAAACCCCCCCGCCCCAGACCCCACCCGTCGCAGGTACGAGTCCGTGTAGAACACCCCCCCGTTCGCTCTTAGATTCACCTGCGCTATGCCGCTCCCCCCGTGCAGAATGTCCAAGCAACAGTGCGACACTCCGATTTCCACGTCGCCCATCACCCTCACGAAGCGGTCCATGCTCGCCCCCCATAGTTTCTGCACCGACTTGTCGCGCCCCACCTCGTTCACGTCCCTAATTGCTGTCGCTGCGTCCCGCACGTCGAATGACATGCCCTCGTCCCGCCCTCCTCCCACGTACCGCCGCTTCGACCACGAGCATGTGTTCAGCTGCGCGTTCCATCTCTCGTATATCCCGTGCAGCAATCCGCCCTTGGTCGCCTCAGACACCGTCCGGCTGTTCAGCGCAAACCTCGTATCCACACTGTGTGGGAACCCGTCGTCAATCTTCAGAACGTTAAATCGCCGTCCAGATCGTTTGCCCCTTCTCTGCAGCTCCTGCAAAATCATCCGCTCATGTTTATCAATCCCGATAGTCCGTCCATCCCACAGCGTAACCAACGCCGCACCAAAGTCCTGTTTCATGTGCAGCTCCATCAACACTTCCCAATTCTCGTTCACAACCGCCACCACGCTCGTATGATGCCGCGTTACAAACCGTCTTCCGCGAGACAAGTGCATGTGCAATGTCACCACCACGATCCTTTTCTCGTGCGCTAACCCCAACACAAACGTTTTGAACCCCTCGTGAGACTCGTCCTGCCTCCCGTCACTAGTGGAGCTGTCTGCTGTTTTCCACGCCGTGTACCCGAACATAGCCCGGTACTGCCCCGGGTAGCTCCCATGTTCATGGTCGTAGTAACACCAGTACACACTGTCAATGGCGCTGTGCCAACTGCGCCACACTAATGGTTCACCCACCGCTCTCGCTACCTCCGCGTCTCGAGTTTCCGTCACGTGCAGGTCGTGTAACCATTCGGGACATCTTTGGTTGGGCACTACTTCAACCGTCTCAACCTCCTCCCCGCTCATTGGTGACACCACCTTCTCCGGAACCCCGGGGTACTCAAACGCTCGCACACTCCCGTTCACCTCTCCTTCCACCTGAGCAAACAGAAGCGTCATTCGACTACAGTTCAACCCGTTTACCCGAATAGACCCCGGGTGCGGCACTGTCAACACTGCGTCCTTCTCCACCACACTTTCCACCACCGCCGCCTGGGAAGGTAGAAACAGTTCACGACCTAAACGTTGCGCATCTCCCACACTAATTCGTCCGCCGTGTGTGGAACGTATCGCAAACAATCCGCTCCAGTTGCTGCTCAGCCCCTGCACCGAATGCAAGTTGGTCAGTTCTTTGCCATGTAAACCACGTCCGTTCAACAGCATAAACACCCGCGCCGCATAGTTAAGGTGAACTTCTACAAACGGTTCAGTGCTGTCAACCCCGCTTCCGGGAATGTACAGAGCGTCCAAAGGAGTCGTTGAGAGCGGTTCCAACGTTGGTAACCGACCGTAACTGGCCGAGTTGGGAGCGAACAGCATTGACACAGTTAGCTTATCCTTGTTGCGATATCGGTAATACTTGTTCATCACCACCGGGTTGGGTCGCGTTTCGTTGTACTCGCTGCGCGTATACAGCGGATGGTCTCGGTATGTGTATGTTGGAATTTCCAATGCCAGTACGTGCCGCAGGAAGAGCGCAAATCCCACCATGATTGACAACGACCAATTCCACTGAACCGCCATGTTTCTTGCGCGTGATAGACGTTACGGGTGATAACTGATCCTAACGACAATCAAAACGTTCTAGCAACGTCTTGTCCCTCGTGTTCGTTGCTTCATGACAACATGCTCATCGAAATGCCTTTGCCTTAAGTACACTACTCCCGGTTTCCTTACAGACCATTGATTCTTGTTTGGAAACCCATTTCGTCCTTGCTTCTTGAGTCGCACCTCATCTTTCAATATCTGCAACGCTTTGCGAACCCTCGATTGGGATGTACTACCTCCTTTGCTCTTGCGTGTCTCGTTCGTTTTAGTTCGCGGGATGACTTGCGGAGCATCTTGAGGAGCTTCTTGGGGACAGCTCCAACGTCACCGAGGTCACCAGCATCCACAACAACCATGCCACCTTGCCCACTTCTGGTCCACGCAATTCACCATACTGCTGAGCGTTCGTATCAGCAAGTACCCATCCATAGGAATGAACCTCAAGTGGTAGCTGCTATGAAAGCTGACTCAAGGCAAGACGTTTCGACACCACAAAGAGACTGCACAATGATTGGTTGGAAAGAGAACTCCTAAAACTACGACAGGATGCAAAACTTGCGACAGCTTCCCAAAGTGATCTTCGGCTTGTCATGCCGTTTAGAAACCCTCTCTTTATAATTAGACGCTCCTTCTGTGTTTCATGTTCGTCGCGAAAGAGTACACGCTGATTGTCCTAGCTGAGGCACCCAAACGAGTACAAATTCTTCCTCGGCACCGCCTTGAAGAGGCATGAAGGTTCGTTCATGCGCGTGAAACCCAAAGCTCGCAGCGTCACGTAACAGATGGACAGCAGATTTCACCGGACTGCCCAAAGCATAACAAGCGTATTCGACCGCATGGTATCAAACGAGGGTGAAGCGAACTGCGGTCGTGCTTTTGCTTCTCTCTGAAGATGAAATGGGCAAATTGTTTTAACTCCGCCAGTTTTGCAAGAAACGGGACGTTTCCTAAATTGTCGTCGAGCGAACCTACTGCTGACACGAAACTGAGACATCAAAGGGCTCCAATCGGAGCACGCCACAACAATGGTTTCCGTGAATGCATTTTCACGTAGGCCTTCACGGAGAACGAGGACCTGAGTTTCGATTACTCACTCCCCCACAAAGCACATGAAGTTAAGCATAATTCTCTTTCCAGTCGCAGCATGTGCGGTGACTGAAAACTGCGAGAAATCAACCACTCTCCAATATTCTATCAGGTATTCTCCCGACGTTGCGATGGATATGATTACTGTTTCTGCGGGCGTGAGCAAAATCAGCTGGATCTCTGAACCACCGGTTGAAGTATACTCGCCAAGACCTCCGGAAACTGAGTTCGCATCCATTAATCGCGTCCAAAGTGCACTCAGTGAAAGTTCAGTGCAGTCTCGCAGAAGGGTATAAAAGGTGCACAGGATCTTGCTCTCTCGTCACTTTGAGCTCGATCAACATCCCCAAGGCCAAACCCCCATCACCAAGCAGTCCGCCTTACCTGTCAAGATGGCAGCTTCTGTTTTCAATTCTGTTCTTCTTGCGTCTCTTTTTCTCCAAGTCTGTTGGTCATTGGAGTTCCCCACTTATTCCTACCGTGATCATCCCTTCTACACTTCGCCTGAGCATGACGAAGCTCGTCCATCCCCGGTAGTCATGCACAAGTACTACACACACAACCCAAAAGCAGGAAAAGTGACAGGAAATCTTCTCTTCGCGCCTCGTTCGGCTACCTACAACTCTTTCCCCTCAAAACAGCCGTTTGGATCCAAGCTGGATGCGCTATTCATCCCAGGAACTAGCAATGAATCCAAGTCAACATTTGTGGAGGTGCACGTGAACCGCCGTACTCGCGTGTTTCTCGTGCTAAACGGTAAGGGGTTGTCCCTGAACGCTATGAAGAACTTGGCCTCTATTACCGGTCTCAGTGCAGAATGGAGAAACCTTAGAGGGATTCGTTCCGCCTCTGGAAGTCGCATTCCAATCGGTGACAAAGCCCGCCTGGGACGTATCTTCAGCTTACCACGCCACGGAGCTATTGTAGAAAGAATAGTGGAACCAGATGAGCCCCTCCTTCTTCCTCACCCTGGTTCTGTCTCTGTCAATAATGTGAAGTGCCGTCGTTTTACGCTGCTCTTCGCGAAGCCGGAGGAAGGGAATCCTATCGCGTTCGAATCTCCGCATGTCCCAGAGCACGTACAGTCACACATCAGAGGTGAAATTGTGAAGACAACCCCCGTGTTTCCGAACATGAAATGCCCGAACTGGTTGCATGATATGCATGTGACTTCGTCGAGAGATTCTTCGGTTGCAAGAACACACGGCGAACATGTCCACTGGCGTACGTGGCACCCACCAATCGATCCCATTTTCTGGTGCTACTACGACCACGAGCATGGATCCTTCCCCGGGAAGCATTGGCCTATGTTCGGCTATACGGCTTGGAAGACCTTTGATAACACAACCGTTCACAAACGACAGGACGAATCTCACAATGGTTTCAAGACGTACTCCTTCCCAGTACCCGGCCGAAGCAGGTATGTGGTGATAGTGGTTCATATGCATCTCTCATTCGCAAGGAGATTCACTGCCCGTCATCATACTGTAAGTTTCACGGTCTTAGACAAGAACTGGAATGTGGAAATGGAGCTGCACATGAAGATGGACTTCGGAGCAGCGGTGGTCACCTTGAAAGACGGTGGGGATGAACCCATTAGCGATCGTGATGTGGATATCCAGGAAGAACTTGGAAGTCGGGGAGTGTTAGCAAATCGAAGGTTTAACATTCTCAACGAAGATGAGAACTATCCTGAGTCTGTTGACCCGAGATTTCGGTTGAACTGTGGCCGCACGGCCACTGAAGCAAACAAACATGCGGTACTGCGTGGTATTTATGAGCAATGGAGAGGTCCACTCAACACATGCTCAAAATCGAATGGGCGTATCAACAGAGGTTTCAACTTTGATGTTCGTAACCCATCTACAGCGCTTCGTTTCTTGAATGACACGTCAGATGAAAACACGCAGAAGCTGTCAGGAAATGGCGTCAATCGCTTCCTAAAAGTGCGTAACGGCCTCGAGTTCGGTGTTGATCACTGCCACTTCGGAAACTCCTCAACGAACTTCATGACATCGGACGGTGTCTTCTACACAGACCCATACTTCTCGGTTGTTGAGGAAGGCCCCGGAACAAACTCCGTGCGGCAGTACATAAAGCCTGGATTCAAACCCTTGAATCTTGATGCGGGCGTTATGCTTCCAATCGACGCCTGGTACTCTCACATGACATATGTCCCGAGGAAGACAAAACCGGGAGGAAGGAGATTCATGAACATGGAGAGGTCTGTGTTTGCTGCCGTCAACTGAGTCGCAATCCACGCAGCGCTTCGTTTTTGGGGTTTCCATTAACCTTAAGGCTACCAGAATTCTACAATCTTTTTGTTTTTATCATTTTCTATTTTGCGCGCCAATCATATAATATACTATCTTGAGTGAACACGTTTATTGTGACGTTAAAAGACTCTTAGGAGTTCGAGTGCATTTTTTGAACGCCACAGAATTTCAATACCGTGCCGATCCGCCCTCGTCGTTGAAATTCTCTACTGTTGCAAACAGGTCTCTTCTATTGATGTTCGTGTTCCATGAAGAAAATTGTTTCGTGCCAACGACGCTGATCGCATTGGCCGTTCATTTTGAGTTTCGTTTCTTGCAGAACTTCTGTATCAGCAAATGCAAACGAGAGTTTTAACAATCTACAGCTTCAAATGCTCGGACTCTGGCAAGTTATGTGACATTAGAATCTCGTACTTCAGTGCCCTTTTGAATGACTTTCCATTTCTCAAAAGCAAAATACTCGCTGGCTACGCTGCTTGCGATATTCTTGGGATGTCGGAAAACTCTCAAACTGGAACCGATGATAGTCTTCAAATAACTCGTGCTCATAGAAAAGTAACCCTCTCTGGGCCCAAATTTTCTGAAACAATGATCATCTTGAATCACGAGTTTATTCCGAAAACGTTCATAAGAAAACTTCTTCGGGTAATCCTTTAACCCTTTACTTCTTGTTCTTGGTCTTGAGATTGTGGAGAACGCTTTCGGTTTACTTTCTGTGGAGGCCATTTTGTGGACATATAACGCTGGTGGTGACAAACCCTAAGATTCTCACGCAAAGCCCAAAAGACAAATGAAATGAATAAAACAAAATGAAAGCAGAGAAAGAGCAAATGGATGTAGAGGATACACCACCAATGGGGATTCACAATACCATACCAAGAAATAGAAAACAACTATAGAGGAAAGACTCAAAGCATTAGAATAGCTCACGAACTGCTAAATAAAATACTAAAAATCGGGAATACCACAAAAACAAAAAAATGCAAACAACCTGCATACCTTGCCAAAAATACTATCATTTGAAAAAGGCCTAGATCAAAAATTAAAAACCACCAACACATATACTTTTTAGGCGGACTTGCTTCACTCCAGAAGGTGTTCGGGATTGCATGCACGGAACTTCACATGAAGGGGGCTTGACAGATCATCATTTAGTTACCTTCCATGAAAACAACCCCAAGCACCATTACTGTGCAGCAACCACGATCGCTCAAGAATGGCAGAAAGCATTATAAAGGGCTACCTAGAACTGGACACTTTCCTTTGACAGAAGCTTGCAGAAGACTTTCACATACAGAAGCAGGCGTTGCTCTTCGACTCAGTTCCAGAGGCACTCTCGCAGCAAGAAGCATCGACGATTCTAAAGCACCTTGCAGAAATCTATCTTGACGCATTGCGCAGCGCCATCCAATTTAACATACTTTTAACCCGGCGAACAATGGACTAACGCCTATGAAGTCAGTATACAAGAACCAGCATGAACAACCCGATTGTCAGAGTTACATCCCACACACTCACAGCTATTGCCAACAGTCCTCACGTCACCATTCTTGAAACGACAGCACACAGGGTCGAAGACCTGGGCACAGGGACAGAATATCGGCTTGCCTGGTGGCGCTGGGTTGATCGGGACACAAACAGCGCGTTCTGGACCTTCTATGCAACGCGTGCCCTCACTGCAGAATGTCACGGCGCACGATGCCGGTGGCGGGAAGATGGGGACGGAGACGCATTGAGGGCCTGCTTCGGTATCCACGCAACTGGTGCCGGTGGGACAGAGAACGACAGTGCAGCTTGTGGGAAGAGCGGTGAAGATTGGGTTGCGAGAGCTGGCTAGAGTGAGGGAGAGTAGAGATGCGAAAAGAGCGATGGTGACAACGGCGGCCTTCATGACGGCGGGTGGAGAGCGGGGGACACCGAGGTTGGGAATAACTGGTGCAGAAGGAATGCAGGTGCTTTCGGCGTTGATAAAGGCGACAGGCGAGGGTGCGTTGGCTGCGAATGGCTTGAATTGGGAGTGACGTTCAATCTGGTATGATGGCTGTTTTGGGCTGATGGCAGCAATGAGGAAGCGCCCATTTCAAACATGGGGCGAAGCACCCCCAGTACTTCTTCTTCTTCTTCTTCTTTATGGGCGCACATTGTCTAATTGCGACGCTGTGGTAGTGCTTATCATAATTCCTTCTCAATCTCTCAACAACTAAGGTTAACCGCTAGCTACTCCTCGTGAATGACAAGTTCTCTCTACCCCGTTACACCAGCCTTTAACTCCCGACTCAAAATATTGTTGATGGCTGTTGCTTGCTCCCACCCTGCTGCAGCCGTGTTACGCTCACTAACTAGTATTCCAAGACGTAGTAGAATGGTACAAAACTTCTGCGGGGAGACCCGAATGTATAATCCATTTCGTTCTGACGCGTTTCGCCTCTTCCAGACTTTGCTCTGCTAATCCTTCCTCAACTCGAGAGAACGCCAGGTAAGGGGTACACCACGACAAGGCGGATTCCATGTACCACGTTCGCGCCACCCAGAAGATCTGGTGACATCTTGCTCTCCCTTTTCTCTTTTCCCTTGGCGATAAAGCGCGGTAAGATCGGGTTGGGGCCCGTGTGTGCTGTAGATCTCAGCGTAAGTCCAGAAAACCCCTGTAAAACCATTCAGATCCTTGTACAGGCGGTGTTGTCGCTTCCTATAATCCCTGGTCTCCGTTGGAGACCCATTGCGATCCCGCCAGAGTTTCCGTGGGAACCTCCATGATCCTTCTGGGAAAAGTTAGGGAAAGGTTGGTAAGATCCGCAGTGTTGCACGTGCCTCGTCCCTTCTGTTTCGCACAGATATGCGGGGGTCTTTTTCCGACGCTACCGCCCAGGTCTTCGGGCTGTCGGTGCGCCGACTGCCGGGGCGATTTTACGGACATCCCGGGTCCGTGGAGGCAATCAGTACGCCGACCGCCTGGACGAGTTTAACGACCTCCCGGGTCCCCCCAGTACTCGAGCGCGAACATGATTTTCATGAGTCCAGACGCACTCATGTTGACGTGCTGTAAGGATGAGCCCGCGCATCGGCCTTGCCCGCTGCATGTCGGTAAAGGGGAAGCGGATTGTCGGTGTGAACACGCAGGGCGGCAACGATGTCGAGATTGTGCGTCTCCCATGATGGACATTGAGGTCCTTGCGAGACCGTTTGGTTCCATGGTAGGCGCTGTGGTTGTGGGACTTGACGTCTTGCTTGGGATGCAAAAACGTCAAAGATAAGCGCCGAGGAGTTGTCAGAAGTTTAAAGTACCATGGACGCACGAAGCACGCTCGCGGTTCGATCTAAACAAGATTGAGCAGCGCGTCTCTGAGCAAAGTCCTGTTCCCCTGACGTTCGCAGAACATGCATTAATTCTAATGTTAAGCACAAATCCAGACCATGCTGTCCTCATCGCCGCCAACACTCAGGGCCGATGCGTGCTGCAACAATCTTTTTCGCGTTTTCCACGACAGTCACTAGCACCTTCTTTTTCGTTTCTTTCTCAGAACCTACCAAGGACGACATTCGCCTGTAGAGACTCACCAGAAAGGTGTGGATCCCTCCATTCCCATCCCAAAACAAAACACACAGAACAATCAAAAACTTGTCTTTTGGGAACTCCTTCTTCTTTTTGGGCACACATTACCTGATTACGGCGTTTTGGTAGAATCTAGCACTTCAATTGTATATGGAAAAAAGCAGCCGGCCCGAAGGCTACGCTGCCACCATTTGCGTTTTGAGTTGCATATTATGCTTGCAAGCAAGATTGGTCCGTTCGGGTGCCCAAAAGAAAACATAAACACTTTAAACTCAACGCTACATACTTTGACCTATTCGAGAACCGTTTCTAGCTTTCCTCAAAAGCTGGTACGGCTTTCTTTCACATGATAAAGGGTTATCTACGTTGTTTGTCCTATAGCACCAATGGACAAAGCTCTTTTTCTTCTTCAATCACATGGACACTATCAACTCACGGTTCCACGCTTTGAGTCTACTTCGACCCTACGAGCGAGTTGTTTTCTTTCACATAAAGCTCAGCCTCCTAGAGCTCCCATACTAAATCTTTAAGATAGACCGATACCTCTCGGAACATTTCCTCTCCAATGAATCATGAGGGATATTCATGTCACTTCGGACAAAATCTTTTTCTTTCTTCTTGTGAGCAGCGATCGCCAAGCTTGAAATGTAAACCACGCCGCCTAAGTGATGCGTTTCCAAACGTGAAATGTATTCATTTGTCCCATCTACGTACCTGGACATTACCAATACGTTTCACCTACTTCTCCTCCCCATTCATTTGCAAAATTGGCGGAAATTTTCAGAAATGTTCTTGAATCTCTTCAAAGAAGATTTCAAGACATAACTGAGCGCAAAACCAAGTATCTAATAGGGTCTTGCTCAGCCTTTCCACGGCACTATTGCGATGATATTCAAATGAGCAGTACATATTGGGATATTCCAAATATTTAACACTTTGACATTCAGAATGCGGGAAGAAAGCTCTAGCTTCGTCTTTACGTCGATCTCCTGAAGATCTTGCTTAAAAATTTTGAGCCTAAAGGCTTATGTCTACTATATTAGGCATTAAGCGACGTCTTTTGTTGGATAAGGACATTCAACAACACCAGCAGTTGATCGTCAGCCTGGTCCTTGTTTGCTTCGCTTGTGTCTAATACAATAGACATAAGCAAAGCCACCGGCCATTGGCTATCGTTGATATCTGGGCAGATCTCAGCCAGAAAAAAAAAGAATGTCATACCCGCTCTGTCTGCTTGCAGCAAGTTTCTTCCTAGCCTTTTCGCGTTATTTGTACGTACCAAATATATGAGCATAAGGAAACCCCAACTGAGCTTCAAGACACACAACACTTCCAAAACGGCATCACAACCGTCAAAAAGCACAGTCAAAACTCATTGGTTTCCGTGACATCTCATCTAGTCGTGAGCTGGTTTGCTCTATATCGCACACGATGTCGAACCAATACGGAATATGTGAACCTGAACAAAACAGTAGCAATCAAACCAGTACACAGTGCAACTTTGAATGCGCGCAGAAGTTGTACTGCGAGACATATGACGACAAAAATCTTGTTACAGCTCTTGGAGCGGGATCAAAGCAAACATTGTACAAGACTGTACTTTTTGTGAAGGAAAGGTCCTAACTCTCGTTTACTTGGAAGTGCTGCTGTCTTGAATTATGTATCTCCTCTTCACTGTAATGCTGTTTGAATTTCAGAATGAGCAATGCGCCAATTGTCAAGGTTCTGCTGTTTGACAGTCCCCGGTTGCTGCACTGCGATGCAGACGAGGGGGTGCCGTCCCTTGAACTCGTGCTTGTAGTTGGCTGAGTCTATCTTGATGTGGGGGTTTTGTCAGAATATTTCCTAGCATACCAGTTATTGGTATTTGGTGCGATTGGATGTGTTTGGCATTGGACGACTCCTAAAAATCCTTTTCGCAAATAGCATACACACAAATTCTTCAATTCAGAGGATTTGAGTGCACTCAAAAAGCGAGAAGTGGTTAAGGCTTGCCCTCGTCGTAGCAGTTGCTCTCCAACTGAAGGTACCAAATTTGGCGCGAACCTCTGAACCAAAACACCTGCATTCCCAAACACAAACCATCGCTTATCCAATATACCAGAGCAACAATCATCGCACATGATGTTCCTAGAAGGCAGAACGTCCCCGCTCTGCGCCAAAGTTGCCTAGCTTTTGGCAACCCACCCCCCCTTTACCCCTCCTCCCTTCCGCCCTCTCCGCGGTTGAAACTTGTCACACACAAGCAACAAAATCCTGTTGCAAGATGCCACAGGTGCAAGAAAATGAAACTTACAAACGGTCTAATCCACAACATTCGAACACAGAGGAACTGACTACGCCGCAATACTCACAAAAAGTGAAGCTATCAATTCAGAAACCGCCGCTATTCGCAAAGAAGAAAGGACAGACCCCCACTCGTGGCTCTGTGTTCACCCAAATCGAGACTACCCATCTTTTAGATTTGATGGAAAAGTACCTACCACTCTGTCGCGAAGAATGGGATGTACTCTTGAAGGACCATACATCCGCTTTTTTGCAGCAACAGAGGACTGTCGACAGTCTTCGCAGAAAGTTTTCCACTTTACACCGCCGACGCATCCCTACTGGGGATCCATTTATACCTGATGACGTAAAGAGAGCGAAACGTATTCGTCAAACTATAACTGAGCGAGCAGATATGGATGATGGTGATGATGTGGTAGAGACTGTTGGGTCCAGCTTTCTTCAGGAAGACTTGGTCTCCACTGATTTAGACGACGTTATTGTCTCTACAGAACAGCAAAAGGACGTTTTGAAACCAGAACCTGTCGTTGCGAACCAGCCACATCCATTAGTGCGCACACGCCGCATGTCTACATTGAAAAGTGAAGAAGACAGCCTCATGTCTCTATTTAAAATATCTCTACTGAACCATCAAAAGCGGCGTGAGGAAGAGCTTGAGCGACGTAGAGAGGAGCGCGAGGAGAGTCGTGCGCAGCGCTTAGATGAGAGCCGCCGCCATGAGAAGCTTATGGAAATGATGTTGTTGTTGATTGCGAAGTCTGCTTCGACCAACAACTAAATGTTTAAGCTGCTCTGGAGAAAATCATTAGCTTCCACACTAAGATGAGGCATGTAGGTGCTTAATATTTTTGGTTGATCCCAACCATTCGCGTGCGCAAATTAAACAGATGTATGCTACAAAGCAACATAACTCGTCTTTCTCCGTTTTCCTCGTACATGAACCTGTCCTTCAATCGCGGAAACATACCCTGAAACGACCTCATACCCCATTCGGATGCTTGTCGAGCGGATGTTGCCTGTCGGATTTGAAGAACTTCTCTGGCATCTTTGGCCCTTGTCTCATCTTGAGACGACTTGATTAAAAAAGGATACGAATTGCGACAGAATGCAGAGTCGACAACACATTTACCGCCATGTTTCTCATGTTCCAGACCCAACTTAGTATATATATTTCCCCACTCCGACACAACCGAATCATGCATACTGCCGGGCGCGTTGATTGCGCACGCAATAACTGTACCATTTGGAGCAAATACAAGAACATTGGAAACGTAATGATCATGGGTCCATCCATTGTAAAACATATTCTGCACCACGAAGTCCTGGGATTGCTCTAGCAGCAGTTTCAAACCATCTGCCACTGAATAAACCTCTTCCAATGTGTGATACTTTTGTTTGAAAGCATCTTTGAAAGCCTGAACCTCTGTTTCGGTCGGCATCCTCACCTCCGCGTTAACATCATGCGCCAGAACCCGCAGCAATATTCTCCTACCGAAACGTAAAAAGATTGAGCACACAGAACTTGTGATGCCAAAGAGAAGACAGAGGTTCCAGAGAGCTCCTCTCGTTCGATGCCAGCACAGGACAAGTCCCAAACATTTCGTTGCGTCCATTGATCGCGGTCGTCCACGTCTACACCTACGTCTTTGCAGGAAACCGCTTGCTGTGTATGGGGTATATTCGTTGTATATGTGCTGAAACTGGTTTAAGACATGCGTGAAAGTACTGTGATCAATTCCTGTTAGCTTTATTAGTGAGCTGTCGCACATGGAACGAAACAAGAACACAAATGGTGAGTCTGCAGGGTTGAGAAGCGCCTGTCTGCTAATGCGCCTGTCTCTGCGTCGTCTCACAATAGTTGTATGCCTATCCCTGAAGCGTATTGAGTGTCGCTGACGCCGAGTTAGTAATGTAAGCAGTAGAAAAGTTGTGGTGTCCATTTCGGAAAAGGGAAGATGGGCAGGATCCTAAGACTCTGATCGCTCGGTTTGCTCTGGAATTTCAGTGGCAGGTCGGATACGCAGAATGGAACCTTTCAGGCAATTTGGTATTTGCGTGGAGCGCGCAATTTGAGTTTTAGGAGTCGTCCATTGACCTGATGCTGCAGGTGATGATGTCTTAGGTCCAAATACTTGCAAAATTTGGTCGGGACTTGGCTTTCCACTATGAGAACGGCTGACCTGTCATCGATAAAATGCGTTGTTGGCGTTGTTTCTTAAAGATGTATTGAGTGTAAGAGCTTTCGACGCCATTGAGTATTTTTGCGTGGCAAATTTTGCTGATATGTATTTAGCTTTCGTTGCATGCAATGCTACCATTTTTTCTTTGCTTTCTAGCACCACAAAATGATAGTTTTTTTGAAAGCAATGTACGTTTCCGGATATGGATTTGCGATTCTTGGAATTGGCGTAATCTGAATCGCTGTGTGAGCTGATATTTGCGTTTCCGTATGATGCAAGAGTGATCATGGCGGCGTACAGTAGTCAGCGAGACTTTGTGCTCTCAGAATATCGAAGAAGTGCCTTGAGCGCCTGCCAGTGACGTTTCTGTGGCTGCGTCGTGTTCTGTTGCCTAAGTTATTTTGTTGCTTCCGTTATATCAAGCCGTGTACAATCCATAAGGTAGCGGGAGTTTACCAAAGATGTGGCGAAAGGATGGAACCTGCAATGGGGGGAGAGACGAGGTTGATGTTTGTTGATCTAATGTCGTTATATGAATGTAAGGATTTTGCGTAAGATTGCAGTTGTAAACATCTCTGTTTGTTTAGGATAACCTCCATGGTATCCGGTTGCGAGAGGTGAACGCTGCCGTTAAAGATGTATTGTGATTGTTCAGTTGACAAAACGCGTGGGATTTTCTAATTCGCTTGATTTGGTATTTCTCTTTCAAATGTGCGTAAAGCTTTTCTATGAGGCTTTGTTTTGTGGCGAGTACGAGAAATCGTCTATGGTAGTGCTCATTAAGATGATACCTTGATTGGTAATCTTAACG